>JASEVX010000009.1:15531081-15631472 GCA_031761405.1 Serripes groenlandicus | reverse complement strand
TGTGACAACAGTATGCTACCCGTTTCTCTAACGCAGACGACTTGTTACAGCTCTGTAGCTGACAGCTAACACTGAGAAAGGAGATAATCCCATGAGTATGTGATCGGTTATATTTCATTGAATTTACTCCATATTTATTTATTTTTTAAATTCATTTTCCATGTATTCAGATCTTCCCTGCAACCGATTTGACCTTAGAGAAACCCCAAAATTCACGGTTATGGCCGTTTAAACATGGGTACCAGACGACTCCGAGACTGCCTAGGATAGTCGAAGTTTTCCTCGGACCGCAAATACGATCGTGTAACATAGAAGACGGTAGATCTATATCTCTGATAAAATCTGGTGTTGTTTTTTTTCTAACACTTTCAAAGGGTACACACTATGTGGTTAACTAATACATGTTACAGTCAATTTAATCACAGATTAACTGATTTAACCCTTTCCCTCATACGACAAATCTGCAGCAGACGACTTTGAACATATTTTGTCAAAAAATAGAAAATCTCTATAATTGAATGGATAACCTACGACTAAAAGTGGAAAACATTGTGTCAAAAGGAGAAATTGCACGTTTTGTGCAATTTCTTCTTTTGTCACTATGTTATCAAAAAGCCGTCTGCTGCAGAGGCGTCAGAAAGCGTCTATATGAGGGAAAGGGTTAAATATTATTTTGGTAAGAAAGTCAATTTTATAAGTAATGTAAAATATTTGGGTGGATAGGTTATTCATTTTTGTTGATACTCATTCGACTGATTTCCTGGAACTATTTTTTTTTGCGTTTCCATTAGTTTCTTATAAATATACTGAATAATGTTTGATATATTTTGGTACATAAGTAGCCAGCAATGTCGGCCAAGTTAAAATTGCACGAATGAGCAGGCTGATATTGGTCTACACATAGTTCGCAAATGCGATTGAAAGTCGTGTATAAAGGAATACGTTAATGTTGTTTAAAGTCGGTCGTGTGCATCTGGATCCGGGTTATTTGAACTATTTCAAAGAAATTGAATAATGCTAAATTGAATATTTGATGTTTAACGCCAATTTTAAAAAAAAATAAGTTATGTCACGGCGTTTCCTAGGTAATTTACCATGACTATTGGCCCCTTTATCTTGACACCTGCCAGTCAGTCGTAATGCTCATCCCGCAACCCTGGACGCCAAGAAGGGCAGCCCTTACTACCATTTTTAAAGTATTTCGTATGACCTGACCGGGGATCGAACCCTCGACCTCCCGAGCACGAGGCGGAGTCTCTAACACTACACCATCGAGGACTTTCAAAGAAACAAGGCAACATTACAAAATGAAAAAAGTCTGCTAATATCAAAGAAATGATAAAAAGAAGTTAGGAATGTTTTGATGAATGTTTCTCGCGGATTGACATGTAACATAATAGTCTCCCTTGATTTTTATCATGGCGACATTATGTCCACTAGATGGCTCTGTTAATATCGTGCTCTCTTTGTTACTATTGTGTGAACACATGTGACGTAAGGCCATGGAACGTGAATGTAAACAATGGGCCCTCTATGTGCAATCTGGTTAGAATTACTTGTGTCCGTCCAATGAAAAATCACAAAATCCTTCTTAAATTGTATCTGGTCTCTTATTAACCAATGGGGTGTATGCAAAGACTACGTAAATTCTGTACAAGAGGATATACCTTTAGCAAACAGTGAACAATTATCGATTATGTATGAGTCGACGATCAAAATGCATCTGTACTCGTAGCTCGAAATTACTTTAACCCTTTCCCTCATATAGACGCTTTCTGACGCCTCTGCAGCAGACAGCTTTTTAAAAACATAGTGACAAAAGAAGAAATTGCACAAAACGTGCAATTTCTCCTTTTGACACAATGTTTTTTTCACTTTTAGTCATAGGTAATCCATTCAATTATAGATATTTTCTTCTTTTTGACAAAATATGTACAAAGTCGTCTGCTGCAGAATTGTCGTATGAGGGAAAGGGTTAATAACATTATTGTTTCGCCAGAAGAGCGTGTGCGTTTGTTTACCAATGGAGATCATACATAGTAAGTAAATGCTTTACAAGAGGACACATCTCGCAATAAGTTACAATGTTTACAATCGAATACATAAGTGTCGAAGATCAAAAAAGCTCTATACCTAAACCTGGACATTTCTTTCACCCTTTCACACATACAAAAAACCTGCAGCAGACGACTTTGAAAACATATTGACAAAATCGTGAAAACTCTCCATAATTAATATATTAATTTTAAATAGAGTTGAAAACATTGTGGCACGATGTTTTCATACGAAGCGTCAGATAGCGTCCGTATGAGGAACAGTGTTATTTGAATTGAAGCAAATTCCTGACCCATACGAATTTAGAGGAAATAGATAGAGAAATGATTATCTGAAACAGAAAATCCACAGGAGGCGAAAAGTGTATATCCGGGTACGCCTGTGGCATGTCAGGTTGATCCGGATCGATACTTTACGCAGATTCCACAATGTTGATTTTCTCACGAGACAGCCTACACATTGATTATATATTGCCAAGTCACGCCCCTAACCATACTAGCCAAAGTTTTACTAAAACACATAAATGACTGCCAATGAATTACAATTGGGACATTACATAAACATTTTCGGACACATTCATTGTTGGTCTCTTGATCGAGGTTCATGACCTGAAACATGGTATCAGGAGAAAATATGTTTGGAAGTTTATGAGCCGAGAAAAACGGGTTCTTATTAAAGACTAAAGAAATGATGCTACCAAACAAGACTCCGAATAGTCCGGCGCGACACAACTGTATGGATATCCTATTATATCCTTTTGTAACAACGTTTTCAAAACTCGTTTACTACAGAGACGCCAAGATACGTCTGTATAAGAGAATTTATTTATTTATTTATTTATTGGGGTTTTATGCCGCTTTCAACATTATTTCAGTTATATCACGGCGACAGTTCACTTATTCATGATCCCTGGGTAAACAAACCAGTACTAGGCTAGAAAATGTGCCTTGCCTGTATATAAGAGAAAGAGTGAAACGACGCTACTAAACAGTAGAGTCAACGAGACTCCACATTGTCAGGCGCGACACAACTGTTTGGATATCCTGAGAACGATTCTGACATGTGTATGATATATACCAGGCTTTTTGAAGGATGACCGATACATTTTGGACTCGATGTATTATAAATCTCTTAGAGGTTGTCGGTAATAAAATTTAACTGTCCTGTCATTTCGAAAGAGGTCCATACCGTATTTACAAAGCATATCTGCTTTATACTCTTCCATTTTTATATAACTATAAAATTTAAAGTTTCTAAAACTAACATTAATTTCAATATATATAAAAAGCTAGTAAGGAATATGCTCAAACAAGAAATCGAATAATCATCATGAAATATATATTGTTTTAGACGGGTGTTGTTTCCATGACGTTTCTCAAGTAAACTAACTAACTAACTATATCAGTCTACTGCAGTCACTATGGCTACAGTCGATTGACATTTAACCTCAATCTGGAACCGAAATAGTTGGTTAAAAAATCAAATCGTTGATTTTCAGAGTTCAGGTCATCTTAATGTTCATTTAAATTATAGATATAGGTTTTTTGTGAGAGGCACCCATTCTTGAATCCACGAGCTTAGAAATTGATGTTAATCCTTTCGCTGCCAAAGAAAGCAATTTTAACCCTTTCCGTCAAACGACAATTCTGCAGCAGACGACTTTGAACGTATTTTATCAAAACATAGAAAATCTCCATAATTGAATGGATAACGTATGAGAAAAAGTGGAAAACATTGTGGCAAAAGGAGAAATTGCACGTTTTGTGCAATTTCTTCTTTTGTCACTATGTTTTCAAAAATTCGTCTGCTGCAGAGGCGTCAGAAAGCGTCTATTTGAGGGAAATGCAGATTCAGGTGAGACAGCTCATAACGAGCTCCTAACGAGCTGTCTCACCTGAATCTACATTGTTTGCACCTTGGTCATTAAATTTCACAAAATTTCATTTTAGACGAAAAATGGAATGGTCCAATCTTCAACATGGAAAAGTCGATTTTGTGAAATTCGGCAATGACAGAGCTAAGGTATTTTTTAACACAAATTTAAAATCACTGGGCAATGTTCTTGCTCATAATGAGCAGTACTATATTTTTGGCATAATGATTTTAAAAGCCGTATGCTGCAGTTACGTGAAAATGCGTCTGCATGTGGGATATGGTTAATTTCCTTCCATAAAGGCGTTACTTCATTGTGTTACAGGATATAATTACGTCTGTTTGGTGTCGCACTGATGCTTTATCAACATGAAAGGATGGTTCTCATTTTCGGCCCGGTAGGGTGGTACAAGACAGGCGTTGAGGAAGACGGGGAATCAGCAATGATTGTGAACATAAATGAAATTAGTCAATCAAAATTCTCAGCATTCTCACCACACGATCCGCTCTGATTTCGCTCGGGAATTCGGGGTTTAGGTTTAGGGGACACAAAAACGAACTTACGTCTTTATATTTCTCAGCAATATAGAAATAAAAATAGAAATAAAATACAAGAAAATAAGCGCTTTACTGATTTTGATCGATAGACCGAGTTCATCCTCGTGCAAAGAGTATTGAGCGCTCATGTTACGAAGATCAAGTAACCTTTGCCCTTTATGAAAACATTTCAACCATAACTTCTGGTTTTGTAGGGAACTTTTTCCCATCCCCTATAACGTAAGATGTATCGTCAAATCTTACATATCAATAACCTAGGCAGCACTATTTTATGACACCTTTATTCCTTGTTTAACGGAGGGACAAAGTCGCCTCCTGTTTTTCGCAAGACCACATGAACATTGACTACACCCTTTCCGAAATACAACCCCTACCCATAAATTTGCGAATAAGGAAGATTGTGATAATCGTGCGAATTGCAGCATTTAATTTATTGATATAAACTTTACATATTTATGCCGGACGTTTAAAAAGTATTCTGCTGCGTTTTTCTGTACAGTTAAAACATTAACATTAAACAAGAACGTGTGTAACCACTTTGCATGGAAACGGTAGTTTTTATCAGCAATCTTTGTCGTTTCCGTACATGTTGCTGTTTGCGGTGCAGATTTACTTAGAACATAAATGTCAGTATTTCGTTAAAAACCAGTGTCACCTTGAAATAAGAGGGACATTTCTTTAAATAAAATAGGCTACCTAAGCCTGACCGCTGTTCACAGCTATATATATAAGTTATTGGTGTATTCAATTATGTGGATTGTTTTATGAACACACGCTCGAAAAACAATTAAAACCAGCCCGAATTAAAATAACAATATTGTGTAATAAACGAAATCCATTTTCAATTTAAAATAATAGGTTGTTTTCCGTTTCTGTAAGAATAACTTCGAGGTAACGAGACTTGCGACACATGGTTGCTCGACGCAGCGCGATTCGAGTCCTTTTACTTATGTTGATCTAGTAATAAGTCCCCTCCTTAGAAAATATGACCTACCAAAGTGAATGTTATCTTTATAGTAGCCTGATATAAACAGAGGTATGTGTGTTTACTCTTGTTTTATGAATGTATTTTATTTCCTAACGGTTAGATTGTTGGTCAGCTGTAGGCACACATGCTCCCTCTGTTAACCCTTTCCATGGCACAGACGCCTTCTGGAGCAATCGTCTTTTGAAAACATTGTGGAAAGAGGAGAAATTGCATACACTTATGCTTAAGTTATAGCTATGTCGAAACGTTTGAAAGAACCCCCATCCGAATCATACAGAACGAAATATAGACCCACATCCAATAACATGTATAAAAGAACGCTAGAATTTCTTGACTGACTATGTGCATTATATCGCTGGATAATTTAATCTATGAACTACCTTAGGAGTCAAGTTTAGCTGTGATCACGCAACAAATGTTGCGTTGAAATGACACGCGCGTCAAATTCCTTCCCGCTTTACAGCAGCACTATATCGCATCAACAAGCAGCAGACTTCACTTGCTAGTAATACGGCAAAAGAATATATATATATATTTTGTCACAATGTTATCAACTGTATTTGCTAGTAATAAATCAAAATAATATTTTGTTTTCTTTTGTCAACTCTATTCAATAATTATACTGTAATTTATGAATATGCTTTATGGTTTTGCATAGATGTTTGCAAAGTCGTCTGCTTGCTGAAGAGAAGTTGCGTGTGGGCAAGGGTTAAAGAAGTGCTTTCCAACAACTGGTATCAGTACAATTCAAACTTCTTGAAAATCTTAAATTGAGGAAAATAATATTCCTATTTCTATGAATTTAACAATTTGTATTTAGGCGTCCTACTAAGACAACAATTCAAAACCCTTTCCCACTTAAAACAAATCTGCAATAGACAACTTTGAAAATATCTAGGAAAAGATATGGTGGTATATTTATAAGCGAAATAATAACTTATTCAAACAGAGTTAAAAACATAGAGGCAAAAGGCGAAATTGCTCATGAGGAGCAATTTCTCTT
This sequence comes from Serripes groenlandicus, assembly GCA_031761405.1. Classification (NCBI taxonomy): domain Eukaryota; kingdom Metazoa; phylum Mollusca; class Bivalvia; order Cardiida; family Cardiidae; genus Serripes; species Serripes groenlandicus. Next base: position 15,624,996 of record JASEVX010000009.1, on the reverse strand, counting down.
TTTGCAACGATGTTTTTAAAAGACTTCAGCTGCAGATGCGTTAAAATGCGTCTGCAAGGAGGACAAGGTTTTAATACTATTTCAAATTCTCGGAACAATTACAATTGACCGAGTCCGGTGAAAACGGGATGTCATTACGTCCGCGAACATTGTAGACTAAGGCGAATTTGTAAGTGAATACTTCAACTGCGGAAAATAAAATGGCTTCTCTTCCCAGTTAATAAGTATCTTGTCAGTAGACAACTTAAGTTTCAATTAAGAGTATCTTGTCAATAGACAACTTAAGTATATTTCAATTAAGAGTATATTTTTGTTTTGTTCGTATATTTCATATTTTTTTCATCCATGTACAATCGTATATATTTACATGTATTGTTAAAATAATATTACAAATAAAAAGCACATGGCCTTTCATGAAATGAAATACAAGAGACTGTCATACGTATAGTATGTAAAACATCAATATTTGACATGTATATATATGGTACAATAAAGACTCGGATGCTAATTTCGTCTTGAAAATAATAAAAAGTGAAGAAAGTCGACCCCGAAGGATCAAATGTGCACAAACGCACGTATAAGAATTGTTTTTAGAAATAAGACGCCGGCCTCCATCAAGATCGGAGGGAGACTAATTAACAGCCGATTCCTTCAATGCATAAATATATATTAACATTAAAATGTATTTGTCCTGAACATATTTACACAACATATAAATAAAAGTTAAGCAATAGAATAGTCTTACTTATTTGTTAGTATGTTAATTGTAATTTGCGTAGAAATCGTTAATATCACAGTTCAGTTTATGTAAAAAAATCCAATTGTCTATTGTCTATTGTCATTGCATCTGCGACCAGTGAAGACATGGGCGAATGTGTGAGTGGGCAGTCTCAGGTATTAAATAAAACAAGACAATTGTTTAATAGTAACATGACCTGTGTGAATACGCGTACATGAATAACAAGTGTTATACACAGTTAACCCTTTTCCTCATATAGACGCTTTCTGACGCCTCTGCAGCAGACGGCTTTTTGAAAACATAGTGACAAAAGAAGAAATTGCTCAAAACGAGCAATTTCTCCTTTTGACACAATGTTTTCCACTTTTAGTCATAGGTTATCCATTCAATTATAGAGATTTTCTATTTTATGACAAAATATGTTCAAAGTCGTCTGCTGCAGAATTGTCGTATGAGGGAAAGGGTTAATTCCTTAATCATTAACCCTTTCCCGCGTTTTGAGCAATTTCTTCTTTTGTCACTATGTTTTCAAATAGCTGTCTGTTGCAGAGGTGTCAGAAGGCGTCTATATGAGGGAAAGGGTTAACCCAGAGACAAAACGTACGTGTATGTATATGTCTCTGCTTAACCTGATCCTCGCCGAAATGCTTTGAGAAATTTATTTGCGCCACAAGACAACTCACCTTTGTATTTTAATACATGATAATAAGTAATAAACTTTTGATCATAACCTTCTTTGATGCGTGTACGACGAGAAGGCGAACGGGGAAGATCCTGATCAGACAGGACCCCGAAGCGAAGGTTGGTTTTCGCAAGGCGTGGCTCAAAAAATATTAAGGCCATTTTTACCCAATTATCAGAAATCGCTTTTCAAGCGTCAGTGTTTGAACATCCACAAATATGAAACATATGTGAATTCGACAGACAGATAATGAAACTCAGAACAGAATCTCTGAGTTAAAAAGCAAATAGAAACCAGGACCAGGAATTAACGCGAGACGACGACGATAAAAATGATAGAGAAAACGCTGTATTAGACAATTCCCTTAAGACAAACCAGACGTGGTCCGCAGACGAATGGAGGGGCGGTCTCGTATTCCAGATACATGATAAATGTATCATTTATGCAGCAATTAACTCGTTTCCCTGATACAGACGTCATTTAGAACTCTTTATCAACAGACACATTCATTTTGAAAATATCATTGGAAAAGGAGAAATTGTTCAGTGAGCTCGGTGAGCATTTTCTCCTTTTTCCAACAATGTTTTCAACTCCGTGTCAATAAAACTCTCTCTTTTCCAGACTTGGTAACAATCCTTTCATTTTTTTTGTATTTTAAAGCAGACGATTTCCTAAATTATCATATCACTTCAATGCTAAATCCTATGCCTTATAGAACTAATATTTGGCGACTCTGTTCAAAAACACTTTCTGAATTATTTGTTTAAAAAAGTTGTAACATTTCACGGGACATTGCCCCGTTCATCACATTGTTTTTATTAAATATCATTCCATATTGTGTTTTCGTTCTAAATTACATTTTATTAAAATGTTTTATTCAAGTGCTGGTTACAGTTATTCACAGCATGTTTGCGACTTAAATAAGTACCACATATTGTAACGCGTTTTGCCCATTTTCCTATAAATATTGTTCCGTTAATTGAGATTTTTATGAAACAATACAAGCATCATAAGAGATGATAAAACGTCTATAACGGTATAAAACGTGGCTAGAACCTGGTGGGCGGGAGAACCTGGTCCGAGCCCGTTACGGGCAATACAAAATACAGTTAAACCTGTGATAAAGACCACCTTTGTATGGCAATTCCCTCTCTATAGCAACCACACTTTAAATTTCAAAATTAATAATTGTCTGCATAAATGAACCTGTAATTGAAGACCACCTGTGAACAACGACCATACTGGTATCTTCCCATAGCTGGTCTTAAATCACAGGTTGGACCGTCTTCAAAACGGGCGCTCCATGTTGCGGCTATAACATTACCGTAAGTGCATCGGTGTTAGGGTAAACGTACCGGAAGTGTCGGTAATTTACCCGGGGTGACGCCGGGATATCACTGAAATACCGTTGAAAGCGTGGTAAAGTATAATTTAATCAAACAAGCACGATACAAGGTACATGGAAATGGAATAATTGCATTTGACGATATTTTTTTTAAGCAATCAAAGAAGAGATATAGTATCTGTTAAGGATTATTTCCGCTAATATTTGTTTTTCTGGAACAAGCATTTGACGCAATAGCAGCAGATGACTTTTGAAAACATTGTGGCCAAAGGTGAAATTGCTCATGAGCAGTTTCTCCTTTGGCCACAGTGTTTTTTAACTTTATTTAACATTTAAGATACCTTTTATGGAGATTTTTCTAGGTTTTTATCACTATGTTTTCAAAGTCGTCTGCTGCAGATTTGTTGTATGTGGGCATGGGTTAAATACCACTATTTGTAGGTTTATGCGATTGAAATTCCTATTTCAATTTACCTAGTACTAGATATCAGTATTTTACTCGATCCGCAATGAAGAAAAAAATAAAGCACAGAAAACGTTAATTACTAATTCAGATAGAAATTAAATGTGGAAAATTGATAATTGCTTATAAAAATGTCCGGAAATCTATTCTTGCTAAGAGCTGAATAAGCATAAGTCAGTCTTTTTAGGCATTTCCTACAAGCAGACGCACTTTTTCATATCTGCAGCAGGCGATCTTTGTCACTGCTCTATCCAATAACTATATTTCGCTCATAGAGATTTTCCATATGTTTGCGCAGAGTTTTTCCAAAGACGTCTGCTGCAGGCTTTCTTATATTTTGGAAAGGGATGAAGATAGAAAGAGACATTAATTATACCGTTTTGTGTGATCCGATTAATTCCCTGTTAACTCCTGCAATCGTTAAATATAATCCGCATGAATTAAGTCAGTCATTTAATACATCAGTTTATTTTTCATCAGTTAACCAGGCTACATTTAATTTAGCGAACGGGTTTGGGGACGGATTAGTTAACATTGTTGTAAAAGGAGCTGTTACTTAATTGTTCCAACAAATTCTTGGTGCGTATTTCGATGAAGGGTAGGTAAATAAATCATAGTTAAGTCGGACAAATGAAACGTAATCTGCGCGAATTAACAAAGACATTTGAAACATTCATTTTATGTCGTTTCTTTAAATCAAACCCTCTCACACACAGACTAGCGTAACATTGTAAAATTAGTAACGTATTTTGCTCGTTTACTTTTGTATAATGAATGGAAAAAAAAGAAAAAAAAAAAAAAAGAAAGAAAAATGAATAGATATATAAATACATAAATAAACAAATAAAAAATGGCTCTAAGGATCTATGAACGTACGTACAATCCCCCGGACTGAATTGCTGGTTCAACCCTTACACATGTTCAGACACATCTGCAGCAGACGGCATTTGTTTATCCCTTTCCCTCATATAGACGCTTTCTGACACCTCTGAAGCAGACGGCTTTTAGAAAACATAGTGACAAAAGAAGAAATTGCTCAAAACGAGCAATTTCTTCTTTTGCCACAATGTTTTCCACTTTTAGTCATAGGTTATCCATTCAATTATAGAGATTTTCTATTTTTTGACAAAATATGGTCAAAGTCGTCTGCTGCAGAATTGTCGTATGAGGGAAAGGGTTATGGTGCATTGCTCCTTTGGCTATACAGTTTTCAGTTCTATCCAATAATTATACACATTCTCGGTTAAAGTTTTTTATAGAAATATCCATAGTTTTTCATCTATGTTTCAAATGGTCTGCCGAAGATTTGAATTGACGTATAGAGGTTCAACTGTGTATGCTGTAATTAATTTTAAAAATATATGAGACGAGCAGTAGGAAAATGAACATCCGGACATTTTAAATTGTCTAAATAACCACAGAATCAAAGCGTAAAATAAAAAATTTCACACTTTCCTGTCTCCTTCAATATGTCAGAATTATATCAGAGAAGAGAAATTCAAAACTTCTTCATCTCAAAGATGTTTTCGTTTTCAGATCTGAGGTGTTTTTATTCATAACTACGACTTGATTAAAAAGCCATTCTAGTCAAAATGTTATTCTAAATCAATCATTTATTTATCTATTTTTTATTGTTTAGACTTAGTTTACACGGATTCTTTTTTTTGTGAATGTTAATATATTTTCTTGAAATTGTATAATTTATTTGTGTAGCGTAACATTTATCCTACGATATCTCCAAACATGGAGGCAATAAAGAATTGTATTGTATTGTATTGCCATGTTAACTTATATAAGCCTTCTACAATATCCAGATGCATTTGACGCCTCTGCAGCAGACCAACCTTGAAAGCAGTGTGACAACAGGAGAAATTGCTCATAATGAGCGTTATCTCATTTTGTCATATTGATTTCAACTCTTTTCAATAACTATGCTTTCAATTATATATTTTTTTTCGTAATTTGCAAAGATTATTTCTAAGTCGTCTGCTGAAGATTTGACTTATGTGTTTTTGATGAATATTAATAACTGGATCTATTACTCGGACAGGGTTTTGATGGAATATCATAACGTTTGAACCATCTCTTTAGGATTTCGAGCCCAGTACCTTCGAATAACAAAGCCGGCACTGTTTTGAGTGGAACGGCGTGCTCGCCCTGTCACAGCCATGTGTCAGGGGTGCTACCTCATGTTCACTATGTCTCCCAGTAAGCCGAAAGATTTCCAGTGTACAATCACGTACAGTAAATATTTTTACAAATTTAATTTATTCTTATTTCTGATCATCGCGTGTCTAACCATCCTCGGTACCCAGGCTATTCATAAAATATATCATATATTTTATGAATAGCCTGGGTACCGAAGATGGTGTCTACCAAAACACTTGTTTGAGAGACAAGTAAATCAAATACGTAGGTCTTCTTGTCTAATGACAAAAAGAAGCGCCAAAAACTAAATTCCGTAAACCATTGACATTTGCTTTTCTCTCTTATCGTCGTATTTCAGTCGTTATGTTATCACATAGAGAAATCTTATCTCTAATTTAGAATACCAGATATAAAGAATGAACGAACTATTAAACGTAATTAATGTGCCAGCGGTAGTTATACTCTTATGGGAAGAAGTCTCCGCTGATTTTACGAAGTTTTTCATTCAACATACATTTCACTCACGTCATGAGTAAAGCACTCCCATGTACCTTTTAATGATATTTACCCCCTTTTTCCCCACATACATTAAATCTGCAGCAGACGACTTAGAAAACATTCCCGTAAATATATGAAAAATGCCTGTAAATAAGAGTATAATTATTAAATAGAGTTGAAAAAATTGTGGCAAATGGAGAAATTGCTCATTATGAGCAATTTCCCCATTTGTCACAATGTTTTCAAAACTCGTCTGCTTCAGAGGCGTCAGAAAGCGTTTATATGTGTTAAAGTATAAGCAAAAAGGTTTCCATGACTATTTCCCTTTTATTTTTTATTCGAAAAAGCAAAAAATAACCAAAATATCGAAATATCACGAAACATACTTAGTCAGCTTTCATTGGCAGGTGTATGCTTTCATGTATACCAACATGTACATAGGCAGTGAAACTTGTCTTAGGTAGCCACCCAAGGGAGAGTCAAAAAATGGCTGCTGAACACAGATGGATGTTCAATACACAGTCAAATAAAGAAGAAAATGGTGTTTGCTTGATCTTCAAGTTGCTGTTTTAATACAAGTTGGCTTCCTAACACAGGTGACTGCTCACACAAGTTTGACTGTACATTATAAACCATGCTTCTTATCAAGCATTCTGTACCTTATTTAATAAGCGTCTTTTTTTTTCCATTCATTCTCACTTTCTTTTCAATAATGTTTTCATTATTATGCCCTTTGTTTTTTGCCCTCTGATCGCGTTCTGTCATTTATGTAGTATGTACAAACTCAGCATCGAAATAAAAAAAAGTGTATTGCATTGTGTCGTATTGTATTGCATTTATTGAAAGTGAAAGCATGACTCTTGCACCAGCCTGTCTGTTCATACACACATATTTATCAAAGTGTGTGCTTTTACGCCGGCAATAAACCTTAATTAAACACAACAACTGGTATAATTACAACTATTTACACCATTAATAATTATAGCGGCATACTTTATAACTTAATTACCGTGCATGTCATGTGACAAGTTTTCACGATGTACCTAATTTTAGTAAAACTTCGTGTTTAACCCTTTCCCACATACAGACGCTTTCTGACCCATCCGTAACAGAAGCCTTTTTTAAAACATTAAAGCAAACGGAGAAATTGCTCATGATGAGCAAATTCTCCTTTTGTCGCAATCTTTAAACTCTATTTAATGATTAAAATATTTCATATATAGAGGTTTACCATAGTTTGAGCCACATGTTATCTTATCGAAGCCATCCGCTGAATATTTGTTGCATTTGGGAGAAAGGTTAACTTACTATTTTCAAGCAAAAGATTGGCGAATTATAAATGTACATGAGATTGAAAAACATGTTTGATGAGTTCACGATTACAACATTCGAACGTGCACAATCCTAATTTACTCCATCACAACTTTTTTCATTCAAATTTATATAAATCCCACTAGAATACATACACACGCTACCATTTCAGAAGTATTCCAGAAAAAATTTCACTTATAATCCCCACAAGTTAAAACTCAAACTCGATTTCCATGCCCTGATGGAAGAATGCTGCTCTTAGAAATGGAAGTATGGATTGTAAGAACTGATTCTTAAATCTATAAACATACTCAGAGTCAAGAACCCTAAAAGGCACTTGAAACAATTCTAAGAGGGGTATAGAGAGATGCTACTAGAGAAAGAAGAAAAAAAAAAAAAAACCCGAACAAGAATCAGAAATAAAAAAGAAAATCTAATCACACGATTGCAGATAAGTTATAAACATTAAAATCAATGATAATGTGAGATATCGCTTCTCAACATTGATTGCTTAACGAAGTCGACATACTTGAATATGAAATCTATATATGAATGGGTAAAGAATGCAATCATATAAACATTAATTGATTATTCTACTTACATACAATCTAAACACCATGTCTTGCTATGTCTACCCTAAATGCTATTGATGAACTATTTAACTATGGGACGGTTAAATTACAAAACAGATTTCGAAATTCAGTAAACTTGTGTAGGATAAAAGTTAATATCAATTAAAAGGAGAGGATCTTGAGTGTAAAGTAGGGCCTCTTGTTGTATCGCTAGAGAATCTGTAAACCCATGTCTGTAAGATAGGGACAGAACTTAACCCCCTTTCCCACACATCATATAATTCTACAGCAGACGACGACTTTTAAAAAATCTCGACAACAATATGGAAAACTCTCTATAAATATTACAACACGTATTGAATAAAGTTGAAAACCTTGTGGCAGAAGGAGAAATTGCTCATTATGATCTCATCAATTTCTCCTTCTGTCATGATGGTTTCAAAAGTCGGCTGCTGCTGAGGCACCAGAAAGCGTCTGTATGCGGGGAAAGGGTCAACAATCAAAGCAGGAGTGTCTACCCTCTTTAGCCACTCTACAACTCATAGACATCAGATCACTTGGGGTAAACACAATTGAACCAACCACCAATTCCACCAACCCTACTTAGCGCTTAGTAATATTTAAATACTTATCATTTAGTTTACCTAATAAAAATGCCAAAATATTTAATTTCTTAACAAGTAATTTTTAGTAAGCAAGGTAGCTAACTATCTATGTCAACCTAGTCATTTACTTAGAAAGATTCCACCATTTATGTTTTACAAAATATTAGGAAAACAAAAATGAAAACTTTAATATTTAAGTATTACTTAACGCTTTAGCAATTTCTTTTTTAATAACATTGTTTTGAAGTATATTCAACCCGTATTGATTCGTCGTATTTTGCCTATTCGTTGCATGTGGGAAAGTATAAACATCAACAACTCTTATCGTAATTCAACTCAGAAGCAATATCTTTTATTTTTAAACAACATCAGCAATACCATCACTATGCAAGTTTCTACATATCGAGGGCTTGGTGTGAAACGGTTGTAACTAAAAACCTATTTTGAAAACCCTGGTTTAGGGGCAATTTTCACCCTTTTGTAAACAATGCAAATTTAGGTGCCATTGCTCAGAACGAGCAATGGCACCTAAATTTCCATTGTTTATCAAAAAAAAAAAAAGATATGATTATCGAGGATGTGTTTTACACCTGATCGGATACTAAATTCATCACTGGATGGAGCTTTGGGGAAACCAAACATTAGGCATTTTCGACCAGCTTAGATTCAGATCAGTTATGGCATCCGCGCAGTCTGATCTAGCTCAGCTCTGTTCGTCAATAAGTCATAGGTTTAAAATAACTTCCGTAAAGCAGTATACATTTGGATCCTTAGCATAGATGCATATCACGCGAACGTTTAGTAAATTATAACTTTAAGGTTGCTTTTCGCCGAGCCCCGCCCAATTTTCCTATTTATAAGCACTTCTACATGATCCTACAATTAAAACCGTTCGTTTGTGTTTCCGAATTATAAAAGATTTCCATAACACAGATATTGAAAACGTTCTCTTTGGAAGGCATACAAGGTTTATTTTGTTATAACTACCGGATAAATTCACGAAACCTTTTCATGATTTTCTTGTCATTGTTGGCCAAAGATTAGCCTGTGTATGTATGCTAATGTGTGGGGTGTTTTGCTCTCCAAAGCTCACATGTTTACCAACCACGGTAATCGGTCAAGAGATCAAGAGCGATATGTCCCGGAGAATATTTCAAAAATCATAGATGGATACTTAATATAATAAATCCGGCATGTAGCCGAGGTTAAAATTGTTCAAACTGACCAGTCCAAACCATGATTGACATATTCCCGTGACCTTAGACCCATACCTATAGCATTGACCTTTGACGTTAGACATTGGAACGCTGTGTTACTCGTTTTAAAAAAAAAGGCAAGAATTATTATATTGCTCAGCTCAGATATGCTGGTTTTTGGAGTATTCCAGAGATTTAGATAAGGGGCGTTTTGCATGTTCTAAAGCCCTTATTTGACCGTATAACCATATGTCTCACTGAGACGATTCTTTTGAGTTCCCACGACATAGGGTTTGCTTTAAAGATAAGAGAGAATTGTGGGAAAAAGAGCTGAATACCCGTCCTTATCTGAACCTCTGGACTATTCAGAATTTAAAACATCTGACGAGAATAAGTGAAAATGTGAGAACATGTATACTAAAGTAACAACAAAAAGGGAATCCCTGCACGCAATTGATGAGTTAAAAACTTTACTATTAGCAATGTTCAAAATTTCTACAATCGCATGTTGATTCGATTGTATACATCCCCTATTCTGTTTAACCCTTTCCACATACAACAAATCTGCAGCAGACGACTTTAAAACCATGTAGACAAAATATGGAAACTATCTAAAAATGATATAAAAATACTGAAGTTGAAAACATCGTGGCAAAAGGGGAAATTAAGCAACTTTTCCTTTTGCCACAATGTTGTCACAGGTCGTCCGCTGAAGTTGCCTCAGAAAACGTATGTATGTATTTATGTGGAAAAGGGTTTAAACAGGGAAAATATAACAACTAAGCCTGAAGAAAATTAAGGTTAGATGTATTTATAAGCGGTGTTTATACAGCCCGTTTTCTGTGTCCCGCAAGTACATTATACGAGGGCTTATCAGATATGTTACACAGCTGAGGTGTCCTGTACCATTTCATATTTTACAAAAGGACAGATTAAGGCATAATACCCACACGGACAACAGGTCATCTAAACAGGTATTTGTCACAATCCGATAAACGTTAAAGTTTGACAAAATAACTATACCTATTTGAGATGCCGCTCTCTACGAAACAAACTCAACAGAAAAGCATTTGCGACCAGTATTGATCCAGATCAGCTAGCGCACATGCACACTCTGATCTGGCTATGCACAGTTCGCTGACTAGTTCCTTCGTAAAACGTTTGTTAACCCTTTCCCTCATACGACAATTCTGCAGCAGACGACTTTGAACATATTTTGTGAAAAAAATAGAATATCTTCATAATTTAATGGATAACCTATGACAAAAAGTGGAAAAAATTGTGGCAAAAGAAGAAATTGCACGTTTTGTGCAATTTCTTCTTTTGTTACTATGTTTTTTAAAAGCCGTCTGCTGCAGAGGCGTCAGAAAGCGTCTATATGAGGTAAAGGGTTAATTAAGTCGTATATATTTGGATTTGCTAGCATGTATGCACAGGCAAGTCTTTTTCTACACGCGTAATAATTACGCTTAGGTTGGTTTTTGCTCGAGCCAAAGCTCATTTATTCCTTGTTGTGCATAAGTGAACTGTCGACGGGATAATACTGAAATAGTGTTGAAAACGGCGTTAAACCCCAATAAAACAAACAGATAAATTATTCTTTTTTTTTGTACATTACCGACTACAGATACATTGTTTCTACATATTCTGTTTAATTTAAGATATCTGCTTCGTTTAGAACCATAGACATTATTTTCCTTTCATTACACGCTGAAAATATTATAAACGACATCCCGTGATCTGGAAAAAACAACCTTATGATATTTGTTTGCAGACATCTATTTCTGTGAGTATCTATGCTAACTGATCAAAATGCAGAATGATTGTCGGGGAAGTCAGTAAATATTTACCAAACAATGAAGAACCAGATCCGAGAAGGCACTAATCTATTTTAAACTCTTCTAAATTCAAAATATCCTAATCTGTTATGATAGTTGACAAAAGTATGCATAAAAATATCCATTGAAACGTTTGAAACATCCGAAAGATTGAAAGCTCTATTTTGGTATATTGTGGAAAACGTTGTAGAAAAAGAAGCAATAGCTGAGAATGTCGAACATTCAAAACAAGAATAACTGTCATTTGACACTAAAATATAAACATGCAATTTCGACTGACGGCTTTAAATCGGATTTTTTTTAAATAAATGGCGAATACTATCTGACCTAGTTCAATAGTCATTCTACAGGAGTGTTTGAATGCCCGAATGGCAAACATTACATACTCTGTTCACACTGACCAGAGTTGGCAGGTTGTAAAAAGTCACGAAAGGCCGTTTCAATATGACAATTTATTATATAGGCTTTATCAATCGACTCAGACGATTTTGGGTCTTATTGCCATTTCAACACGGTTTCACTTATTGTGCACGTACACCCTGTTATCTGATTTTCTTCTTATATAATTGTGTACAAAGTTGGTAATAGGACCAGAGTACAAGTATTCGAACAGTGAAGATACCGGTGAGACTGGGCGGATGCACAGGCTCGCAGGAATCTTGACTGTTCGAACCGGTTACACGACCCGAGATCTCTCAACTAGGCTCATATACGTATAAAAAAAAGAAAAGAGTAAAGAATATAGAGGTCTTACGTTTGTCCAACAAGTCGTCCGGGTTGTTCTCAGTTTTTATAGGATGGATCATATGTTGCTGAACCTGTGTCGGTAAGGCTGATGTGTTTGTTGGAAGCATACCGGACCCGCGATCGATCCCCGATGGATGTGGCGGCAACACAGTCACACTAGCACTGTGACCCCCGGTCATGTCGTCATGGTCCGGGGACGGGGTATGGGCCCCGTTGGTCTCGTAGGAATCGTGTTTCGGCGAGAGACCTTCGTGTGTCACGGGGAGCTGCATCGCCGGCGATAGGGACGCCATCATGGACGCCGGTGGACTACACGACAGGTTCGTGTAGGTGGGCTGTAAGGTTTGAGGTGAACTGTTGTTGCTATACAAACATGAGTTGTTGTTTGTCATCATCGTCAGCGGCATCTGCGACATTGGCGACACTTGGTCACCGATTCTGGTCGTATCGTATCCATAGTAACCCGAATTATTCATATTAAAACCATTAAAATCCATTCCATAGTGGGCAGCTTGTTGTTGCTCGGAGGTACTTAAAAGTTCCTTCACATAAAAAGAGGTCGAATACGCCGGATTTGAATACATAGTGTTTTTTTAAGAAGGTGAAATCTTGAAAATCTCAGAGTCTATCCACAGAACATTACTTGGAGTGTGTAACTTTGAAGAATAACCAAAGTGGTAGCCACTTAAGATTTAAACAACTCTGCTTGTAAGATCGTAAATTGTAGAGCTATAACATGAATATTCTCTCCTAGAAAAACGATTTGAGATTTCCTACCGCCTATGAGCGCACACACGGAACCAACTTATTCACCGCCCAGTCAGCCTGTAGCCAATCAGATCACTTGTACAAATAGCTGATGGCCCAATCAGAGAAGGAGGATGCTGGGATGAATGTTGTATTTACATTTCGGCTAATCTGTTGTTAGGAAAGCGTTTTAGTGGTTTTCTGTAGATTTAAGTGAACTTACATCAAACATCGTTATTTTAGCGACACATAGTCATGGTACAGTAATGGTAGAGTAACGACGTTTTGTAGTTCAGAGTTCAAGTCTCGTTTAGATATATTATCAGTATAAGCTGAAAGCTTGAATCGCATTCGATATTTAATATTTTTTAATGAATTGTCACTGGTCGTTTCTGTACGGTTGTATGTCTTTCTGCCTCTGTTTGTCTGCCGGCCTGTCGGTCTGTCGGTCTGTCGGTCTGTCTCTTTCTTTTTTTTTCTATATAGGAGACATTTCCCACAATAAAACATTGTAATCTCAATTGCTCGAATATTTCCTTTTACTCGAACCTTTTCAGGGAATGGATTTGTAATTGGAGAACAGAATAGCAACATTTCCGATATTTTAACCCTTTCCCTCATACGATAATTCTGCAGCAGACGACTTTGAACATATATTTTCAAAAATAGAATATCTCTATAATTGAATGGATAACATATGACTAAAAGTGGAAAACATTGTGTCAAAAGGAGAAATTGCTCGTTTTGTCACTATGTTTTCAACAAAGCCGTCTGCTGCAGAGGCCTCAGAAAGCGTATATATGAGGGAAAGTGTTATTACGTGCATTCAGACAACATGCGGCTGAGTTGTTGTCTTGAATTGATTCCATCAATGGCTTAGATTTTAATAATAAACACGGGTTCTTGAAGCTGACGAGTCTATCGAACGATCACTTGAAGACGTCGATACGTAGAGATATTTTACTGGGTCACAGTTGTCTGTCAGTTTTAACGAGATCAGTGTACTGTATACTCAATTGATTGATTGATTGATTGATTGGGGTTTAACGCCGTTTTTAACAATTTCTCAGTTATATCACGGCGGCCAGTTCACCTACTCATGCATTTCCTGGTTTTCTCACACCAGTACTCCACACACCAATCTTCCCAAGCAACTGGCTGCTTTTCCACATAGACTTAGCCCAATGGTGGAAGACGAATGACGCATGTCCCATTGACTTTTGTCAATCCTCAGAAAGAAAGTTGGCCGAGCCGGGATTCGAACTCACGACCCCTGGATTGACAGCCCGCGTCGCTACCGACTGAGCTACCGGGGCTCGGCGTACTGTACTCAACATGGAACAGTCATTGCTCGTTGGTGTATGGTGGGTGTTATACACCGCTTTCAACATTGTTTCAGTTAACGCACTGTGTGCTTCACGCACTGTGTGCTTCACGCACTGTGTGCTTCACGCACTGTGTGCTTCACGCACTGTGTGCTTCACGCACTGTGTGCTTCACGCACTGTGTGCTTCACGCACTGTGTGCTTCACGCACTGTGTGCTTCACGCACTGTGTGCTTCACGCACTGTGTGCTTCACGCACTGTGTGCTTCACGCACTGTGTGCTTCACGCACTGTGTGCTTCACGGTTAAGATACCAGTACTACCGGTCGTTGTACCCTGACAGCCGCGAGTCGTTGGAAACAGTGTGGATAAAAGAGAAGTGGCATTTCAGATTTTTTTTTAGATTTTGTTAACCCTATCCCACATATATCAAACAGCACTTTTTTTGTAAACAGGTAAAAATATGGAAAATATCAATGAATAAAATTAAAATAATTGAAAATTGTTGATTGATTTATTGTAGCTTTTCGCCGTTTTCAAAACAATGTCTTATTACGGCAGTCAGTTCACTTACTCACGTGCTTCCTGGCTTTCTTGCACCAGTACTCCACACAACATTATTTCCAAGTCACTGGCTGCTTTTCCACATAGACTTAGCCCATTGGTGAAAGACGAAAGACGCTTGTCACAGGGACTTTTTTTTAAACGTCGGAAAGAATGTTTTGCCGGGCTGTGATTCGAACTCACAAACCCTGGATTGACAGCCCGCGTCGCTACCGACTGATCTACCGGCTTTACAGTGTTGAAAACATTTTGGCAAAAGGAGAAATTGCTCATTATGAGCAATTTCTCCATTTTTCACAATGTTTTCCACAGTCGCCGGCTATAAATGCGTCAAAATGCCTGTATACGAACAGGGGTTAAGCTAAGAATCAGGGGAAGAGGAAAGAAAACAAGTGTTATTACAAAGTGCAGATTTTTGACACTTTCTGTACCGCTGTAGGTATTATGATTATAGAGATAACGTCATTGTGCTATCAAAACGCGTTCTCCTCTTAATTTCACGATGTGTTTTTTTTTCTGTCTATAACTGTTTCCCACATACAACATATTAGCAGATGATGACTTTGAAGACATCCGGGCAAAACTGTTGGACGTCTTAACCCTTTCCCACATGCAGACGCATTTTGACGCAATAGCAGCAGAAAACGTTTGATAATATTTAGGCCAAATGTGAATATTGCTTAAGATGAGCAACATCTCCTTTAACAATTAAATTATCTTTTATGGAGATTTTTTACGGTTTCTGTCACTATGTGTTCAAAGTCGTCAGCTGCAGATTTGTTGTTTGTGGGAAAGGGTTAATAGATATAAGTATTGACTAAAAGAATAGAAGACAATGATGAACATGGAGAATCTGCTCATCGTGAGTAGTTTATACTTTAACTACACTTTTCAAAAGTAAGTGTTATAAGTGTTTCAAAATGGGTCTACGATGGGTAAAGGGTTAAACAAAGTGGGTAAACGCTTCTCGGAAAAGAGGTTGAAAATATACCAGACACATACTGTCGAGGAAGATATTCATAATTCACTGCGCTTATCATTTCCCTAGTATAGACTTTATTCTTAGTTTTCATTTTCAAACATTATTGGAAAAGGAGAAATTCTCACATTAGAGCTTTATCCTGTTCACAGATTTTTTTTTTGTATCTCCGACATTCTGAATATTTTTGTTTATTTCCACTAATATTACAGTGGACGACAGTGGACACAGTGGAAGACAGTTGTGCAGAGGTAGAGCGTCAGCCTGTCGTATTAAAGGTCCCTGGTTCGAGTCCCGTGATGAGCGGGTCCTGCCTTTAGGATTCTTTCACAAGAGTACTGGTTAAGTCTCCAGGAAGTAGTCAACGAGCGAGGTTAATCTAAGCTTAATCGATGTAAAATAAATAAGCTTAAACTAAATAATATTACAAACTCAACCGAATCATTTTTAAATAAAATATCACCAATAACTTATTGAGTTAAAATAAACCAAATACAAAATTTACTCTTACTCACGTGTAGCAGAGTAAATTTATATGTGTTGTATTTTGGAAAGATGTCAACACTATGACGAATAACAATGGAAATACACGAAGGTTTGTAACAAAATAATGCCGATTGAATAAAAATAAAAACTAGTAATTCAAGGGCCATACGAAATTCCTACGTTTAGGACTGTGTGCAATGTCATTTTTATTTAATACTCTGGACATATCGTAATCAGGCGCTACCCAAATGTACAGCCTTAACACATACAGAGTATACTGCCTTTATTTTTTCGCGCATTAAAACGAAATGTTTAAGGTAGAAATTGATTCTGTATGTGACTATGTATATATATTAGGCAATTTGGTCGGTGACATTTTCGGTCGGCGTAAAGAACAACCAATGATAACAATAACGGAAATTATTTATTGTTCTGTTTCGAATGCTGTGAGGACCACCTCGGTGGTGTAAATGTAGAGCGTCTGCCTCATAGGTTCAATCCCCACCCTGGTCATACCAAAGACTTAAACAATTGTCGTGATGGCTGCCGTCCATGGCGCTCAGGGCTGCGGGATTAGCATTTCGGCTGACAGACTGGTGTCATAATAAATAGACCAGTAGTACCGGTAACTTACCCTGGAAATGCCGTGATATAACTGAAAACAATGTTAAAAACGGCGTAAAACACAAAACAATCAAGCAATCCTTTTTTCAACAAATTTTTCAAACGTCGTTTTCTGCAGAACAGTTATCCCATTCGGCTACACATTACATTTATGATTTCTGTGGAACGCATTGCAGTAGTCGTAATGTGACCGTTAGAGCTGCTTGTTAATAGTTTCGAAATATTTAAAAAAAAAGTAGTAATGGCTTCCCGTCTTGGCGGTCAGGGTTGCAGGGTAAGCATTGTGTCTGACTTGCTGCTGTGAGAATAAATAGACCAGTAGTACTAATAACTTATCACGGAAACGCCGTGGAAATTGTTGAAAGCGGCCTAAAACACCAAGCAGTCAATCATAATTTCGTCCGTACAACTGTGGCGCTATGAACAGTGAATCGTATTAGCGAAGATCCGTTATTTACATAACCGTGACACGTTCCTGTTACAACAAACTACAGCTACTTAATAGTCTTGTTAAACATTAAGTAGCGCACATAATCCGTAGATTAAACAGTTCAGTGACTAAACCCTTTCCACGATGTATATACATTTGTGTACATCTTCAAAAGATGACGCTTCCAAAACAGAGTGGCAAAAGGAGACATTGGTTCTTATATTTCTTTTCCCTTCAATGATAATCAAGTATATTTAATAATTTTTTACTTTGAATTAATAATATTTCCATAATGTTGCCTGTATGTTTTTCAAAGATGTATGTTGCAGGTTTGTTCTTTGTGGAAAAGGGATAACAAACAATGAGACCTGTCAAAAAGGTTTAATGATTTCAATTGTCATTGTGTTATATGAGCCCTCGAGAAAACCAACATTATGGCCTCTGCGTAATGTATCGACATAGATCAGCCTGCGCAGTCCGCGCAGACTGATCCGGGCCGACACATTCCGTCTCAGGGGGATAGAGGTATAGAGTAGTGATTCCTGAAACAGAAAATCAACAGGAGGTGAAAAGTGTCTATCCGGGTAAGCCTGCGTGGCATGCTTAGGCCGATCAGGGTCGATACTTTACGCTGAGTCCACACTAGTGGTTTTCTCGCGGGACGGCTCATATATCGATCAAACTTCCTATAGTTACTATTGTAAAGCAATATTTTCGAATCTCACAATATTTCCAGATGTTGTGGGTCAAATTACGCCAAATACATCCGCGTACATGCTGCTCTAAATAGTGCCTAACAAAACCTTTGTTTGCGTAGAAATGAGTGAATGCATTTACCAGAATACATTGAATATATGCCATTGAGTTTGAATTCATTGTGAAAGTGTATAAGATGCACTGGAAATAATTGATTTGATATTTTTTCGTATTTTGACCTTCTTTGAAGACGAACGTAAAAAATGCGAAAGAAACAGTTTCGTCAGGGCCCGTTTTCCCCTAAATGAAGATAACCATTTGTTCGTGTTGTTACCTTACTGAAAACTGATTGTCTTCCAAAAGCAGTCTTATCGTAACTCATTTGTTATTTAAACTGAAAAAAAATATGTTTATTGATTTGTATGGAAAGTTGGGAATAGCCGTATCTGAGTTGCAGGCACTTTTGGCCAGACCCATTTGCCTGTAATAAATACGTATTTAAGTTTGTTAAATATTTATCAATGTGTTATACATGAATTTCGACAATAAAATATGTTAAAGGTAAAGCAAGACAGTAATTTCTATCCATGTCGATACAGGACGACAAAGAACGATGGCTGGAGTCTTATTGACTTTACGTAAAGGGATACTATACATGTAAACTGTATTTTCATTAAAACAATTTCAGTATAAAGAACATAATTTCTATCCGTGTCGATACAGGACGACAAATGCCCATGGCTGGAGTTTTATTGACTTTCCGTAAAGGGATACTATACATGTAAACTGTATTTTCATTAAAACAATTTCAGTATCAAGAACATAATTTCTATCCATGTCGATACAGGACGACAAATGCCCATGGCTGGAGTTTTATTGACTTTCCGTAAAGGGATACTATACATGTAAACTGTATTTTCATTTAAACAATTTCAGTATCAAGAACATAATTTATATCCGTGTCGATACAGGACGACAAAGAACGATGGCTGGAGTTTTTTGACTTTCCGTAAAGGGATACTATACATGTAAACTGTATTTTCATTGAAACCAATTCAGTATCAAGAACATAATTTATATCCGTGTCGATACAGGACGACAAAGAACCATGGCTGGAGTTGTCTGTTGTAGTTTTGTTTGAAAAATGAAAAAAAAATCATGGGAAAAGTAGAAATTGCTGAAGATGATGTCCCCGTGTCTGTATCCTATACATGTGAATTTCCGTTTACCAAATGTTACTATTTTGTTACAGACGTTTTCATATCAGACGAGCCTACATATATCATATCAGGCAGGAGGTAAATCGTGACGAGGAGCGTAACGCCTTCCTTAAAACCCTTCTCAACATACACCAGATATGTAGCAGACGACTTTGAAAACATATAGGCATAGCATGAAATATGTCTTTAAATACAATAACATTACTGAGCAAGTTGAACACTTTTTTCTTTTTTTTGGGTAAATGAGAAATTCCACTTGATGGGAAACAATCTCATTTAGCCAATATATTTTCTTTTCAAATGTCGTCTGCCGCAGATGGAAGAGGGAGTATAAATCTGTTCCTCTGAATTTTGTCCAAGCATTTTTTGTCGATGCGTGTGTTTGTCATTTTATCTTTCTTTGTGTCAGAAGGAAACATAAACAGAATCCCTCTTATTTTAGAATAAAACAAGCCTGTCTGATGTATTTCCCCATTAACCCTTATCCTGCTATAGGCGACTTATAACAACAATTGCGAACATTGTAGACGAAGATCGGCGTTCACATTCGATCAGTCTAATCTTAATCTACATTTTCTCGATTCTCATCTCAGAGAAGATTTTTGCATCAGTTGTTGTCAGGTTAAGCCTTTCCCTCATATAGACGCTTTCTGACGCCTCTGCAGTAGACGGCTTTTTGAAAACATAGTGAAGAACGTGCAATTTCTCCTTTTGCCACAATGTTTTCCACTTTTTGTCATTCAATTATGGAGATTTTCTATGTTTTGACAAAATACGTTCAAAGTCGTCTGCTGCAGAATTGTCGTTTGAAGGAAAGGGTTAAAGCAGACGGCGTTTTGAAAACATAGTGACAAAAGAAGAAATTGCACAGAATGTGCAATTTCTCCTTTTGCCACAATGTTTTCCAATTTTTGTCATAGGTTATCCATTCAATTATGGAGATTTTCTATGTTTTGACAAAATACGTTAAAAGTCGTCTGCTGCAGAATTGTCGTATGAGGGAAAGGGTTAAATGAATAAGGAGACACTTTGTATAGCAACGTGGGTGAGCGCGTGTGTGCCTTTGGATGAAAAAGGTCAAAGCTTCGAGCCCTGGCCAGGTCGGATCCTTTGGGACAGTTACAATGGCGCCTAACGTGGGGCTGCGTAGGAAAAGCCAAGAGGACGTTTCACAACATTCTCAGTCTCCGGCAATTCGAGGACGAATTTCAAATTAGGAGGAGGTATTATTATCTAGCCACGGTATGTGTATAAGCGTTCGCCTTCGAATTTGTTAAACATCAAGAGTTATGATAACAGTTCCAGGAATTCAGCAGGATGAGGGTTAATCCACAATAGAGTAAGTAGCATAATGCAAATTGAGATGCCTGTGTACCGTACACCTTTCGTTAACATTATCTCCTTTTCTCACAATAGTTTCAACTATGAATTGCACTGATTCTTCTAATTATACTTTTTTTGCAATTAAATCTAGCCCCGTTTCAACAGCGATGTCTTGGTATTTCCTGCAACAATTCGGGGATAAAGATTAGGTTCGTAGACGGCGACGTCTAGTCAATTTACCGAGATAGCTGCCCGTTCTCCTAGCTCGTGGCTATGTTGTATAGAACTGTTTTAATTCCTAGTAAACAAACACCGACAGGGATATATGGTACCGGGGGCTCCTGCAACCCATCATAACTCGGGGAGCAAAGAGGCAGGGGGAAACGGGGACCATCTGTGTATTGTATTGTATACTATGGGACACATCACGTTTAAACTCAACATTTTGAAACAGTGCTGGGGCCAGAAAAACATACCTTAGCGTTTACGAGAAATGTATATATCGAGCATTTATTTTGTCTGTTTCAAATGAACACTGTTTATTCGAATGTTCTTGATAACTAATACTCTACCAGATTAGACTACGTTTGGTGATAAAACTGAACTTCGTCTATGATGTTGGTTTAAGCCCCGAGGTTTGTTTCCAACAGCACGATAGGACTGTTTTTTTTTGGCAACCGGTTTGTGGTTGCGTCTATGCTATATTTAAATTCTCCTTCTTTTGAAATAAACATAATAAGATCAACTTTAACGTCCGAACAATTGGATGCATTGCTTTGATGTTAAACTAAAATGTAGTGTTGAACATTGAAAATAGTTGCCAAAATGCTTTGAAACGTCGTTTGCTGTAAACAGGCACAAAACACGTCGGTATCAGAACAATGATTGGTGAATTCTCGAATGTATTTATCGACCTGGATTGTTTGGCACTTTGAAGATAATTGACAAAGTTCATTTTAACCAGGGTCATTCGTTTTTCACCTATGGTCGAAATAGCTCATGTGAGAAGGTAGCAAGTTTTCCGAGAAGATTGTTGTGTGGAGTACGAGTGCGAGAAAGCCCGAACATATACCCAATGGTAACTGACCAATGTTATATAAGCGGCGTTAAACTCAAAAAAATTAAAACCACGGGACGATCACACTAGTCTGTAGAGTGGGACGATCAAACTAGTATGTAGAGTGGGACGATCACACTAGTCTATATAGTAGGACGATCACACTAGTCTATAGAGTGGGACGATCACACTAGTCTGTAATGTGGGACGATCACACTAGTCTGTAGAGTGGGACGATCACAATAGTATATAGAGTGGGACGATCACACTAGTCTGTAGAGTGGGACGATCACAATAGTCTGTAGAGTGGGACGATCACAATAGTCTATAGAGTGGGATGATGACACTAGTCTGTAGAGTGGGACGATAACAATGGTCTGTAGAGTGGGACGATCACACTAGTCTGTAGAGTGGGACGATCACAATAGTCTGTAGAGTGGGACGGTGACACTAGTCTGTAGAGTGGGACGATCACAATATTCTGTAGAGTGGGACGATCACACTAGTCTGTATAGTGGGACGATCAAACTAGTCTGTATAGTGGGACGATCACACTAGTCTGTAGAGTGGGACGATCACACTAGTCTGTAGAGTGGGACGATCACAATAGTATATAGAGTGGGACGATCACACTAGTCTGTAGAGTGGGACGATCACAATAGTCTGTAGAGTGGGACGATGACACTAGTCTGTAGAGTGGGACGATCACAATGGTCTGTAGAGTGGGACGATCGCACTAGTCTGTAGAGTGGGACGATCACAATAGTCTGTAGAGTGGGACGGTGACACTAGTCTGTAGAGTGGGACGATCACAATATTCTGTATAGTGGGACGATCACACTAGTCTGTATAGTGGGACGATGAAACTAGTCTGTATAGTGGGACGATCACACTAGTCTGTAGAGTGGGACGATCACACTAGTCTGTATAGTGGGACGATCACACTAGTCTGTAGAGCGCGACGATCACACTAGTCTGTATAGTGGGACGATCACACTAGTATGTAGAGTGGGACGATCACACTAGTCTGTATAGTGGGACGATCACACTAGTCTGTATAGTGGGACGATCACATTTGTCTGTAGAGTGGGACGATCACACTAGTCTGTATAGTGGGACGATCACACTAGTCTGTAGAGTGGGACGATCACACTAGTCTGTAGAGTGGGACGATCACACTAGTCTGTAGAGTGCGATCACACTAGTCTGTAGAGCGGGACGAGCACACGGGTCTGTAGACTGTGGGTAGAACAAGCGTTCTTCACACTTTTCTATTGCATTTCCTTCAATAATGAGAAATGTTTTGATTTCCGCGTGCTTGTTTGCTATGCTATGATTGTATTATCACATGGTTTTTGGATGATTATTGACAATGATCATGACATTTATTCTAAAAGCGCGCCTTAGGAAAAGCGGCCTTAGAGTGTTTTGACCATCGAACATGAAAACTGTGCAAGTCCACACTTAATGTCAACTAGCTGTCAGAAGCTTCGTGAATGCTTCTAAGCTTAAAAGCGACCACCAATGTAGATCCAAATTAGAGTGCTCGTATAAGCAGGGTGATATGGTCCTACATTAGGGTCAATTCCATTGGTCATCGCTCAAATGTTCACTTTGTACCCAATATATGTATTTAGTCTCTTAACTCTTTCAGCGCCAGAGGCAACATTGAGGCTTTTGCAAACAATATTGATTCAGGTGAGTCAGTTCGTAACGAGCTGTCTCACCTGAAATCAGCATTGTTTGCCTTTTAGTTATAACATGCGAAATCGAGACGCCCGATTTTGAACATGGAAGAGTCTACTTTAAACAATCGGCGCTGAAAGAGTTAAGTAAAATTTTGAACTAAACGGAGCAATTATTTGGCGCAGATGTCAGATCGAGATTTTTTTTAAATGCTTGGTAACGTCACTATTTAACATTTTCTCTGTCTCGGTCGCGGTAAGTTGCAGGTTTGAACCCAAACAGGGTTTTAACCAACTGCTTTAACATTGTAGTAATGGCTTTCCACCCTTGGCGCTCAGAATGTGTGGGGTTTAACATTACGACTGAGTTTCTGGTATCAGGATTACGGTTCCAATACTAATCCAGGAAACGCCGTGATATAACCGAAACCATGCTGAAAACGGCATAAAACACTATACAAACAAGCAAACTATGTCGGTAGTCTCTCAATGACATTAAAACAAACAATTTAACCCTTTCCCTCATATAGACGCTTTCTGACGCCTCTGCAGCAGACGGCTTTTTGAAAACATAGTGACAAAAGAAGAAATTGCACAAAACGTGCAATTTCTCCTTTTGTCACAATGTTTTCCACTTTTAGTCATAGGTTATCCATTCAATTAAAGAGATTTTCCACTATTTGACAAAATATGTTCAAAGTTGTCTGCTGCAGAATTGTCGTATGAGGGAAAGGGTTAAAAAGGTACTCTTTAAAAAATCCCACAACCTTAGTGTTTTCCTGGAACACCTCTCCATTATCCTCTATATATTGATACTGTACGATTTGCTCTTTATAATTCCTTATACTGATGATGATCACTATAGGCCTACACATAGGTTATCATAAGTGTCTCGGTCATAAGTTTTCCATTTTCCTGATTTACAAACTTCCTTGTCTGGTTTCCAAACAAGGAACTTTTCTTAAGCGTTTGTTTATTTTTTATGATGATTGTGTGCAAATTGTGAATCAAAATGCAAATATAAAATCGCGATATGCAGGCAGAGCAAAAAAACATATAAAATTATCTTATCGTTATGTGAGAACCATCTTAATGTTGAAAGCGACTTTAACCCTTTCCCACAAATATACGCTTTCTTACGCCTCTGCAGCAGACGACCTTTTGACAAAAATGTGTCAAAGAAGAACTTGCTCAAAACGAGCATTTTCTCCTCTTGCCACAATATTTTCAACTTTTCTTTAGTTATTAAACCTACATTTATAGAGATTTTTCCGTGTTTTTGCAAAGATTATTTCAAAGTCGTCTGCTGCACATTTTTTGTAAGTGGGAAAAGGGTTGAATAATATTTGCGAATCCTGTTATGTACGATGTAGACAAGATCAGACTGTTCGCTCTCGCAGTCAAATCAGTGTCTACCTTGTTCGCTACTCTTTAATATTTTTTTTAAACCCTTACCCACTTACAGACGCATCTGCAGCAGACGACTTTTGAAAATATCGTGAGAAAAGGAGAAATTGATCAAAACGAGCAACAATGTTTTCCACTTTTTTTTCAGTTATCACACCTACAATTATAGAGATTTTCCTTAATTTTTAGAAGAAATTTTTAAAGTCGTCTGCTGCAGATTTTTTTTATGTGGGTTAAACAAAGAAAAGTCTATGAATAACAAAGAACTGGTCTAAACTTCGAGGACGATGGTATTTGAATTCAGCGGGAGAAGGGTAAACAGCAGTCCAATTATTTAACAAGTGTAAGGTAAACGCAACAAATAACCAAAAATGGACAGAGATTTTAATTACTGTAAGAAGTACATATGTACCTCGTTAAACAAAAACAATTCAGTTTGTGCGATTTAAACCTTTATTATGCCACGCCATTAGTTATTACATTATAACTAGGATCCAAATTACTTACGGGAACAATGACGAGTGTCTCTCCGCGTGTTTCCGGTATTTTGATTTCCGGAAATCCGGAGGGTAAGGGCTAAAACAGAAAACAAAGACGGCTTTATAACAAAGGTCTAAAGTCTGGTGTTGGCCAGTTATTCGAATATACGTCAAAGTATCGTCACTGTGGTTAACTGACGGGATTTTGGATGATTCTTTAAGCACCCAGGAATGAAGGGTTTCAAAATGTTAAAGTTAAGCTTATTAATAATGTAAATAAACGGACTGTCAAGCGATAGTTAAAATAGAAATAAAGACAAAAGAAAAAATCCTGATGCTTTACCCACTTATTACATATACGCTTCGATTTCCCTGCTGCAGTCGACATTTGAGACCTTAACTCTTTGTGCCCCAAAGGCAGTATTGAGATTTTTGCAAACAATACAGATTCAGGTGAGTCAGCTCGTAACGAGCTCTCTCACATAAAATCAGCATTATTTGTCTTTTAGTTATCAAAATATTACCAAAAACTCGTATAACATGGGAAATGTATGTTAATCACTCCATGTATATATTTAAATCATTTCTGCTATTTTTAATTCATAAATGTTAAAAACATCGTTAGAAATATAGACAATACTTAGCAATTGAATTGAGGATATTTGATGCAATTGTGGTGAAAAGAGAAGATGAACAATTAGTCACTGCTCGACATTGTTTTCAATACCATAGGTCGTCTCCGTCCGACATACTAAAATGCAATTAAATCATCTTTCTGGCTACATAACATTGTACAGACATTTACAATTATATAATCAAGTGCACTACTTGCTGCTTACTAACCGCTTTCCAACATGCATACACATTAAGGCATTTATAGCAGACGCCTTTGAACACATTGTGACAATGGGATCTTTCTTTGATAATGAACAAGTTTCCCTTTCACCCTTAAATTGCAATTCTTTTAAATGAGATGTCCTATACTTTCTTCAAGATATTTTTGAAATCGTATGTTGCAAATTCAGTCCATATGGATAAGGTAAATATTTTTTTCCAAAGACGTCTGCTGCAGAATTGTTGTATGTGGGAAAGGGTTAAATGGGATAATTGTAAGATATCCATATTCCGTGTGTCGAATAAGCACTTATTTACGACAATAATCATCTGGTCATGTCACAAGAAAACCGACAATCAGGTCTTTGCGACCAGGGAATATAAAGACCAGCCTGCGCCTTTCTGCACCCTGATCATAATCTACCATGTTCGTAAGCTGATCATAAGCATGTAGGACAGTCTTGAATCAAAACCAATGAAACAACAATACCTGCGAAGGGTGCCTCTCGTGTGACGGGGACCATCTTATAACACCAATTATGTTTTCTTTCTTATTCCTTTCCCGCTTACTCACGCGTCTGCAACATTGAACACATCTATACTGAAGGAAGGTAAAAATCTATACTGAAGGAAGGTAAACATCTATACTGAAGGAAGGTAAACATATATACTGAAAGAAGGTAAACATATATACTGAAAGAAGGTAAACATCTATACTGAAGGAAGGTAAACATCTATACTGAAGGAAGGTAAACATCTATACTGAAGGAAGGTAAACATCTATACTGAAGGAAGGTAAACATCTATACTGAAGGAAGGTAAACATCTATACTGAAAGAAGGTAAACATCTATACTGAAGGAAGGTAAACATCTATACTGAAGGAAGGTAAACATCTATACTGAAGGAAGGTAAACCTCTATACTGAAGGAAGGTAAACATCTATACTGAATGAAGGTAAACATCTATACTGAATGAAGGTAAACATCTATACTGAAGGAAGGTAAACATCTATACTGAAGGAAGGTAAACATCTATACTAAAGGAAGGTAAACATCTATACTGAAGGAAGGTAAACATCTATACTGAAGGAAGGTAAACATCTATACTGAAGGAAGGTAAACATCTATACTGAAGGAAGGTAAACATCTATACTGAAGGAAGGTAAACATCTATACTGAAGGAAGGTAAACATCTATACTGAAGGAAGGTAAACATCTATACTGAAAGAAGGTAAACATCTATACTGAAGGAAGGTAAACATCTATACTGAAGGAAGGTAAACATCTATACTGAAGGAAGGTAAACCTCTATACTGAAGGAAGGTAAACATCTATACTGAATGAAGGTAAACATCTATACTGAATGAAGGTAAACATCTATACTGAATGAAGGTAAACATCTATACTGAAGGAAGGTAAACATCTATACTAAAGGAAGGTAAACATCTATACTGAAGGAAGGTAAACATCTATACTGAAGGAAGGTAAACATCTATACTGAAAGAAGGTAAATATCTATACTGAAGGAAGGTAAACATCTATACTGAAAGAAGGTAAACATCTATACTGAAAGAAGGTAAACGTCTATACTGAAGGAAGGTAAACATCTATACTGAATGAAGGTAAACATCTATACTGAAGGAAGGTAAACCTCTATACTGAAGGAAGGTAAACATATATACTGAAGGAAGGTAAACATCTATACTAAAGGAAGGTAAACATCTATACTGAAGGAAGGTAAACATCTATACTGAAAGAAGGTAAACATCTATACTGAAGGAAGGTAAACATCTATACTGAAAGAAGGTAAACATCTATACTGAAAGAAGGTAAACGTCTATACTGAAGGAAGGTAAACATCTATAAAGGGAAGTATAATTGTTGGATAGTGCTGGAAGCAATGTGACAAAAGGAGAAATTACTCGTTGTGATAAATTTCACCTTTTGTCACAATGTTTTAATAAAGTCGTCTTGCTGTAAATGCGTCTGTAGGTCGGACAAGGGTTTACATCTTGACCTTTGAGTTACAAAACGCGATTCGGAGAATCAGTGTTGGTGAAGCTGTTTAAACTATTTATTTTGTCACAAGGATGTTAATAATAAATTGCAATTTTTAAATTTATTCAGCGGGCAAATGAAATAACTTTTGTTTCAAGTATCCATATGTCCAAACTCGTTTTAGTTCAAACAATATTTTGTTATATATTAATTTACAAAGTATAGTCATATTCGTACATGTACATTAAAAGTGAATCAATTTTGGATTGGAAAACAAGTTTTTTTAAGATTTATATGAATTCCTTTTCAAACTCGTTTTAATTATTGAACTCTGTTATATTTGATAGATGTTTTTTAATAGGCTTTTGTAAAATATGTTTTTTTTAAGTCGTCTTCCTCAGAATTGTTGTATGTGGGAAAGGGTTATATGGGATAATTTTAAGATATCCATATTCCGTGTGTCGAATAAGCACTTATTACGACAATAATCATCTTGGTCATGTCACAAGAAAATCGACAATCAGGACTTTGCGACCAGGGAATATAAAGACCAGCCTGCGCCTTTCTGCACCCTGATCATAATCTACCATGTTCGTAATCTGATCATAAAAAGTTATCCGAGAGCTCCATGAAGGACAGTCTTGAATCAAAACCAAATTGTTATCGTGAATGCGATAAAACAACAATACCTGCGAAGGGTGCCTCTCGTATGACGGGGACCATCTTATAACACCAATTATGTTTTCTTTCTGATTCCTTTCCCGCTTACTTACGCGTCTGTAACAGATCCATTTGAAAACATCTATACTGAAGGAAGGTAAACATCTATACTGAAAGACATCTATTCTGGAAGAAGGTAAACCTCTATAAAGGGAAGTATACTTGTTGGATAGTGCTGGAAGGAGAACTTGCTCGTTGTGATAAATTTCACCTTTTGTCACAGGGTTTTAATAAATCGTCTTGCTGTAAATGCGTCTGTAGGTCGGACAAGGGTTTACATCTTGACCTTTGAGTTACAAAACGCGATTCGGAGAATCCGTGTCGGTGAAGCTGTTTAAACTATTTATTTTTGTCACAAGGATGTTAATAATAAATTGCAATTTTTAATGCGGCAAATGAAATAACTTTTGGTTCAAGTATCCATATGTCCAAACTCGTTTTTGTTTAACCCTTTCCCTCATACGACAATTCAGCAGCAGACGTCTTTGAACATATTTTGTCAACAAATAAAAAATCTCAAATAATTAAATGGATAACCTATGACTTAAAGTGGAAAACATTGTGGCAAAAGGAGAAATTGCACGTTTTGTGCAATTTCTTCTTTTGTCACTATGTTTTCAAAAAAGCCGTCTGCTGCAGAGGCGTCAGAAAGCGTCTATATGAGGGAAAGGGTTAAACAATATCTTGTTAAATATTCATTTACAATGTATAGTCATGTTAGTACATGTACATTACAAGTGAATCAAATTTGGATTGGAAAACAAGTTTTTTTTAAGATTTATATAAATTCCTTTTCAAACTCGTTTTAATTATTGAACTCTGTTTATGGATATCACCATTTGAACTATTACTTCAATTTTTCTGGTACAGTCGAACCTGAGTTAAAGACCATATTGGAATAAGCAATTCCCTGACTATAGCGACCAAAGTTTTAGTTTCCCAAATACTCATTTTATGTATAAATGATCCTGTAATTAGAGACCACATGTAAACAAAGACCAGACTGTTCTCTTCCCATGGGTGGTCTTTAAACACAGGTTTAATACAGTGAATATTTACATTATATTTGATGTACCGCATGTTCCGGGTTAAACTGACATATCTGACATTAAGGGTCCCTTAATATAAACAATACATTATATAGTTTTTATTTTAGTTTTTAATTAATACATTTATCGCAACAGCGAGTTAATTTCTTTATCATTTCAGTGGTTCAAATGCACTGTGAATCGCTCAATTTGATTGGTCTAAAAAGGATCATGTGATTAAAAGGTCGTTTATTTTCCGATAAACGAAATTGATCACATGAACAGGTCACGGAACTACTTAGAAAAGAGATCCAAATTATCTATTTATATTTCCCTGTTCAAACAATTATTTTGTAAAAAATAACTTTATCCCCCGAAACTGTTATTATAAGGGTTGAATGTATGTTTTGGCACAGTTATAACTGCACCAAAAACATACATTAAATCCTTTAATAAACATATCGTAAACAACATTCAACCGATGCTGTTGATCACTTTTAGATGATATTTATTGTTTCAGATTATATTTAAGCATTATAAGTACAGCCGTTAAGTACTTTTAAAGGTCATCTTTAGGTTTGGGTCAAGATATAAGTCTTTGCAAATCATGTTGTTGTATTTTCCTATTGTGCTGGTTATCTAAACATACTGGGCAATGTTCTTTACAAGAGAAAGTTGATGCAAGGCATCAATGTCGCCGGAAAAGACTGCATTGATTTATTTATGTATTCTTGACTTTCATTAACCTATACAAACATTAGGAACGTTGAAATGAAAACATTTGCTTATAAATTTTATATTCATACCTATACATTAGGGTATCTATAAAAAAATAACGAAATGTGTACACATTTATCTTGGCTTAAATTTAATTTTGCTGTTGTTACTTATTTAAATAATAATATTCATTCATATAATTTCAATTTTTGTCAATCTTATTCGAATCACAAGGTAAATATCCTGGTATTGCTTTAAAGGGAGGTAATTTGAAGTAAACAAAAGTCTTCAAAAGGAGATATATATTAGCATTACCGTCTACAGTTTAAATTGTTCTATTGTTTGTGGATTTAAAAATGTTCTTTCTTATTTCTACATGTACAACGAAATATTGCGGCTTCTCTTTGACGCTTTGCGTCAAACATTCGATTCGTCTTGTACTTATCTAAAAAGTGTAAAGAGACGGCTCTCTGCAAAGGAGATTGATCTACGCAGTTGGTTTTCGCGAGTCACGCTTCAAGCAGGTGCGCGTATGTAAACAAATTAGACTGCGACGTAAAGGTTTGTAGTTATCGCCTTTTGAGTACATGTAGTATATAGTGTAAACATACAGTATACCAGTCTAGCTAATAGGGACCGTTTTGTCTTCGTAAATAAAACAACAAAACATAAATGCGAGTCAAAATAAAGAAACTGAAAATACCTAAAACATCGGAATATTTATTTCATTTTAGATGTGTCATTACTTAGTGTTTTTAAACAAACACAATTGTAATATGTTCAAGACATCTAAATGTGTTTCTTTCTAATAATAATCCCCCCTCCCATGTGATTTCCGAAAACCTATTAAAAATAGAAGTCGCGGGCTTCTGCCCGGCGACTAATGAGAATGATATACCTATCAATGAGAGCAATTACTTTCAATAATTCGAAAGAATCATACTGAAATATTCAAATCACTGATAACTGACCAATGACGTACCAGCATTCTGACCTTATTTGCATAACTTGTTCCCGAAAAAGATAAATTATTATGATCTACCAATATGATAACTTCAACATTAAAACGTCCATATTTCAAAAGATAAAAAGCATTATTTATTTTTTATTTTTTCAAAGGACTGCATTTATCAAAGCACAATATTGTAAACATACCCAGATTACATCCGGAATAAGCAAGAAGAGCATCCAACGAGCAATGTTATTTGACCTACATATTGTGATGTGCGAGCGTAAACACTTTGTATTAGTTTATATTTAGTTGTTTAACCATTGACCTTTTCATTGACCTATTCATCAATTTGTATGGTTGACATTAATTAAGCCTTTCTCACATACAGACGCTTTCTGACGCATTCTATACATTTATAGAAAGAACATTTTTCTCACTATAGTTATGGAATTAGTAGATCTAATTAGTTCATTAACATTCACTTTACGCTAAAATGTATAAGAACTTTATTTGTATTATCTCTTTTCCCCCCTTTTTTTTCTATCTATCTATCTATCTATCTATCTATCTATCTATCTATCTATCTATCTATCTATCTATCTATCTATATATCTATCTATCTATCTATCTATCTATCTATCTATCTATCTATCTATCTATCTATCTATCTATCTACCTATCTATCTATCTATCTATATATCTATTCTCGTAATGAAAGTTCCCAACTTTAATCTTAGGGACATATTCCAATCTTAGGCAAACCTATACAGACTGTCTGTACAGCGTTACGGATACACTTCAGATTATACAAACACGGTCAATACCAATGCTGACAAAGACGAATCCATATAAAGGCAATACAAACTCGTTTAACACCCTGTTGTAAGAAAATGTATCATACAATCTAATAGTTGCGATCAATGAAGCGCCAGACCAGGCTATATTATTTCACAGTCTGATCATGTCCAGCACTTTATCGCGATCCTGTCAATTGATCGTAAAGAATGTGAAAGTATAAAGTAAGTACATTAATCAGACTGTAGGGCCTATGCCAACCCGAACTCTTTTAGCGCCAATTGCAATATTGAGGTTTTTGCAAACAATGCAGTTTCAGGTGAGTCAGCTCGTAACGAGCTGTCTCACCTGAAATCAGCATCGTTTGCCTATTAGTTATCAACATATTCCCAAACGCGTGTAACATCAGAAATGGAGACTCCCGCATTTGAACATGCACGAGTATATTTTAAACAATTCGGCGCTAAAAGAGTTAAACTACACATATACACCATATGCCCGAACTCCAATTGTCCTATGTCGAAGCTCATATATAAGCCACGTCACGCAAACATCGACCAGTAAATATATAGATTAGCATGTGCATCTGCCCAGTCTAATCAGGATTACCTATATTAACCATTTAGTTGAGCAATGATCGGTTTGATTGGCTATTTGTTTGGTGTTTTACGCCGCTTTCAACAGTTTTTCAGTTAAATCACGGCTTGTCCTGGGTAAGTTACAAGTACTACTGGTCCATTTATTCTGACACTAGCCAGTCAGTCCTTATGCGAACCCCGCAACCTAAGTGCCACTCAGGGCAGCCATTTATTAGGTCTTTGGTATGACCCGGCCGGGGTTGGAACCTGCGACCTCCCGCACCCGAGACACCGCCGGGGTGGATCGGGCACACCTCTTACGGGCAGGGACGATACATGATAGATGGATAGATTTTATTTGACTTATGCAAGAACATGTTTCTCGTCATTTACATACATTTACATCAACACATTTATACGTGAACATCAAAAATTTAATCCGAAATAACTTGAAGTTTTCTGATTTTAGTATAGCTAAAAAATAGCTTTTACCAAATAATGAAAATTTTACCTTTACTTTAAAGCAATTGTTGAAATATATATCCTATTCTTATTCTATATTCATACTGTCACTTACATGTATTACTTCAAAGGTCATCTAATTAAGATGATCTGAAGCTTATAGTATGTGAGTAATGGGCATTTAGGAATATATATAACTATTGGGCACTTATCAACACTTAATAGCATTTATTGCAGTAATATACAACCTGTATTAGAAAGAAGTACGTATACATTTTTTTTTCGAACGATCATTTTGTCACAAATTGTACATATCATACATGTAGAAGTACGATGTAACCTCCTGAAACGACCTCTCCTTCTAGCGGTTGTGACCAGACAGGGACGATATATGTAGAGGTACGATAATACCTCTTGAAATGGCACCTCTTTAGAGCGACAACCTGTATACAATGACATATACATATTTACCATATTCTAACTTACACCAGTGGGCTAGCAGTCTATATGGGACTGCAATAAGTTGCTTGGAATAGACTGTTGTGTCAAGCATTGGCGTTCAAATATTTGAAGTTGAGGAAAAGTGAACTTGTTTGGACCGTAAATCAAACTATTAAACAAAGAGTAGTCTAGGAAGTTGAGGAAAAGTGAGTTTTAATAACGGTAGAAGCCATACGTATTTTGCGTCTTGTTGCCTCTTAAATCAGTTAATACAATTGATTGATTCATAAAGGTTGTTTTACAATTTACAGAGTTTTTCTTTACAATAATAATAGTGGTGCTCCCTTTTCGATTATGTCACCCCGTGGTACAAAATTCAAAACCTATTCAATATTGACGCCGGGCTTCCACGCGGCGTCAATAACCATTCATTTATAGGGTTTTATTTTTTTTATTTTTTTGGTATACATATTTTCAAAGTCGTCTGTTTAAATGTGGTGTATGAGGGAAGGTGTCAATTGCAAGACCTCTGAATGTCTGTTTTCGTGGTACGAATCTCAAGTGCATATGTATCATACTTGTTGAGTCAATATGCCTAAGATTAATTCCAAACAAGGGCAACTGCATCCTTCCACACGATAAAGTTACCCGAGTGTGGAACTGAGACAGTACATTACCGAATGACTAAAATTGATAAGGTCTATTAGATTATTATCAGTGTATGTACTGTACTCCTTTTCCCACATGCACATAGACATCCAAAACATACGACTGCTGAAATATATAGGAAAACTAACTGTAAGTTATGTAATGATCATTGAATAAGGTTAAAAGTTTGTTGGAAAGAGGAAAACTTGCTCGTTATATATGTGTGTCTGCATGTGTGACAGGATTAAAACAATACTTAGTAAATAAAAGTTATTAAGTTACGGATGTAATCATAATACGAGCCGTCCCGCGAGAAAATCATCATTGTGGACTTTGCGTAAAGTATCGAACCGGATCAGCGTAAGCATGCCGCGCAGGTTTACCCGGATAGACACCTTTCGCCTTCTATTTCTGGAATCATTACTCTATACCTCTATCCCCTGAGACGAAATTGGTCTGCGCGGACTGTGCAGGCTGATATGGGTCAATACATTACGAAGAGGCCATCATGTTTTCTCACGGGACGGTTCAGTATTACAGTAAGACCTCCTGTTACACCGTATATAAACCCTGTCACACATACAGCACAATATACACAGGCGACGTTAAAACCATATAGGCAAATCTAGGGAAAGATATCTATACAATATGAAACAGATTTATAAATATTGTGTCAAAAGGAGACATTGATCATCATAAGAGGTATCTGAAAAGTCGACTCTTGCATTTTAAATTTGATAACAATGCAAGTTCTTTAAACAAGATATATAATCTTTGCATAAACAAAGGTCAAGACTGGTTTTATACATTCCGTGGTGCACCGTGAAATTTCTCTATGGCGTTTGCCGTTGTAAGTTATAGGCTAAAAGTACAACCACGAGTCAGTACTCCGCCTCCTGGGAATTTGAGGTTTTATCTAATAGACTGTAAATGCAGAGACGAGACGGAATAACTTCACCTGGGAATTTGCTGTTATATCTTATAGGATGTAAAGGCAGACACGAGTCAGTAAAACGTCTCCCAGGAATTTGCTGTTATATCTTATAGGATGTAAATGCAGACACGAGTCAGTAAAACGTCTCCTAGGAATTTGCTGTTATATCTTATAGGATGTAAATGCAGACACGAGTCAGTAAAACGTCTCCTAGGAATTTGCTGTTATATCTTATAGGCTGTAAATGCAGACACGAGTCAGTAAAACGTCTCCTATGAATTTGCTGTTATATCTTATAGGATGTAAATGCAGACACGAGTCAGTAAAACGTCTCCTAGGAATTTGCTGTTATATCTTATAGGATGTAAATGCAGACACGAGTCAGTAAAACGTCTCCTAGAGATTTGCTGTTATATCTTATAGGATGTAAATGCAGACACGAGTCAGTAAAACGTCTCCTAGGAATTTGCTGTTATATCTTATAGGCTGTAAATGCAGACACGAGTCAGTAAAACGTCTCCTAGGAATTTGCTGTTATATCTTATAGGATGTAAAGGCAGACATGAGTCAGTAAAACGTCTCCTAGAAATTTGCCGTTATATCTTATAGGCTGTAAATGCAGACACGAGTCAGTAAAACGTCTCCTAGGAATTTGCCGTTATATCTTATAGGCTGTAAATGCAGACACGAGTCAGTAAAACGTCTCCTAGGAATTTGCCGTTATATCTTATAGACTGTAAATGCAGACACGAGTCAGTAAAACGTCTCCTAGGAATTTGCTGTTATATCTTATAGGATGTAAATGCAGACACGAGTCAGTAAAACGTTTCCTAGGAATTTGCCGTTATATCTTATAGGCTGTAAATGCAGATACGAGTCAGTAAAACGTCACCTGGGAATTTGCCGTAATATCTTATAGGATGTAAATGCAGACACGAGTCAGTAAAACGTCTCCTAGAAATTTGCTGTTATATCTTATAGGATGTAAAGGCAAACACGAGTCAGTAAAACGTCTCCTAGGAATTTGCCGTTATATCTATTAGACTGTAAATGCAGACACGAGTCAGTAAAACGTCACCTGGGAATTTGCCGTTATATCTTATAGGATGTAAATGCAGACACGAGTCAGTAAAACGTCTCCTAGGAATTTGCTGTTATATCTTATAGGATGTAAAGGCAGACACGAGTCAGTAAAACGTCTCTTAGGAATTTGCCGTTATATCTTATAGGCTGTAAATGCAGACACGAGTCAGTAAAACGTCACCTGGGAATTTGCCGTTATATCTTATAGGATGTAAAGGCAGACACGAGTCAGTTAAACGTCTCCTAGGAATTTGCCGTTATATCTATGAGACTGTAAATGCAGACACGAGTCAGTAAAACGTCACCTGGGAATTTGCCGTTATATCTTATAGGATGTAAAGGCAGACACGAGTCAGTAAAACGTCTCCTATGAATTTGCCGTTATATCTTATAGACTGTAAATGCAGACACGAGTCAGTAAAACGTCTCCTATGAATTTGCCGTTATATCTTATAGACTGTAAATGCAGACACGAGTCAGTAAAACGTCTCCTATGAATTTGCCGTTATATCTTATAGGATGTAAATGCAGACACGAGTCAGTAAGACGTCTCCTATGAATTTGCCGTTGTATCTTATAGGATGTAAAGGCAGACACGAGACAGTTTTACGTCTCCTAGGAATTTGACGTTATATCTTATAGGCTGTAAATGCAGACACGAGTCAGTAAAACGTCTTAAGGGATTTTGCCGTTATATCTCATAGGCTGTAAATGCAGACACGAGTCAGTAAAACGTCTCCATGGGAATTTGCCGTTATATCAATAAGGCTGTAAATGCAGACACGAGTCAGTAAAACGTCTCATGGGAATTTGCCGTTATATCTTATAGGATGTAAATGCAGACACGAGTCAGTAAAACGTCTCATGGGAATTTGCCGTTATATCTATAAGGCTGTAAATGCAGACACGAGTCAATACTCCGTCTCATGGGAATTTGCCGTTATATCTTTAAGGCTGTTATTGCAGACTCGAGTCAGTAAAACGTCTCATGGGAATTTGCCGTTATATCTATAAGACTGTAAATGCAGACACGAGTCAGTACTCTGTCTCATGGGAATTTGCCGTTATATCTTTAAGGCTGTTATTGCAGACTCGAGTCAGTAAAACGTCTCCAGCGATTTTGCCGTTATATCTCCAAATACAGACACGGGTTAGTACTTCTGGGAATTTGCCGTTGCATCATATAGGCTATAAGTGCAGCCACAAGTCGTTACGCCGTCTCCTGAGAATTTGCCGTTGCATCATATAGGCTATAAGTGCAGCCACGAGTCAGTACTCAGAACAGATTTATCACCGAGTTAACGAAGGAAGTCCGAGATCAGGTCCCCAGATTTGATCCCGATTCGCGCTCATCATAATGGGATGCCTTTAGGCGTGGCACATTTCCTTGCCAAATACATGTTAGTCTCCGAGGGATCTTGCATCTGAATAGGTATACTGTCATCGTGTCGTCGTGTTTAAACTTAAACGTGTTGACAATCGCGTAACACCCTTCCCCTCCCCCACCCACCCCAAACGAAAAATAAAACCGTAGTTTATTTGACCTAAACAAATCGTGTTATACTTAGAGAATCACCATTAAAATACAAACGCCATTCCACAGACAATAACTGTATATACAATGGGTGTGTACGTATGGTGTTGGCTTATGGCGAGTCGCTCCAGGGGATAAGGGGGAACTTGGTGGTATGGTCCATAGACAATCAAGAGTTCAAAAGTGTTAATGCAAACGATGGTTATGTGTATTCATAAATTGCTAGTGAGTTATTATGGATTCGAACTTGATAGAATCATTGTACAAGTATACATGCAATTTTATTTTCACCACTCATAAACCACTAACGCTGGCATTTTCATTATCTTGACTGATGTTTGGTACTTTTTTATTGGGTGATTTTAGAAGGAGACCTTTTTGGAGTCTGGTTTTCGAATTTTCTATGTATTTAGTTTTAAATGTGGGAGCCAATTGATGTATGCTTTTCAAAATGCCACACTACAATAGACGGTACCTCAGTGTCCAATAATCAAAGGGCTAACTGCAGAGTACATTTGGACATTGATTTATCGATCCCAAAAGTCTAACAAAAACACTTTCTAATAGCATTGTGTTATGTCTATAGATTGAATGATATAGCAGTTGAACGCAAAATAGTATACACACAGTATGAGAGTCTATCGATGTACTAAAATATGACACAGATTACATCTGCTATCTAGGTAATTCCTGTTTAGAACACATCTTCGTTTCCATTGATTTTTTATGCAATTAACACATATACATGTCATATCAAAATTCTCTGCCCAACAATGATACAAATATATTAAGAGTCCAATTCTAACATCAAAGCAAAAAATAAAATCCTGTATAATCTACATTTTCTTCGCGTGATATAAATGAAATATTTTCAAATGCTTTAAATATCATACAAACGAATTAATCCATTTCTAAAAGGGTTTCACAAAGCATAGGTGAAAAGTTAAATGCATTGCTTTTGAATTTATTTATATTCCAACATTTTGAAGGAGTTGGTTGCAGAGGTGTCAAAGGCGAACATGCTAACCACTGCACCAGTCTGACTACTTCTACGTGTAATGTAAATTTATATAAATAACTATTTTACATACATATGAACTAGTCTGGTTCCCGACTTCCTATGATTCATTAAAATCGCCATTCGATTTACAATATGTAGGAATCCCCCATGAACTCTACGCTTAATCAAGTCGTGTTGAAAGCATAGAAATTTTAATTTTCATTTTTATATCATATATGTTTAAAAGCAAATTTCTTTGGATAGCTTTCTATTGCTTAAGTTATATAAAATCAAATCCATTTTCCGGTTAATATTACACCAAGTTAATGCATTTTGTTTTAGTTACTTACTATTTGGTGGTACGATACTGAAGACATGTATACTCTGGAACCAGCACATTCATTTTAAGCCAATTTTCTACAGATGCATGTGTTTTCATTGACATAATATACAAACTACGAATATTAGGCCATTTCTCTGATCCCGAAATGGTGTTCAGTAATGAAGATTGTAAAAAGATTTAAACAATAGGACTGATTCCAGCCTTGATTTCGATGAGTGCCTACTATAACAAAAGGCGAGCCCCTAGCCCATTGCTAAAAACACGATATAGCTAGATTTGCATTTTTTGCTCAGTAACAGTTACAGAATTGCTGAACCTAATCTAACGTCGGGTCGTTCGTATCATTAATGCAATGTGTCTTAGCTATAATGCGATTAACCCTTTCTTACATACAATGACTCTACAACTGATTACTTTGGATACATCTACGTAAAGCTATAATTAATCTCTATTAACATGAGTATAACTGCTGAACTTGGTTGAAAACATAATTGTTAAAGGAGAAATTGCGTATAACGAGAAGTTTTTCTTAATGCCACACTGTTTTTGAAAAACTTGCCTTGATGCAGATGTGTCAAAAAATTACGTCTGCATTTTGGAAAACGGGATTATCACGGTGATACATACAGACATGAAAGTAAGACCTTATTTCTTGCCTACACGAAAACAATTCATATCATTTGATTGCATTCCAAACAAGAGTAGCTACATTACGCAGTAAGGTATAGATACGTGTTTAATGAAGTAATGGTATCGATATGCATGTACATCGTTTCTGTTTGATAGTGCTGGCTGTGTTATTAAAAATGGACGCGCCGTCACTGGATAATGCACCTTCGTGTGTTTCAATTAAATCACAACATATATCGAAGTACCCACTCCAATAATCTCCCACTGGTCCTAACAATCACCCGGAAGCTTAGAGAACCCTTCAAACACCAGGTCGCAAACAATGAAGACCAGGATCCGACTGCGCGTTTGCGCAGTCGGATCCTGGTCTCCATTGTTCGCTCATTTCCACGGGTGGTTGAATTTTTCCATGCCGTTGGTGATTTATTTGTGGTTCTATGTGTGGTAGAGACTGACGAACGGCCGGGTGTCTCCTATACTGACATATTTATCCATGGTAATTGTACAATCCTGACACTTCTATTATTTATCCCAGACTAATGCATTTTTGCGCACAGTGTGTTTATTTTAACCGTTTCTGGTTTTCCCGACGCTCGGTTCTGGGACGGCCGGTGTATATATTGACTCGATACGGCGTGTAGCCGCAATGTCTAGCGGAGAACACCGAGGATTCCAACTATTTCGATAAAATGAGAGAAAGCGTTTAATTATCGCCTGCTTCATTAAAGACGCGACACAAATAAATGTGCCCTTTGCGACTTTTCGAAAGACAGGCTCGCAATTAAATGGAGACTCTACAATTTAAACAAATGTTAAGTAAACTATTGATTTGAAAACATTAGAAACATTTTTGCATAATAAAGGAAATTCCTCATTTATCTTTCTGATCTATGAAAGTATTGAATATACATGGTAACTTTGATTGTTTTGTGTTTAACGCCGATTTCAACAACTTCTCAATTATAGCAAGGCGTGTCCCGGCCGGGTCATACCAAATACTTTAACAATGGTAGGAATGACGGCCCTCCTTGGCTCTGAGCGTTACGGGGTTAGTATCACGACTAACTGGTTGGTGTCAGGATAAACAGACCAGTCGTGATATAACTGGAAAATTGTTGAAAGCGGCGTAAAACACCAAACAATCAATGGTATCACAGTAGGTTATAAATACAGGTGAACAATATACCCTTGAGTATACAGTATTTAACAATGTTCATAATAACATAGGTAATACAAACGTTACAAATATTAACTTATATATATATTTGCTTTTAAACAAAGTCAGTGTATGAACCCACAGTAATTTACACCAAACATTTATTTGCCATTAACCCTTTCCCTAATACGACAATTCGGCAGCAGACGACTTTGAACATATTTTGTCAAAAAATAGAAAATCTCTATAATTGAATGGATAACCTATGACTAAAAGTGGTAAACATTGTGGCAAAAGGAGAAATTGCTCGTTTGGAGCAATTTCTTCTTTTGTCACTATGTTTTCAAAAAGCTGTCTGCTGCAGAGGCGTCAGAAAGCGTCTATATAAGGGAAAGGGTTAAATGAAAATATACGTATTGTGCAAATAACAGTATAAACATTGGATACATATTCAATTTGTATTAGCAAAAAATGAAGGGGTAAGTATGTCTTTCATTCAAAATACAAAGCTTTTCGCAATTCAAATGATTCAAAGACAAACATAGACACATTCTTAATTAATTTTGGACTGTCACATCTCATGAGATCAATAAATTCCAAAATATTTGGTCTCTTCCAGTAACGCTTTTATATAAATTTCTTTCTTAATTCTTGATATGATGGACATTATTAATATATGGGTATAAAACAAATGGAGCTATACTTCTAGTGTTACGTCACATGACGCATGTATTATATATAAATAAATAGGGATGGGACCGAGTACGCGAGTACCCGGGTACTCGGTCAGACGTCCGAGTACCGGTTATCAAAATAGGTATTCGAGTACTCGATTATTTATCTTCCATTTTTTTCTCTTTTTCATCTGTTTTTCTTAGTGATTTACTAAAGAAGTCGGTAAATAAGCGGTGAAGGTAAATTAAACAAACAGCTAACACCTTTTCGTCTGAAGATGGTTCTTAATCCTTTGTATTTGTTGTTTTGATTGCATTCACGAGTCAACTACGAACAATGTGACACACAGGTAGTCAGCGATATGAATATAATCTCCAGTCAATTAGCAAGTATATGTCAAACAATATGTCAAACATGGAGAGCCGTCCGTTTTTCACACCTTCGTCGTAATAGTGTTTTCAATTGTCAACACGTTTTAATTGGATAGTTGTAAAAATTACAAATCAATGACTGGATAAGAACTGTTGCAATTGTTTGAGTAATTGTTCGTTAAATCATTAGAACCGTCCTTTATCATTCGTATCTATTCGAACGAAAGGAAAACAGCAAATTTATAACCATGCTTCGTGCTAAATCCGCCGTCTGGAAACATTTCAAACGCATAGGAAACGACAAGTCAGTTAAATGCATGCAAATATTACGGACACCGGTAAAATCGAAATCCGAAAGAACAAAAAACATTCAGATTGTTGATTTATATTCCTTATTTTCACTGATGATAACAATATTCTTTTATTAAATGTATTGTTTATCATTCTTGGTATCGTCTTCCTTTCACCGTTTGACTTGCTTTATTTTTGCGACTTTAAAGAGATATACATCCGCACGTTTGGATGTTTTCGCCAATGCAAATTCTGAATGTATTTGTTGAATTGTTTTGTTTTAAAATAAAACAACTAGTTTTCTTCAAATATCAAATATTAAATGTACAGGTGAAAACAAACGCGTGTTTGTTCTTATAGAAACGATTCAAATTTAGTGCACGGGGGCAATTCTATTCCGATAGACAAGACGTTTGATGAACGAATCAATACAATGCGATTATCTGCGAGTACCCGAGTACTCGATCGGAAGAATTCACGAGTACCCGAGTACTAATATTGGTACTCGTTCCCATCCCTATATAATAATATAATATATAGCGGAGAGTTTTTCTGTGTGTGTTTTGCGCCGCTTACAGCAATGTTTCAGTTATCTCACGACATTTCCTAGGTAAGTTAGTGAAAAAAACATGATGGCATCTTCGAGATGTATCGACCAAGAACGACCTGCGCAGTCCGCGCAGGCTAATCCGGGCCGACACATTCCGTCTCAGGGGGATAGAGGTATAGAGTAATGATTCCTGAGACAGGAAATCCACAGGAGGCGAAAAGTGTCTGTCTCGGTTAGTTTGCTTTGTGCGGCATGCTTAGGCTGATCCGGGTCAATACTTTACGCAGAGTCCATACTGTTGGTTTTCTCGTGGGATAACTCATATACGGTTCAATGTACACAACAAATAGACATCTGCGTAATGTATCGACCAGATCAGCCTGCGCTGTCCGCGCAGACTGATCCGGCCGACACATTCCGTCTTAGGGGGAAAGATGTATAGAGTAGTGATTCCTGAAACAGAAAATCCACAGGAGGCGAAAAGTGTCTATCCGGGTTAGCCTGCGCGGCATGCTTAGGCTGATCC
Organism: Serripes groenlandicus; assembly: GCA_031761405.1. NCBI lineage: Eukaryota > Metazoa > Mollusca > Bivalvia > Cardiida > Cardiidae > Serripes > Serripes groenlandicus. Next base: position 15,581,563 of record JASEVX010000009.1, on the reverse strand, counting down.
GGGTCGATACTTTACGCAGAGTCCATAATGTTGGTTTTCTCGTGGGATAACTCATATACGGTTCAATGTACACAACAAATAGACATCTGCGTAATGTATCGACCAGATCAGCCTGCGCTGTCCGCGCAGACTGATCCGGCCGACACATTCCGTCTTAGTGGGATATATGTATAGAGTAGTTATTCTTGAAACAGAAAATCCACAGGAGGCGAAAAGTGTCGCTTAGGCTGATCCGGGTCGATACTTTACGCAGAGTCCATAATGTTGGTTTTCTCGTGGAACGGCTCATATAGTTTATAATAAAGTCTCTACAATATGATAATAAAAAAAACCACGCCCATTATTCATCTACCCTAGTACTTTCGGCCATTCGGCCTTCTTCAGCGGCGTTTTGTTTACTAGTGTTATTATTTATTTATTTATTTGTGATCTGGAATGAAACGCCGCCGACGAAGGCCGAAAGGGCGAAAGTACTACGGCAGATGAATAATTAGCATTGTTCATTAAATTGTTACTCTAACTGTCAAAGGTCTATTTTACATTGAGCTTCATAACAACATTCGACCTTTGGCCTCGTCAGGTCAATTATCTTCGTTTAGTATGCGTCATCATTTTTAATAAAAAGAACAGTACCTACCCCCTGACCCAATACAATAAGATGTGATGTAACCCTTGCTCTCTAAAGCCGAGTATTCTGTGTTTGTTAAGCAGGACTTTTTCTGTAAACATGATACTAACGAGATAATACGCAAATAGAAAAAAGATAATAAAAAAGATAGAAGTTTCCTTCTTTCGCAATGCCTTCTGCTTACTATTATAATAATAGTTCCAAATTTTCATTTTATTAGACTATTTTCAGGGCAGAGTTGCGTACATTATATACTAAACCTTACCGCTATGTACGTGTTTAACGGGAACAACTCCTGAAATAAACTGGCTTTAACCCTTTCCCTCATACGACAATTCTGCAGCAGACGACTTTGAAGGCATTTTGTCAAAACATAGAAAATCTCCATAATTGAATGGGTAACCTATGACTAAAAGTGGAAAACATTGTGGCAAAAGGAGAAATTGCACGTTTTGTGCAATTTCTTCTTTTGTCACTATGTTTTCAAAAAAGACGTCTGCTGCAGAGGCGTCCAAAAGCGTTTATATGAGGGAAAGGGTTAAGCGGAAAAGGTTTCGGCCGTCTTTTGAACGCATCTCAAGTTCACAAAATAATAAACAATTTCCAATTTGGTGAAGCATTTGCAGGAGGAAATTTAAAAAAAAAAAAAAAGAATTTGACTTAATAAGAAATTGTTCGTCACTTTCGTTTATTGAGATTTTTCATATTTTTTGACCTGGATGGTTTCAAAGACGTCTGGTGTTGACTTACTGTATGTGGGAAAGAGTTAACAGATAAGCTACAATTAAAATACGGTACGTTTCCAATCATACGGTACGATCCGGTATATACGATGACCAACAAAGGCTGCATTCTCGACAAGCCCAGTCTATCAGTGTACATTAACCATGTCCCTCATAAGGCAAAATATGTAACAGAGACTATTGGAAATATAAAGGCCAACACATGAAAACCTCTCTATAAAGGTAAGTGTCATTATTGAACAGAATTGAAATTTTTCTTTCAAATGGAGAAATTGCTCATAATGCGCACTTTTGTTTTTGTTTTTCCACAATGTTTAAAAAGGCCTTTGCTGCAGAGTGCGTAAGAGTACGTATGCACGTGGGAAAGGGTAACTAGTTTCTTTGATGTAGATACATTATCAATGAAATGTGTCCCGATTTCGCAGGGGTGATTGAAAGTGCACTTAATGACCCATTTGGGCTGGTTCCCGTATCAACCTTCTCCGGTGTCGTTCTGCGATCTGCTGTGGTCAACTGTAAGTCGCACCATTCCTAAACGTGACCCTTATTTAGCGCATGATCTAGTTATAGGTAAAAATAGGCTGGTATCCGGAGAACTATAGAAAAGTAGTACGTCTGACATGAGCCAGCAATGGCGACTAGATTTGGTCACCTCACCTTAATACATGTATATCTCTATCGTATATATATATTAATTAGTAACTATCTCTGATCTCCGTAAACTCTCGGCGGACCAAACCAACTTGATGTTTGGAATCAATACATCAATAATGAAGCAGATTACTTTCAGAGCTTGGAAGGGTTGACCGGTAGGTGCACAACAAGGTTGTCTCTTTAGCTGTTTGCTTGTTGTACTACTTGTAAAGGGCACCGCCATTACTGGTGTATGCCCAACCACTTAATGTAGCGATAGGGGCAGGTTACATGTTGATTTATTGATTGTTTGGTGTTTTGTGCCGCTTTCAACATGTTTTTAGTTATAACACGGCGTTCCCTGGGTAAGTTACCGGTACTACTGGTCCGTTTATTCTCACACCAGTCAGTCAGTCGTAATCCTAACCTAACCCTACAACCCTGAACACCAAAGAGGGCAGCCATTACTAAAATTGTTAAAGCCTTTGGTAAGAGGCGTCCGGGGATCGAACCCGCGACATCTCGCATCTATCACTTCACCACCGAGGCGCTGGCAGGTTACATGTACATACGGAATATTACGGTGCGGGAGCGATAAAAGGGTTTGTATTGCACGACAAGTAGCGTGGAAAAATCGATATCTTACGAGACCGAAGGTCGAGTAAGATATGGATTTTCCCACGCTACGAGTCGTGCAATACGTACCCATTTATCGCTCCCGCAACGTAATATTCCTTTTATTATATACCTACGATCTATGAAGAGCGAAAAAACTATTAAATATACAGATTCAATACATTGTTTATTGGGGATACCTCGCTGAAAGTATTCCGCGCACTGTCTGACGTCACAATCTTGTATTTACACCGCATGTAGATACGGAATTTTAATCTGTCGTGGTGTATTTGCGCATGTCAATCTGCATGTATTTCCACCGGAAAATGTACAGGCATATAATAAAGCATATTATACCATAAATGACGTCGCCGGAGTGTAATAAAGCCGTTGAATAAATTGCGTATTCAACTAGTGTAATAACAATGCTACGTAACGTGACGTCATAACGTAACGTTTAGCGTTGTAAATACGCGCGCTTTATAGCGACGTTTATAGGGATATAGCGCTGTAAATTATTAAATTAGTATTTATGATATAAAAAGAACATTACATTCGTGGTCATTCAATACGAAATTTATTAAACTCGTTTTCTAAAAGTGATAAAAACTCGCCAAGGCTCGTTCTTATCAATTTCAGAAAACTCGTTTAATAAATTCCGTATTGAATGACCACTCATGTAATATCCTCTATCTATAGGTAAAAGTGTACCCACGGCATGGCAAAAGTCCAATTAACCTTGTCCTTATGAATATAATCTGACCTTTACCCTTCTTGGGTCAGAACATCCTTTCCTGGCAATACTGTCACTGTTTACCTTTTATGCTACAATATATGAAATTTACCACTTTGCCACAATGTTTTCAACTCTTTTCAATAATTATACTATGACGTCATCTTCATCATCGAATCATATACGCCTTGGTTTGGTGACCGCAATCGTTCAATCTGTACTCGTGTGCTTCTTATTGCAATAATCTATTAAAAGTGTTCCTGTCTCGACACACGCCATCATTTGAGTCACCCTTATCGAAATACCTTTCCCACATACATGTACACAAATTTGCAGCCAGACGACTTTGGAAATATAAAGGTAAACATTTGAAGAATCTCTATAATTGAAAATATTATCATTGAATAGAATTAAAAAGAGTGTGAGAAATAGAAAATGCTATTTATCAGCGCAAGACATTACAGGTGCTGAACTCCAGATGGAGATCATCATTTTGAAAGTTTGACAACAAAGTAAGTTATAAATATTTGAAAGTCAATGACAATGTACAAAATTCGGCTTACTTGGTAATCCTACCCAGTAAAAATAAAGCATAAACGAGCACTATTTAGATGTTTATTGTACTGGAAAGTGAAATTATTACTCCAATTTTCTCTCAGAATTATGATTCTTATACTTCAAGACAACTTTGAAACGTTGACTATACCATTTATATTTTGTAGATCAGAACCTTTAAGTCTTAGGCAGGTCTGTTAACAAAATGTATGCACACCTTACTAATACTACACGTGACAAAAAAGTCGATTTTATATGCGACCGTCTCCGTGGTGTAATGAGTAGAGCTTCCGTCTTGGAAGCGGAGGTCAAGGTTTCAATCCTCGGTAGGAGCTCAACAAAGACTTAAACAATGGCAGTAATGGCTTACCTCCTTGGAGTTAAAAGATGCAGGGATAAGCACTGAAATATAATCATGATTCGCTAAAACTATGGGATGTAAAATGATGCAATTTTACATGTTTCATTATTATGTTCTATGTTTGTATATTTATTGTATAACAGAAATATTTACTCAATACTTATAATATTTTTCTTCTAGCATTCTAGTTTTTGTGAACGAGATTTTATTTTATTGCAATATTTCAAATATTTAGGTAATGTTTAAATATATATATTCCTTGTTAAAGAAAATATTTTTTGCAATATGTTGAATGCTGGGAAAATAACTTTTCGTTACGATGGACTTCATTGATCGAACCAATAGAGCAGCGTCCGGGTTAGAAGGCATGGTCCAATTAAATTAAATTATTTTACATAATAAAGTAAAACATATTTTAAGTTTTAAAGAAATATTTTATTGGATTGAATAAATATTTCTGTTATAAAATAAATATTTTGCAAGATTGAATAAATAAACAAAAATAGAACATAATTATAAAATATATGATATTGCAACACATTAGATACCATAGAAAACCCAGTTTAATTAAGAATCTTTCAAGATATCATTGTGTTTAGGTTAAATTTAGGTTAAGTCCGGAATCCGCACTGCGCATGTACCTGATCAACCGGGAATAAGTTAAACAATGGTTAACTGTCATGGCAACGACTGAGAGGTTTTTTCCCTTTTTTTTTTGCAATAATGAAAATTCCATTTGATTTGCGAGATAACAGGAAAAAATTGGAAGCATGCTGTTTAAAAGCAGACAGGCCACGCCTAGAGTCACAAATCACAAGGCTGACGTGTTTAAAATCGCATTAAAATAGATTTACAAACTTAAAATTATTCAGGCTTAACATCAGACGGCCACCTTGTTTCCAGAGTAACTACAGCAACCACAGCAAACTCGTGGGTCTGACCGTAGACGCTAAAATGACGTCACTTCCTCTAATTATAGTGAGTTAGACCAAAGTCTTGTTTGTGATCGAACTCGACCTGGATGACCCGGAACGAATCCAGTTCAATCATTACCAATTTAAAGAAGGAAATAATAATCGCGTCTGTTGCAGACAGAGTTGTCCGCGTAGTACAAACTTCTGTCACTTTGTTTAACCTTTTCAGCGCCAATGACAAATTTGAAGTGTTTGCAAACTACAGATTCAGGGGAGTCAACTTGTCTTGAGCTGTCCCCACCTGAAATCAGTTTTATTTGGTTTTTAGTTACCAAAATGATAACAAACTCGCATTACATAACAAATGGAGTTGCCCTGTTTTGCACATGGAAGAGTAACGTTAGGAAATTCGGCGCTGAACGAGTTTTAAAAACAGTTATGTATATACATTCACAAAGTACAACAGGATTTGTACAAAAAGAATGAATATCGAAGCGAAATACAGAGGCCTATAATGTTTCCCATTGATTGCTCAGCGCTAGCTGTATAGCATGCGATTTGACCTAGTTTTCGACCAAAATACTTAGACATTGTAAATAAAGTTTAACATGTATGCGGAAGTGAAGACTCTGGTGAGACTGTGCACATATACATGTACATGCACACATGAATGTTCGCAGTAAATGCATGCAAACAGATCCATACACGTCTGGCGCTAGTCAATTCTCATTTATTATAATAATTATAAGATAATATATCATATTCATCATTTTTTTCTCTATCAAACCCCCCGCCCCCCCCCCCCCCAACAACAACAATGATGTCTATACCATTAAGGCAAACGCTTAAAGCTCAGATATGAATAAACATCGACATAGCCGTGTCATAATTAACTAATATTTGCCCTATGATGAAATCACGGAACAAAGGGCCTGAACTAAGTATTTTACTTGTCGCGGCATGTAACCATTTCCCTGCTATTCTATTCAGATGTTCTGCTTTGAAAACAGTTATAGGAAAAGTTAAAACATCTGAAATAAACAAAAATGCTATTTTGATGTATAATTATAATTAATTAAAAAACTTTTTTCCATATTAAGAAACTGACAATGACTTCATAGGTCGTCTGATGCAGATGCGCCACAGGTCATCTGTATACCAGAAATGGTTTATCTGTATACGAGAAATGGTTAACACATTGTCACCCTGGAGGCGTAGTATACCGCATCTACAGCAGACGACTTTTGAAAACACTGTTGTTAAATGAGCAATTTATCTTTTCTCTTCAATGCTTTCAGTTCCTAAAATAATCATACTTAAGTAATGTGTCTTTAGACTTTTAACATATCTTTGCCTTGATATCTTCAATCTCGTCTCGTCTGCTGCAGATGCATTGTACGTGGGAAAGGGTTAAGTACAAAACATGACCATTACTAGGATATAAATCTCACTTTAGTCTTATCTGTCAACATCAAATCGGAAACCCTCTGTTTCCGCCGTTGTTCGTAATCTCAATATGAACATCCGGGACATTCGTACAGTCCGGGATAAAAGTGTCATAGTGGCTGTAAAAAATGTGCCACTTATGAACACTTAGGATCGGTTTAGTTCAATAAAAATTTACACGATTTTAAGGTAATTGTAATCAAATAGATATATATACGCGCTACTACTACAATTATTTATAAAGTCCACTACTAATACTTCTGTTGCTACTGTTAGTACTGTTACTTCTTCTAAGATTAGCTGTATACTTGTTCTACTTAATAATGATAAATAAATAATACAACAATACTACTACTACTACTACTACTACTACTACTACTACTACTTCTACTACTACTACTACTACTACTACTACTACTACTACTACTACTACTACTACTTCTACTACTACTACTACTACTACTACTACTACCACTACTACTACTACTACTACTACTACTACTACTACTACTACTACTACTACTACTACTACTACTACTACTACTACTACTACTACTACTACTACTACTACTACTACTATTACTACTACTACTACTACTACTACTACTACTACTACTACTACTACTACTACTACTACTACTACTACTACTACTACTACTACTACTACTTCTACTACTACTACTACTACTTAAAATAATAATAATGCTAATAATAAAAATAATAATAATAATAATAATTATAATGATAATATAATAATGCTTCTACTACAACTACTACTACAATAAAATACTACTACTACTACTACTTATATACTATCATTATTGGTATTATTATCATTTATAGCATAAGCATTATTGATGGTGCGCACTCGAGCAGTCTGTTCCGGTTTTACACTTTTCGCTTACACGTCAGAGAAACCATCAACAATACTCTGATCTACCGTGGACATTTAGATCAGAATGCGCGCATGTACAACTGGATTTTGATCTACACTTATTACCCATTCTCGCATGCCGTTTATTTTCTTAGAACACCGTTTGTTTTCTGCTTGTCTAACAACTAGTGACAAAGAGTGCTTGACACACATATGGTCGAATTCAACAAACGTGTAACTCTCTATTATTACAAAATGAAGTAATGTCTTTGAGTACTTAATCCTTTCCCACATACAAACAATCTGCAACCAACGATTTGTCAGATTTATAGACACAACTATGGAACATATGAAACTTTAATTATTGAAATCAGTTGACAGTTTAGATAATATCGCTAAAGATATTTATTTCATTTTAAACACTTTTTTTTACCTTTTGCCACAATTTTACTAAAGTCGTCTGCTGCAATAAGATTACATGCTTGTATTTTGGAAAGGGTGAGCTGTTCAATATATATACCAGCGCCGTCTGCTTTAAAGAGATTGCCTTAACCATACATTGTTGGGAACACAAACGAAGTACGAGTTGGTACATGATGAAAACATTGGGAAGAAAGAACAACTTGCTGCTCGAATGAAAAAAAATAAATCTCCTTTGCCGACAATGTTTCTTAAACTCGTCTGCTTCAATTGTTAACAAAAGATCAAAGTTGTCTGTATCAGATAAGGGCTAGAAACACCAATTCATCTGGTTTGTTGAAGGATGAAACACTTTAAAATTTGTAATAATTGTATAAGTGCTGAACATTATTCATTGTTTATAAGACTTCATCATTGTCGCCAAGTCGAGTCACGAATAAAGTCGCACGTATCGACCCATATGTTTCATAAAAATAACAACATTAGGTACTTTCAGGTCATCGTTAAGTACATATACAGAAACATATGAGTCGTTCCGCGAGAAAACCAACACAATGGCATCTACGTAATGTATCGATCCAGGTCAGCCTGCGCAGTCCGCGCAGACTGATCAGGGCCACCACATTCCGTCTCACAGGGATAGAGGTATAGAGTAATGATTCCTGAAACAGAAAATCCACAGGAGGCGAAAAGTGTCTGTGCGGGTAAGCCTGCAGGGCATGCTTAGGCTGATCCGGGTCGATACTTTACGCAGAGTCCATAATGTTGGTTTTTCTCGCGGGACGGCTCATATCATCTGCGTAATGTATCGACCAGATCAGCCTGCGCTTTCCGCGCAGACTGATCCGGCCGACACATTCCGTCTTAGTGGGATATATGTATAGAGTAGTTATTCCTGAAACAGAAAATCCACAGGAGGCGAAAAGTGTCTATCCGGGTTAGCCTGCGCGGCATGCTTAGGCTGATCCGGGTCGATACTTTACGCAGAGACCACAATGTTGGTTTTCTCGCGGGACGGCTCAATTATACGAAACAACCAACGAGATGGCCGTTATAATGAATGAAACATATTACTTATGAAATCAAACATTGTTCATTTTCTTCTGATATATACTCTACACAGTATGTAATAATATATGAACACAATCTGTTCCCATTCGATACTAAGCTGAAAGAGGTTCTTGACCCTGCCATCTTGGTTTTGATTTACCATAAACCTAGAAGTAGTAAGCGTCTTATAAAAGAAAATGTTGTATAATGGAACGGGCAAATAGCTTAGAACAAAACACTATTACCCAAAACTCCAGACAGGACGTTCTGAGGCTTAAATGTCACACATTTAAACATTTCAGCTAACATATATACTGAGACTATTTGTTCTAAAAATCCATATCGAATTAAAAGAGCATCAAAGTATTTATACAAATCTGGACATTCAGTCTCTGGTATACAATCTAATTTTAGATAATCGTGCTACAAACATAGCTTGTGGGCCGGATAATTTCGTCTAGTGGGTCTTAGACCACGACTGTGACAATTTGTCCTTTCGCCGCAATGTTTTTACACTGCCATCTGCCGCAATGCGTCTTTATGTTGGAAAGAGTTAAAACGGAGGCTGACTGGTATATTTGAATTTATTTAAGGGAGGTTACAAGCAACTAAACAATTCGACATTGATAATTTATAGCTTCTTTGTATAAATCAAAGTACATGTTGTCAACATGAGGGAAATACTATTACCCGAGGCGAAACCGAGGTTAGCAGTATTTACCGCAATAATGACAAAATGTAATGTCACACTTATGCAATATTTATTTCATTATACCGAACACAATTACATATAGTCATTATACCGAACACAATTACATATAGTCATTATACCGAACACAATTACATATAGTCATTATACCGAACGCAATAACATATAGTCATTATACCGAACACAATTACATATAGTCATTATACCGAACGCAATAACATATAGTCATTATACCGAACACAATTACATATAGTCATTATACCGAACACAATTACATATAGTCATTATACCGAACACAATTACATATAGTCATTATACCGAACACAATTACATATAGTCATTATAGCGAACACAATTACATATATTCATTATAGCGAACACAATTACATATAGTCATTATAGCGAACACAATTACATATATTCATTATAGCGAACACAATTACATATAGTCATTATAGCGAACACAATTACATATAGTCATTATACCGAACACAATTACATATAGTCATTATACCGAACACAATTACATATAGTCATTATACCGAACACAATTACATATAGTCATTATACCGAACACAATTACATATAGTCATTATACCGAACACAATTACATATAGTCATTTCACCATTACAACACTTTCAAATGTATTCAATTTATTCTGTAACTATTCCAGTAACAATTGATAAAAGTCTAAACATGTCACTAAGACGATATTGATTCACAACAAATCAGCAAATTCACTGACATACATTTTGAAATAAAATATTATTTTGTGGAATCCTTTGCATTATAAAGTTGATAAATCTGCTTCGGGGCTCGAAACAATTTTTTTTTTCGGCGATGGCTGTTTAACCTCAGTTTTGACCTAGATGTTAAACAAATGATCTAGATTGTAGACCAATCAAATGTTGTATTTAATGAATAATGTCGAAGAAATAAAGGAAATGAAACGTTTTGATTGGTTCATAGTTAAGTTGGCGATCTTACGAGAGGCACTATTAAGATGAAGTTGAAAAGAAATGTTCTGCACACTAACTTTTAATTGTTTTACTTAAGAAATAAATTTCAGTGAAAAGAAATCAGTGAAAACGTATGAAATATAATATTTAAGAGAAAAAATATTAATTATTTTTGAAACATGATAAGTTTTCAGTTATTTATCGTCAATTGAAACTCTTGGGAGCCTCGCGTAATCTCCAGTCATGTGGCGTATTCTCCGGCCTTGATAATCTATTTATAGAATATGAAGCTGGATGGAGATGGCCGATTAGCCTTTGGTAAACACATAGAACTTTTCTGATATTCAAGTCAAATGATATGCGCATGTTCCATTTCTTAGTGTTTTCTCATATTGATCGCCGTTTATTTTTTTTAAAGATATTTCTTGTTTATCATAAGTCATTTTGTAAATAATGTTTGGAAAAGTAACAAACACCGGAAGTTACACATTTACAATACATTTTAATAAGCGCTTTCCACCTCATACTTGGGAAACCCAAACTGTGCTATGTGACAGTATCATGTTAACTGGTCAAACACGTAGTGACAGTAAGACATTGCCTATGATGAGTATATGAGGATTTAACACGACAAAGTCACGTGAGGTATAATAAAATGATTTATTACTTGGGATCCGAAATTAACTTATTTGAAGAATGTTAAGAAATTGACGGGGTTGATTACAAAAGTGTTCGAACCTTTCGTGAAGTCCAAAAAACATTATATGTAAGTGTTTAACTCATGGAAGTGTCTCTGCTTATGTGGTTAGTTTTTCATTCAACAGCACAAATATGACCTTGACATCATACAATGCGTCATTGGATTCGTACCATTAGTACTTCAGAGCTTTGATTCTTTTCGAAAGTGGGGACTACTTGGCGGATGAGGACAGCTGCACTCAATGATATGTACATAGAACAGTGTCGAAATTGACGGAATCCGATACTAAAGCTAAACTATAAACAGAAAATTGGAAAGTTATCTTTAAATAATTCACAATATTAACACAATATCTTAATGTAAGAGAAACATAAAATTGTATTTTTTGTTGGCATGATTAAAATATAGAAATGCATAAAGACGTGGCATGTGTGTACATCTTTTTTTCGCATATCTTGATGTATCAGTAGCTTTGGCCTCTTAGAAAACGTTGCTGCTGGAAAAGAAAAAAAAAATACTGAGAATTTTAGAATGTTTTTTCACTCGCTCTTAATGTTTTAACAATATATAAACTTTATTTTTATTTCATAATTTTATTGAAATTTTCTTTTCCAGTCTTTTTACCCGTTGTTTTTAATTCGGGAGGGTTTAAAATGTATATCAGGATAAATGTTTAAAAGCGAATAACCATATTTTATGGTGTAGACTATCAAACATTAAATATCATAATTAAGAAATGAGCCACGTCCGAAAAAAGTGGGTCTAGATAAATATGCGTTGTTGACGCCGTATAGATGTACACAGACGTGAAACTCGACGGGCTAGCTATCCAGCATTTCGTCAGAGATAACATACGTATGCAACGGGTGAAGACCCTGGTTATACTGTACATATGAACTAACTCGCCTGATTGTTCACCCTTCGCATAACACCAAGACACATTTTTGCCCAACGCGGATTTATTATATCAGAACGATCTCGACCATAGTTTGAAATATTTTATCCTGTCGGAGGAGTTAAATTCGATATAAATTCCTTTGAAGCCCCAGGAATATGGATAAGAACCGAGACTAACTAATATGCTAGGGGATAAGCCCTGTTAGGGGTCGATAAGACTGTAATACTTCGCATGTTAAAAACCCCGGACTCGACAAAATGCGGCCTCGTTAAATTTATTGAGTTTGTGCCGAATTAAAGATAACGTCTATTTGTTACAACATGGAATGATGACATACGTGTCGGGAATATTTTTACGATCATATGAAAAGCATGTTTTTTTTATTTTTTTTTATAGATATTTGAGATATCTTTAGATAGCTGTGAGTTTAAATTCATATTCAGAGAACGCAGTTTGGTTCTCAATACAGTTTTACATGTTTATGTAGTTCACCTAATGATCTCTTCGGTTCGGTAAATGCCAAATGTATATGGTAGTACTCTTTTTATCAATACAACTCTTTAACCCTTTCCCTCATACGACAATCCTGCAGCAGACGACTTTGAACATATTTTGTCAAATCATGGAAAACCTCTATACTTAAATGGATAACCTATGACTAAAAGTGGAAAACATTGTGACAAAGGAAGAAATTGCACGTTTTGTGCAATTTCTTCTTTTGTCACTATGTTTTCAAAAAGCCGTCTGCTGCAGAGGCGAAAGAAAGCGTCTTTATGAGGGAAAGGGTTAATTATCTTTATTTAATTTGTTTTTCGACCACAGAGTCGTTACCAAGAATTGTCTTACAAAGAAGCCGAGCCCCGGTAGAACAGTCGGTAGCGACGCGGGCTGTAAACCCAGGGGTTGTGAGTTCGAATCCCGGCTCGGCCAACTTTCTTTCCGACGTTTCACAAAAGTCAATGCGACATGCGTCATTCGTCTTCCACCAATGGGCTAAGTCTATGTGGAAAAGCAGTCAGTTGCTTGGGAAGATTGTTGTATGGAGTACTGGTGTGAGAAAACCAGGAAATGCATGAGTAGGTGAACTGGCCGCCGTGATATAACTGAAAAATTGTTAACAACGGCGTTAAACCCCAATCAATCTAATCTTACAAAGAAAAACGGAAATTTAAGTGCAGTCCATTTTGTTGTTGAAGAGATCAAACTATTAAGAGTTTTATTGGACGGTTCCCCTAATACCATATCGTCTATTGTAGTTTGTCATTTTGAAAAGCGTACATCAATTGGATCTCCGGTTTTTGATATAAAGGGTTTTTATTGACTTTCATCTCTTTTTGAAGTCAGTAGCGACGCAGGCTGTCAATCCAGGGGTTGTGAGTCCGAACCCCAGCTCGGCCAACATTCTTTCCGACGTTTGACAACAGCCACTGCAACAAGCGTCATTCGTCTTCCACCAATGGGCTATCAGTCTATGTGGAAAAGCAGCCTGTTGCTTCGAAAGTATGTTGTTTGGAGAACTGGTGTGAGAAAACCAGGAAACATATGAGTAGGTGAACTGGCCGTCGTGATATGACTGAAAGAGTATTGTAAACGGCGTTAAACCCTAATCAATCAACCTTTGGAAGATCTAATATACGAAGATTGTACGGTAATCACTTTATCTACCATTTGTATGTTACTTTCTGTTGGATTCATAAAAAGGAACTACTCTAATAGTTTGACCTGTCCTGTAACATATTACTTATTTATTAGGGACGTCAACGGTTACTGCTATCATTAACCGGTACATCGTATAATCACGTTAAAACAAGAAATATATTTTACATATCTTTTTATGTTCGTGTTTACATATATATACATGTATCTTTATTAATTATGTTTGTGGTATATAAATGTAAACACGGACATAATTAAAAAAGATATGTAAATATGAAGACCTGGTAGCTCAATATGTAGAGACTCGGGCTGTCAATTCAAGATATGTGAGTTCGAACCCTTGCTCGTCCAACATTCTTTCCGACGTTTGATAAAAATCAATGCGACACGCGTCATTCGTCTTCCAACGGTTGCTGGGATAGACTGTTATGTCGAATACTGGTCTGAACAACACATGGGTAGGTGAAGTGACCGTCGTGATGTGACTGAAACATCGTTTAAAACGTCGTTAAAACCCAAATCAATCAATCAATCAATCAATCAACCAAGTCTACTGATTTGATAGCTGAATTTGTCTTGAATTGTTGACTCTGGGTAAAGTATCGACCCAGATGAATACGACGGTGTTAAATCTCGATTTGATTGATTGGGGGTTTAACGCCGTTTTTAACAATTTCTCAGTTATATCACGGAGGCCAGTTTACCTACTCATGTATTTCCTGGTTTTCTCACACCAGTACTCCACACAACAATCTTCCCAATCAACTGGCTGCTTTTCCACATAGACCTAGCCCATTGGTGTAAGACGAATGACGCATGTTGCATTGACTTTTGTCAATCCTCGGAAAGAAAGTTGGCTGAGCCGAGATTCGAACTCACAACCCCTGGATTGACAGACCGCGTCGCTACCGACTGAGCTACCGGGGCTCGGCGTTAAATCTCGAAGCAGGCGTTCTAAAACCCCACTACATCACCTTCGTTGTTTAAGTCTCATTGAAAATCAGTGTCATGGCATGTGCAGAATTAATTAAAAAAACTCCCATCCTTTCAACCATGTATCTTAAATTAAACAATTATCTTTCTGTCATACGACGACTGACCTATGGGATCTTGCGACAAGCGAAGGTCAAGATCAGCCTGAGTCTCCGACCAGTCTGATCAGAATCTGCTCTGTTCCGTGACTATCTAGACATACAAGCATCCTGGTAGACTATGACATACAATTTACTGTACAAGTTTATTAAATCATATCTCTTTTTTTCATATTTGTCTTTTCGAATGAGAAACTGCCTCGGTGCGTAGGGTCGAGGGTACGATCCCCGGGCGGATTATGCCAATACTTTAAAATAGAAATGATGGCTGAATCTGCTCTGTTCCGTGACTATCTAGACATACAAGCATCCTGGTAGACTATGACATACAATTTACTGTACAAGTTTATTAAATCATATCTCTTTTTTTCATATTTGTCTTTTCGAATGAGAAACTGCCTCGGTGATTAGGGTCGAGGGTACGATCCCCGGGCGGATTATGCCAATACTTTAAAATAGAAATGATGGCTTTCCCTCCTTGGCGCTCAGTAGTGTGGATTAGCATGACATAAACTCGCTGGTGTCAGGATCAATGGACCTGAAAAAGGATTGAGAGCAGCGTAAAACACGCATGTACGATGGCTTGGCGTGAAACTGTTGTAACTAAAAACCTATTTTGAAATCCCTGGTTTAGGGTCAATTTTGACCCCTTTGTAAACAATGCAAATTTAGGTGCCATTGCTCAGAACGAGCAATGGCACCTAAATTTCCATTGTTTACCAAGAAAAAATGATTTATCGCTTATAAAGACTTTATGGCGAAGTGATTAACCTTGGTAAAAAAATATCAATTTTGACCCCTTCGTAAACAATGCAAATTTAGGTGCCATTGCTCAGAACGAGCAATGGCACCTAAATTTCCATTGTTTACCAAGAAAAATTGATTTATCGCTTATAAAGACTTCATGGCGAGGTGATTAACCTTGGTATAAAAAAAAAATTTTTTAGTAACAACTGTTTTCACGCCATCGCATGATGTGTCTCCAAAAACAAATATACAAGCATCGTACGTGCTATCCAACGCATACGTTATTAACCCCTTTCCCTCGTACGACTCTGCAGCAGACGACTTTGAACATATTTTGTCAGAAAATAGAAAATCGCTATAATTGAATGGATAACCTATGACCAAAAGTGGAAAACATTGTGGCAAAAGGAGACACAAATATACGAGCATCGTACGTGCTTTCCAACGCATACATTGTTAACCCCTTTCCCTCGTATGGATAACCTTTGACCAAAAGTGGAAAACATTGTGGCAAAAGGAGAATTTGCTCGTTTCGAGCAATTTCTTCTTTTTTCACTATGTTTTCAAAAAGCCGTCTGCTGCAGAGGCATTAAAAAGCGTCTATATGAGGGAAAATGTTAAACGGGTTCATTTACATAATGTTACAACATGTTATTCTCACGATTTGTTTAGAGTCAAATTACCAAGATTTAATGTTTTGCCAACTGTATTGGGCGCCGTAGACCGATGTCCGGTAGTTCAGCTTGTAGCAACGACGGCTGTCAATCCAGCGGTTGTGTGTTCGAATCCTAGCTAGGCCAACCTTCTTCTGACGTTCGACAAAGTTCAATACGAAATGCGTGTCATAGGTCTTCCATTAATTGGCTAACAGTCAATGTTGAAACGGAGTCAGTTGCTAGGAAATATTTTGGAGTACTGCTGTGCCAGGAAACACTTGTGTAAATAAACTTGCTGCGTGATATGACTGAAAAATAATTGAAAAATAGTTGAAAACTTTATCAATCGCGTCCGGTGATGTTGAACCTTGTTGAATATCCTGTCTGTAATGGTACGTTGGTGTGGGACCAGTGGGGCTACAACTCGAGTGTTTGTGTCAAAACTTGAATCTCGGATAATTTTACAGGTAGACCGACGGTGAAAACTCTGGTGAGCATAGGCAACCAGACTTTTAGTTCCCAATTACTCGTTTCCTGCATAAATGACCCTGTAAACCAAGACCAAAATGGGTGGTCTTTAAACACGGGTTGGACTGTATATATACTAAATGGGTTAACTTGGCCCACAAGAGAACCAGCAAAGATCTAGATCTGCCCCCGCCTACACAGAATTATTACCTTCCTGCGCAGTGATACAGGCATCCTGGCTGCATCTGGAGAACATGTATGACCGAAGCACCGCCGTTTTCAACAAGGGCTATCCGATTGTTTTACCGGGTGATTGAGAAGATATATCAACCTCGAGTTTAAGTATGGCCAATGCATCGCTGTTTAACAGGGGCTACCGTCTCGGTGGTGTAGTGAAAGAGCGTCCGCCTCGGTGCGGGAGGAAGCCGGTTCAATCCCCGGTCGGGTCATGCAAAATGCTTTTAAAATGATTGTAATGGCTGCATTCATTGGCGCTCAGTGTTGCGGGGTTAGCACAACGACTGACTGACTGGTGATATAATTTATTGGACCGGTAGTACTGGTAACTTAACATGAAACGCCGTGATATAACTGAAAAAATGATGAAAGTCGCGCCAAAACACCAAACAATTAATCAAATAACAGGGGCTATCTGATTAATTTACTGGGTGATCGAGAAGATGTATCACCTGGCTTTCGAAGACAACAATTAAACATAATACAGGGCGTATGATCTGTCACATAGGTCTAACACCCTTATCATATATAGCATCAGATACGAGGCACCGGGGGAATGCCAGGATCTCTGATAATTATTGCAGTTTTACGGAAACGCCGCTTTCGATACGTATTGTTTATTTGTGTCATGTCGTCACTGGTTTGGAATATATCAATGTCGCAATTGTTATATTGTATTTCATCGTGGAAAATTAAACAGATTTGAATTAAATAAGGTGGGAATGGGGTAACAAGACAATTATGATCCGCCCATGAAACCAAGCATCCCTGTCTTAAACCCTTTCCAACATACATTATTTCTGCAGCAGACGACTTTTGAAAACATCTGCCCAAAAATATAAAAACCTTCAATAAATGAAAGCGCTATTATTGGGTAGAGTTGAAAACAATGTGGCAAAAGACGAAATTGCTCATCATGAGCAATTTCTCCTTTTGCCGCAATGTTTTCAAAAGTCGTCTGCTGTAGATGCGTCGAAATGTGGCTGCATGTGGGAAAGGGTAGACTCCCTAGTTGTGGTACAATAAAGGCTTGAGTTCACATAAAACTCACGTGGTTTGAATACACAGAAGGGTAGAGCATTGAGTGGGCCTCAAGTGATAGGAACATAAAATAAAAGTGGATGGCTAATACAATGTTCATTAACCAGCTCCTCCCACATACAGACGCTTTCTGATGCATCTGCATCAGTCGAAATTTGAAATCATCGTGGCAAAAGGAGAAATTGCTCATAATGAGCAATTTCTCCATTTGCCATAATTATTTCAACTCTAATCAATAACCATGCTATCACTTAGAAAGATTTTCTATATGTCGGACTTTGCAAAGTCGTCTGCTGTAGATATATTGTATGTGGGAATTAACCAGATCTTCTACACAAATAAGTAAACGATTTTTTAAAAAACATCTTGGATTTTTTTGAGAAATATCTCATATATATGAAAGATATGATTATTGTAAAATTCGTAAAATTTATTGTAAAGGAGAAATTACTAATATATGCGCAGTTTTTTCTTTAGCCACAATGTTTTCAAACGTTGCCGAATGTAGAATCACGTGCGTGTGGGAACGGGTGTTCCTTCTTGCTTGAAACGGTTACCTTTTGTACGTTCCTCGAAAAAAGATAATTTCCAATTTAATTTTAACAAAAGTTGCAATTTATTAATACGAGGAATGGCACTCATGTTTGCGTTTATAAATTATGTCTTCGTTTGAGAGTAACTTACACGTATTGGATTCGTGAAAACCGTTGAAATATGTTGATTAATGTGAAAGGAATAAACAATTCGGTCTTTGACTATTATAACAATATATATATATTATGGAAAGGGTAAAAGAAACAGCTGAGCAATCAACCTGAGTTCACAGCTGGTATGGGTGATATATAAATACTGCATGGAATCGGTTTTTACTTTAATTTAGGGTTTGTTCTTTCTCACATCTTCTTTCTTTTTTTTTTATGTTTTGTAGCGTTTCTTTGTTAAAGAAAATGAGCTATTTTGTTTATAAAATATATACGAACGAATGTTTGATTGATTGACTGTTGGATATCTCAAACAGTCCAAGATATAGTAAATTTAGTAATTTACTGTTTACAGTCCTACCTGTGTTTAATGACCACTCATGGGAAGAAACCACAATCTGGTCTTTTTTCACAGGGGATATTTAATTGCAGGGTCATTTATGCAGATAATGAGTCATTGGGAATTTTTTATCAGGTTGCTATGGACATGGAATTGCTTAACCCTTTCACTCATGTAGACGCTTTTTGACGCCTCTGCAGCAGACGGCTGTTTGAAAACATAGTGACAAAAGAAGAAATTGCTCAAAACGAGCAATTTCTCCTTTTGCCACAATGTTTTCCACTTTTAGTCTTATCCATTCAGTTATAGAGATTTTCTAAGTTTTGACAAAATATGTTTTAAGTCGTCTGCTGCATAATTGTCATATGAGGGAAAGTGTTAACAAAGCACTGGTTTGACTGTACATGAATTAACAATAACATTTTATATAGGTTGTTTGATTACAATAAAACATCGCTATACTGTATACGCATAATTGTTTTGTTCATGTTACCTCTTCTGATGAATAATTTACCAATGCATGTATGGGTACAGAGGACTAGATATGGTTGATTGATAATTTGGTGTTTTACGCCGCTTTCAACTTGTTTTCAGCTATATCACGGCGTTTCCTGGGTAAGTTACCAGTACTACTGGTCCATTCATCCTGACACCAGCCAGTTAGTCGTAGTGGTAACCCGCAACCCTGAGTGCCAAGGAGGGCAGCCGTTATTACCATTTAAAAGTATTTTGTATGACCCGGACGGGGATCGAACCTGCGACCTCTCGCACCCGAGGCTGTCGACTATATAAGAAAGAGTAGACTGGTCTTTCCCCAACTCTTTTTCGCATATGACTGGCTAACTTGACATCTACACCGATCGCAAATTCCCTAAAGGGAAGTCATTGGTACAGTGGTAGAGCGTCGGCCTCTCGTACCAAAGGTCCCGAGTTCTACCTTTCGGACTGTTTCCCACACAAACGGTGCGAGTACTGGTTGAGTCTCCAGTGAGCAGACATCGAGAGTGGTTAATTATAAGCTTAAAGATTGTTTCGCAATCGATGTAAAAAATAAATTAGTTTAAACTGAACTGAACTAAACTAATGGGAAAGGTGTATTTTATGTAATTTTCGTATTACATGTCGAATGCAACAGGGATGAGCGTAGAACTGTGGGGTACGATAAGATACGAAATTAGGTAGATAATAGTCTGCGATCTATATCACATTTAATGTTTTGGGGACTCGTCATGAAGAAACGTCATTTGGGGATTGGCGACCAGAGACAATCCAGATCAGCATTCGCGTCCACATCCGGGCAATCTAATCAGAATCTTCACTGTTTATCACTCAAGTCAGTCAAGCAGCATAGACGTCTCCATGGAAAACGTTTATTATGAAAAACAGAAAATAGACTTTGAGACTTTATTAATACACTGAGATCACATATGAGTCGTCCCGCTAGAAAAACAACATTGTGGACTCTGCGTAATGTATCGACCAGGATCAGCCTAAGCATGCCGGGCAGGCTAACCCAGACAGATAATGTTCGCCTCTTGTGGGTTTTCTGTTTCAGGAGTCATTACTCTTTATCTCTATCCATCTGATACGGAATGTTTCGGCCCGGATTAGCCTGCGCGGACTGCGCAGGCTGATCTGGTTCGATACATTACGCAGAGGCCATTATGTTGGTTTTTCTCGTGGAGCGGCTCATATACATAATGTGATATGAGGATATCATACATTTCAGTCTTATCATAGGATAAAGCAAACAGCATGAACCTTAACATAGAAGTAAACATCGAAAACATATATACTTAAAATACACATGCACGCATAAAAGACATGCACGTTTGTTTGTTTGTTTGTTGTTTGTTTAGGAAATAGATCTCATTTTGAGTGATATACCGGCTCGTATATCACGATTGGGAGTTCAGGTGTGTAGTAATTAATCACGAAGGCCGAATGGCCTGAGTGATTAATTTATACACACCTGAACGACACATCGTGATATAAGAGCCGGTATATCACTCAAAATGAGATCTATTTCAATTCTAGCACTTGTTTATAACTTAAAGGGATACAAATTAAGGGGGAACTAGGTTTTGACATGACGTTGTTTTCCTTGATAAAATAACGTGTAGGCTATTCTATCTTTACTCCCCATTGTATTCGTTTTGGAAATCATTCGATTTTTTCAACTAACAAAACATTTTGAAATCAGTTTTATTAACAGTCTATGAACATTTTATTTTTATTATACCTTTTTCAATTGTTCTTAAACTCAGCATGGGCATTTTGTTACTGTCTCATTCTAACACAACGTTTTCGACCTTTTTAACAATGTTGGCAAAGCACGTGATTGAGGTCATTTAAAACAGTTACGTCACCGTTACAATTCAAATTTCCAAACGGCATTTTCAACAAAATCGCGTGACTTCATTCATAAAATGTCAAGCACAACGTAGTAACGCATGCGCTCTGAGAAACGTTGTATGAAAAATACTCGGGAGGAAATAGTTCCGGAAATTTAGAGTGATATCTACTGCATTTAGATCACGCTCAAATCCTTCTTTGTGTACAGAAGAGAAATTGTCAATAGTGTTAGAATTGTTATTTTACTCCGCTCGCAACAATTGTTCAGTTATATCACGGCGTTTCCTGGGTAAGTTACCAGTAGGCTACTACTGGTCCATTTATCCTGACACCAGTCAGTCAGACGTAATAGTAACCCCACAACCTAAGGAGGGAAAACCATCACTACTTTTTTTAAAGTAACACATGTACGTTCACATTCATCTGTATGCATACAAACATACAACATACCCTATTTTAACTTATACCGAAAGCTAAAGAAGATTAAATTGGAATGCTTTAAGAAAAAGATAATCATATATATGTTTTAATAAATTGATTTTGCGAGAAACTTACATATGCTATCTAATGTTTATACTGTACTTGGTATACTGTACTTGGTATAATACTGTTATTTCAATTTAATGGCAAATATATGTTTTGTGTAAATTACATTGCGTTAATACGCTGGTTATGATTAAAACTAAATAAATAAATATGTAAGTTGAAATTTGTAATGTTTGTATTACTCATGTTTACTTTGCTGTCCCTTTTGTGCTTCTCTACGAACTAATTATTTTGGAAAATTACCATGGCCGAATGTTCAACTTTTTGTCAATATGCTGTCTTCTAATCAGAACAAAATGATATTTAAAATTGCCAAGTATTTACGCGATATATAGGATCCATCATGAGTTTTCTTTGGAGATCAAGATTTCTTAAATGAGTCTAGAAAAAGACGGTTATTAACCGAGCCTCTTGGCGAGGTTAATAACTCTCTTTTTCGAGACGAATTTAAGAAATCTTCTCCAAAGAAAAATGAGTGATGGATTTTTTTTATCACCTAAACAGTGTGTTTTAATGAAAAATATTGACAACATCAAAACAAAGACCGAATAACATATTCTTCATAAGAACTTGTGATTCACCGCATAAAAAAGTAGTCCTCATCATTTTTCAATAAGAAGAAAAACAACAACAATGTTTTAAACAATTAAGACTCGTTATTTATTCAAAATAACGTATTATTGCATTTTTCAATGTGTAAAATTTAACAACTTAACAATAAACATAATAAAGATAAAGGTCAAAATGACGTCATCAGTAGTCGCGTGTATGACGTGTTTTTGTTATCACACATGTTGGATATCGTTGTTCCGTGATTTGTTCTCAACTTGAAAATAAGGGTATTTATGTGATAAGAATTTAATCTCCGTAATGAACAATTATAGAATACTATTACAACATGATATACTGCCAGTTAATATTATAGGTTATTGACCCTGTACTGTGAAATCATCGTTGGACCGAGTTCTTTGGTTGACGTGGCCGAGCTTGCGAGGCTACGTTCGCCAAAGAACGAGGTCCAACGATGATTTCACAGTACAGGGTCAATAACCTTTTTATTGCATACTTTCATATTGTAAACTATTTGCTTTACGTTGTGGAGGTTTTTTTTTTATTATCTAGAATTGATAAATCTGCTTCCGAATTAGAAACAAACTGTTTGTTTATATAAGTAGTAATTTTTGTGCAAATGCCGTTTGAATTATAACGGTGACGTAATTTTTTTAAATGACGTCATGCACGTGCAAAACCAACATTTTAGACGCGCGTTTTAGACTGTTTTCATGTCAAAAACGTTCTGTTAGCATGAGACAGTAAGAAATTGTCCATGATCAATATATGAGAATTTAACATTACAAAGTCCCGTGAGGTTTAACAATGATATTTAGGTCAGCTATGTTTGTTTACATAACAAAAGTAGTCCCTAGCATGTTAATTATGCAGAATTTTCGCACGTCCTTATCTACGGTCATGATCACTCCCTGACAGCGGTCATGATCGAAAAATCATGACCACTTTCTTCAATGCAAAGTGAACGGGACAATATGAAAGTATGCAATAATATAACAGCTTGTAATATATGATCATAAAATCGTATTATCAGTCTTATCGTAATATTTGTACTATAGGTTATTGACCCTGTACTGTGAAATCATCGTTGGACCGAGTTCTTTGGTTGACGTTGCCGAGCTTGCGAGGCTACGTTCGCCAAAGAACGAGGTCCAACGATGATTTCACAGTACAGGGTCAATAACCTTTTTATTGCATACTTTCATATTGTAAACTATTTGCTTTACGTTGTGGAGTTTTTTTTTATTATCTAGAATTGATCAATCTGCTTCTAAATTAGAAACAAACTGTTTGTTTACATATGTAGTAATTTTTGTGCAAATGCCGTTTGAATTATAACGGTGACGTAATTTTGTTAAATGACGTCATGCACGTGCATAACCAACATTTTAGACGCGCGTTTTAGACTGTTTTCATGTCAAAAACGTACTGTTAGCATGAGTCAGTAAGAAATTGTCCATGATCAATATATGAGTATTTAACATTACAAAGTCCCGTGAGGTTTAACAATGATATTTAGTTTAGCTATGTTTGTTTACATAACAAAAGTAGTCCCTAGCATGTTAATTATGCAGAATTTTCACACGTCCTTATCTACGGTCATGATCACTCCTTGACAGCGGTCATGATCGAAAAATCATGACCACTTTCTTTAATGCAAAGTAAACGGGACAATATGAAAGTATGCAATAAGTAAATATATTGTTTGTATGTTTTCTTGTTGGTTTTTTTTGCCATATTTGTTCACTGTTAAAATTTATATTTGCCAAAGGCGTGTAAATGCTGAATTCGCCGAATAAAATTGAATTGTTAATATGTACATTGTTAAATACTGAACATTCGTGTAAACGTGCGTACAAGTATGTAATTACATCGTAAGTATAACTAAACCACCGGAGTTTGGTTCTCGTACGGGTACGGTACGGTACGATAAGGTTACATTTGTTCAGAGACATATGCACACATGTTTTAGATGTCTCTGATGTGTTTGTATGGTATTTTATGTCATTGGCTAAGTATACATAAAAGTGCTAAATTCAATTTCCAGCAATTTATCCCGCATTGTCAACTTTAAGGAAATTGTAATTATCTTTAGATTTAAGAACAATTTCAATTACTGCCTGTGCACCTGTATACATCCATGTGCATGAGGTCATATATCTACAGAATATGCATATTAACGAAGAAAACACATTATCCTGTGGTGAAGCCCGATATGTTAACGTTATATGAGCCATCCCGCGAGAAAACCAACATTATGGACTCTGCGTAATGTATCGATCCAGATCATACTGCGCAGTCTGCGCAAGCTAATCCGGGCCGACACATTCCGTCTCAGGGGGATAGAGGTATAGAGTAATGCTTTTTGAAACAGAAAATCCACAGGAGGCGAAAAGTGTCTATCCGGGTTAGCCTGCGCGGCTTGCTTAGGCTGATCCGGGTCGATGCTTTACGCAGACTCCACAACGTTGGTTTTCTCGCGGGACGGCTTATATATTGTATATTATCTTTATCTCTCGTTTTAGAAAATAGTAAGAGGATTGGATATAATTTACTCTTTTACTTACCGAGAGGACGTTGACGGCTCTGCAGCACACAGCATGGGAAAGAAAAGAGGCAAAAGGATATATTGCATTTTCTTTAAAATGTTTTTCAAAAAAAAGGATATATAGATTTTTTTTTTAAATAATACCAACAAATGTCTAAAAGTACATATTTTCAGTTGTTTAGAAGAGTACATCGGTAATTGTATCTTAAAAGTCTTCAAAGAACCGTAATTAACTTCAGAAAGGATTGCAGTTGGAAACAACCGCCACCGCTGGAATTGTAAGAAATTTACCGCAATTTGTAACGTAAGAATGATCATGTCTCCACTAGTCTATTAACCCTTTCCTACAGACAACAAATCTGCACCAGAAGACTTTGAGATGAAATATCTCTATAAAAGGAAGTACAGTTCAACCTGCGTTTAAGAACAAGCTGGTCTTTGTTCACAGGTTGCCTTTAACCACAGGGTCATTTATGCAGAAAATGTGTAACTTGGAGATTAAAAGTGTGCTTGCTATAGATATGAAATTGCTAAAAAAAAGGTAGTCTTTAGAACAGGTTTGACTTAATTATCACTTAAAGAAGTTGAAAACATTTGCGGCAAAAGAAGAAATTGCTCGTTCTGAGCAATTACTTCTTTTGCCACAATGTTTTCAAAAGTCGTCTGCCTCAGAGGCGTCAGAGAGCGTCCATATGAGGGAAACGGTTAACAGAATGTACTAGTTTTGGAAATAAATTGCTTTTTTGCTGGTCCAAATCAAGAGGGGCTGCCTGGCACGCTATTTAAAAAGAGAAAGTAACAAAATGTATATCATATTTTATATATACAAGGGCTCTCTAACTGCCTCGTCAGCTGGATTTTTACCCATGTTTGCATTTTGGTGCGATACAAAGTAAACAAACAACGATCGAATAAAGCGCTTTGCGCCAGCATGTAGCCAAATATCTACCTTACAAGGTATCAAATGTCAGTACCTTTCGACCTATCATGAGTGCGGTAGCTAAGCTATGGTCACGCCCAACATTATATATCAATACTGTCTGAACTATATGTAATCAACCACCACAAGAAGAGTTAGTACACAGACTATCTGATTGCCATGTCATTGTAGGACTAAAACAAAAATTAAAATCTACGCTAATCAGAAATTCAGCAGATCCTTCGCACACGATATATACGCTCTAGCATGTTAGGTGCGCCGATAATAACTCTACCAATATAATTACAAAGAAAGGCATTTCTAGAAATAACCTTTAATTACATATACCAGTGTCTTAAAATGTATATTTAATATTTAGTAATGAAAATACATTTGAATATATATGGGTATGCATATAATCAATAGATACTTGAGATATCATTTTGATTTATTTCCCCCCCATTTATTTATCATGTCTACATGTACTGTATTTGAGTTTATTCATGTTTTGTTCGTTCGTTTATTTGTTCATTTGTTTGTGTACATTTCTTTTTTCTTTTTCATATATTTATTTAATGTTTGTAAATTGTACGATATCTCCTACATAGGAGGCAATAACGAGATTGTATTGTATTGTATTGTATTGTATTGGTCACAGGGATTGTATCCACAAATGCTTAGTTCACGAACACAAGGCTTAAACTCACGTCACAAACGGTGAAATTTCACAGATTGGACACTAGTCGACCCGGAGACCCGGGTTCGAATCCGGATTAAGGCGGTATCTTTTCTCTTAGAAATCAATTTCATATTTGTTTGGTCACTTTTGTCAAATTATTTCATCATATGAGCGGTTCAAACGCATTTTTACACTTTTGTAACCTACTCATTCAGACAGATTGAGAATTCGCAAAATTTAAAAGAACTGCCTATTTCTTTGTGAAAATCGTAATCGTTTGGAAAGAACGTATTCAGTTGTTTTGAGACAGCTGCGACTATTTATAAAGCCATGCTATAGACGGACCCCCTAAAATACACATTTCCGATTAGTTGAAGTAAATATAGGAACTGTCCATTTCATTTTCAATTTATTATTTTAAAGGTCCAGCTCCGTAAGATCTCGTTGTAGCATGACAACGCTAGGCCACATGTCTCTCGTATCGTTTCTGACCTTTTGCTACAAAATAACGTCGACGTATTTTCCTGATCGTCTGTTTGCCCCTTGTTATCGCCCAGAGAGCAAGTGTTGGACGATATGGGTCAACACGTCTATGTTAAACGGGCACTGAAGCTGCACGAAGTCGAACACGAGTTAGAAATAGTTCGCTGTACGTATATAGGATCTGACGACATACAAGGTCGTCTCGAATTGAGCTTATACATTTAAATATTCATGAACCAGGTACTCAGTTTTTTCGGCGATAGCTGATTAACGTGGGCTTTGACCTAGATGTTAAACAAATGATTCCAGCCGAGGCCCGGTAGCTCAGTCAGGGGTTGTGAGTTCGAACCCCAGCTTGGCCAATATCCTTTCCGACGTTTGACATAAGTCATTGTGACAAGCGTCATTCGTCTTCCACCAAAGGGCTATTAGTCTATGGTGTGAGAAAGCCAAGAAACATATGAGTAGGTGAACTGGCCGCCGTGATATGACTGAAAAAATGTTGAAAACGGCGTTAAACCCCAATTAATCAATCAATTTATTTACCTCCCAATAATGTTTACAACATTATATTAAATCTGTTTATGTTTCGTGTAAATTTGTCTCAAAAATAGAATAGTGTTTAGACAGATCACAAATTAATATAAAGCATTCAAATTAAATATGTAAAGGACATTTTTTATCCGTAAATTTTATTTAATTATACCTCGAAATAATGTTTTCATCGAGACTGTTTTTCATTTTCAGTAATAGAATAACAGATCAAAGTATAGGATTTATTCGAACATGTTATAAAGCGAAAGTGTTCAGTCACTGATGCATGGCTCATACGTGTATAGGCCCACCCATTAGTAGTAGCTGCAGTAGTGTAGTTTGGTGTAGTGTAAGTTCGGATAGTACCCATGTAGTGTAAGATTAGTTAATAGCAATATATAGTTTACTATATTGCAGGGTAAGAAAGTTGCAGCAGAGTGGTAAAGGAAAAGTAGTAGTAGCAGTGTTGTGTTAGCATATTGCAGGTTAGTATAGGCAAGGAAGCAGCAGTACGTAGAGTAGATCGAGGGCTTGGCGTGAAACGGTTGTAACTAGAAACCTATTTTGAAAACCCTGGTTTAGGGGCAATTTTGACCCCTTTGTAAACAATGCACATTTAGGTGCCATTGCTCAGAACGAGCAATGGCACCTAAATTTGCATTGTTTACGAAGAAAAATGATTTAACGCTTATAAAGACTTTATGGCGAGGTGATTAACCTTGGTAAAAAAAATACCAATTTTTGTTACAACCGTTTCTCGCCAAGCCCTCGAGATAATAGCAGTATAGTGTAGTGTAGGATAGTAGTAGTAGTTTAGCATACTTCAGGGTATGATAGTTCTAGCACTCTAGTGTAGGGTAAAGTAGTAGTAACAGTAAGTAGAGTGAGGTTGTAGCAGTATAGTGTAGGGTAAAGTAGTAGTAACAGTAAGTAGAGTGAGGTTGTAGCAGTATAGTGTAGGGTAAAGTAGTAGTAACAGTAAGTAGAGTGAGGTTGTAGCAGTATAGTGTAGGGTAAAGTAGTAGTAACAGTAAGTAGAGTGAGGTTGTAGCAGTATAGTGTAGGGTAAAGTAGCAGTAACAGTAAGTAGAGTGAGGTTGTAGCAGTCTAGTGTAGGGTAAAGTAGTAGTAACAGTAAGTAGAGTGAGGTTGTAGCAGTATAGTGTAGGGTAAAGTAGTAGTAACAGTAAGTAGAGTGAGGTTGTAGCAGTATAGTGTAGGGTAAAGTAGTAGTAACAGTAAGTAGAGTGAGGTTGTAGCAGTATAGTGTAGGGTAAAGTAGTAGTAACAGTAAGTAGAGTGAGGTTGTAGCAGTATATTGTAGGGTAAAGTAGTAGTAACAGTAAGTAGAGTGAGGTTGTAGCAGTATAGTGTAGGGTAAAGTAGTAGTAACAGTAAGTAGAGTGAGGTTGTAGCAGTATAGTGTAGGGTAAAGTAGTAGTAACAGTAAGTAGAGTGAGGTTGTAGCAGTATAGTGTAGGGTAAAGTAGTAGTAACAGTAAGTAGAGTGAGGTTGTAGCAGTATAGTGTAGGGTAAAGTAGTAGTAACAGTAAGTAGAGTGAGGTTGTAGCAGTATAGTGTAGGGTAAAGTAGTAGTAACAGTAAGTAGAGTGAGGTTGTAGCAGTATAGTGTAGGGTAAAGTAGTAGTAACAGTAAGTAGAGTGAGGTTGTAGCAGTATAGTGTAGGGAAGAGTAAGATTGGAACAGTCTGTGTTGAAAAGCAGCCAGTTGCTTGGAAAGTCTGTTTAGTGGAATACTGGTGTGAGAAAGTCAGGAAACACACGAGAAGGTGAACTGGCCGTCTTGATATGACTAACAAAATGTTGAAAGCGGCGTTAAACCGCAACCAATCAATCAATCAATCGACAAGAAACGATGTTGTTTATGTCAATATAATGTTGTCATTGTTATTGTCTTTACCATTCAGCCGAACCCCGGTAGCTCAGTCGGTAGCGACGCGGGCTGTCAATCCAGGGGTTGTGAGTTCGAATCCTGGCTCGGCCAACTTCCTTTCCGAAGATTGACAAAAGTCAATGCGACATGCGTCAGTTGTCTTCCACCAATGGGCTATAAGTCTATGTGGAAAAGCAGCCAGTTGCTTGGGAAGAGTGTTGTGTGGAGTACTGGTGTGAGAAAACCAGGAAATGCATGAATAGGTGAACTGGCCGCCGTGATATAACTGAGAAATTGTTAAAAACGGCGTTAAACCCCAATCAATCAATCAATCAATCAACTTTACCATTCAGCTACTGAATAATATGACAAGTTTCTTACTGTGTCAATCATAACGAGCATGTCTCATTTTTTTCATAAGTCTATAATAATGATTTTGCGATAGCCAAATTATTTTACCTCCTTCACAAAACAGCTGCAGCAAGATTGATTTCAAATGCCATGCTTTATACATATGTAAAACGTTTAAACAGCGTGGCAATGATAACGAAGTTTTTTGGTCAAGAAGATGTTTTTAGAATACTCAAAAGTAAAGCATATTTCAGTCAGTAGTGCTACGATCTATGTAAGACATTTTCATACTCCGGCTAACCTGCGTTTAATCAAGGCTTGCATAATGAGCTCGTATGCTCGAAGCAAAGTCTGAGGGGATTTCACAACTGACACAGAAGCAGCAGTATGTTCCTAGTGATTTCAAACCGAACACTTTAAAGGTGCTGAACTCCAGATGGTGATCAAAATGTTGAAATGTTGAAACTTCTGCAAATATTGCTTATAATTACAACAAAGTAAATAGTTAGTAGTTCAAAACTATTTTGGCAGTAAATGTTAACAAACTGTCAATTGAAAGTTATGACAATGTACACAATTTTGCTTACTGGCTATGTCTACCCAGTAAAAATGAAGCATAACGCATCAATATTTATATATTTTGGTTAATGAAAGTGAAATAATCACATTGATTTTATCACAGAATTATGATTTTAATATTTCAAGACAACTTTTGAACAGTTTTAAAACTTTGACTATGAGATTTATGTTCTGGAGTTCAGCAACTTTAATGGAAATTCCACAAGCCCTTTTTGTTACCCCAGTTTTCCCATGGCGTATCTCAAGTAGGTACACAGTGACCAACGCGCATTAAATAAAATAAAAATATTGCCAGCAATTACGATAGGAATCAGCTCGTAAGTGTCAGAGTGACGAACTCTGTGGTAAACGGTAAATTCCGGTATAATGTTAACGGTAAACGCCGGTACACTCACTGAATACGGCTCACAATGTTCGCTGTGGTGAATGCTTGTTGATACAATCGAACGCTTGGTGTCATAAGATGACAACAGTTATCATCTCGATATCATCGCAACCACTTCGTCAACAACTGTCTAAAAATTACAATTAATACAATATTTTAGTTCGTCTGTCTTGTTTCAGTTCTATTTAACGATTATATAATAATTATTTAATTTTATTTTTGTGTACGTCTGCAGATTTCCGTTTTGAAAATTCGTTGAATACACGTCAAGTATCTCTTTTCTCTTTGGAAACTTTTATTCGTTACTTGATGTTTAAAAATAAAAAAACCACGAAAACATGGAGAGAAAAAAGATTGGAACACTTTATCGATTAAACGTATAGTTTTAAATTTTCTGATATTTTCCATTTCACGATTGGCAATGTACATTTGAAACGACCAGATCCAAATGTATCTCACGTATCTCACGTATCTCGCGTTGGTTAATCTATCACCAGATACTGGTGTCGTCTACTTTGAAAACGTTCAACGAAAAAGTTATAACATATATAAGATTGATGGAAGACATTGGAGAAGTGGTAGAGCGTCGGCCACTCTTAAAAGAGGTCCCGGGTTCGAATCCCGTGATGAGCGGGTTCTGCCTTTGTGATTGTTTCCACACGAACGGTGCAAGTACTGGTTAAGTCTCCAGGAAGTAGACATCGAGCGGGAGTAATTTAAGCTTGTATCGGAATCGATGTAAAATAAATAAGTTTAAAATTTAAATTTAAAGTATGATTTTAATGCAGTGTTGAGAACATTGTGTGAAAAGGAGAAATTTAAGGTTTTCTCATTTTCGCCACATTGTTTCAAATGTCGTCTGTTGTATAGGCTTCATATGTCGTATGCACGAAAAAGAAAGTGTGCACTTGGTTAGAGGGATTTTTGTTTATACTTATAGAAGCAAAATATAGGCAAATTTGGTATCAAATGTGCAAAAATGTATTTGCTATACGATGTTTTACTTTTAATTGAAATTTGATAATTATCAAAACATTGTTTTACGTGTGAATAACGTAGGGGTGAAAAGTAAAAGTTGCATATTTGTAATGTTTTGTAACTGCTTTTTTGTCTTCGGATATTTGTCAAGTAACGTGACAATTTATCCGTATCTGTTGTGGCCTCCTCCTGTGGGTAAATGGGTGCAATGTGTGAAGGGTTATTTTCTTCACTCATGATGATAAATCCGTATATCTAAACTTTGTAACAAAAAAGTTATGCCCAATTTAAAAGTGCACACTTTCTTTTTCATGTGAGTATAGTTTGTTTATTATGTCGTGTTTCTATTAATTACAGTTTATAATTGCATGTACATGATGTAGAATCTATATAAAACAAAAAAAATGTTGACAGGGAAACTGTACTGAGAAAAAGAAATCCAGTTTGCACTTTTCCGTTGTGAATCTTTTGAATAATGAATATTAAATATGGTACAATTTATAAAATGTAAACGCATCTGGAGGTTTAGGGCTGGGTTTGGAGTATTTTCTTTTCTTTTAATTTAATCCTTTCCCTCATGTAGACACTTTATGACGCCTCTGCAGCCGACGACTTTTGAAAACATTGTAGCAGAGGTGAGATTGTTCATGACGCGCAATTTCACCATTTGTCACAATTTGTTCAACTCTATTTAATAAATAAACTATCATTAATGAAGATGGTTCATATTTTTGAACAGATATCTTCATATTTCCTGTATGTGGGAAAGGGTTAAAATGAAAGTACCATTTTATAATCAGTTTATATGCACAATACATTTGCTATCAAAATCATTTTCAATATTTTCCTTATAGCTTGTTTAACCCTTTCCCTCATATAGACGCTTTCTGACGCCTCTGCAGCAGACGGCTTTTTGAAAACATAGTGACAAAAGAAGAAATTGCACAAAACGTGCAATTTCTCCTTTTGCCACAATGTTTTCCACTTTTTGTCATAGGTTATCCATTCAATTATGGAGATTTTCTATGTTTTGACAAAAATACGTTCAAAGTCGTCTGCTGCAGAATTGTCGTATGAGGGAAAGGGAAACATTTGCAATGCTATCACGTGTGTCATTGTTTATATCGTACAAAGGTGAAGAGCATATGAGCCGCCGTCCCACGAGAACAATCAACATTGTGGACTCTGCGTAAAGTATCGACCCGGATCAGCCTAAGCATGCCGCGCAGGCTAACCTGGACAGACACTTTTCGCCTCCTGTGGATTTTCAGTTTCAGGAATAACTACTCTATACCCCTAAGACGGAATGTGTCGGCCGGATCAGTCTGCGCGGACAGCGGTCGATACATTACGCAGATGTCAATCGCCGCAGCTGCATTTTGGAATGAGCCGTCCCTCGAGAACAATCAACATTGTGGACTCTGCGTAAAGTATCAGCCCGGATCAGCCTAAGCATGCCGCGCAGGCTAACCTGGACAGACACTTTTTGCCTCCTGTGGATTTTCAGTTTCAGGAATAACTACTCTATACATCTATCCCCCTAAGACGGACGGAATGTGTCGGCCGGATCAGTCTGCGCGGACAGCGCAGGCTGATCTGGTCGATACATTACGCAGATGTCAATCGCCGCAGCTGCATTTTGGAATGAGCCGTCCCACGAGAACAATCAACATTGTGGACTCTGCGTAAAGTATCAGCCCGGATCAGCCTAAGCATGCCGCGCAGGCTAACCTGGACAGACACTTTTCGCCTCCTGTGGATTTTCAGTTTCAGGAATAACTACTCTATACATCTATCCCTCTAAGACGGAATGTGTCGGCCGGATCAGTCTGCGCGGACAGCGCAGGCTGATCTGGTCGATACATTACGCAGATGTCAATCGCCGCAGCTGCATTTTGGAATGAGCCGTCCCACGAGAAGAATCAACATTGTGGACTCTGCGTAAAGTATCAGCCCGGATCAGCCTAAGCATGCCGCGCAGGCTAACCTGGACAGACACTTTTCGCCTCCTGTGGATTTTCAGTTTCAGGAATAACTACTCTATACATCTATCCCCCTAAGACGGAATGTGTTTGCCGGATCAGTCTGCGCGGACAGCGCAGGCTGATCTGGTCGATACATTACGCAGATGTCAATCGCCGCAGCTGCATTTTGGAATGAGCCGTCCCACGAGAACAATCAACATTGTGGACTCTGCGTAAAGTATCAACCCGGATCAGCCTAAGCATGCCGCGCAGGCTAACCTGGACAAACACATTTCGACTCCTGTGGGTTTTCAGTTTCAGGAATAACTACTCTATACATCTATCCCCCCTAAGACGGAATGTGTCAGCCGGGTCAGTCTGCGCGGACAGCGCAGGCTGATCTGGTCGATACATTACGCAGATGTCAGTCGCCGCAGCTGCATTTTGGAATGAGCCGTCCCACGAGAACAATCAACATTGTGGACTCTGCATAAAGTATCAGCCCGGATCAGCCTAAGCATGCCGCGCAGGCTAACCTGGACAGACACATTTCGACTCCTGTGGATTTTCAGTTTCAGGAATAACTACTCTATACATCTATCCCCCTAAGACGGAATGTGTCGGCCGGGTCAGTCTGCGCGGACAGCGCAGGCTGATCTGGTCGATACATTACGCAGATGTCAATCGCCGCAGCTGCATTTTGGAATGAGCCGTCCCACGAGAACAATCAACATTGTGGACTCTGCGTAAAGTATCAGCCCGGATCAGCCTAAGCATGCCGCGCAGGCTAACCTGAACAGACACTTTTCGCCTCCTGTAGCTTTTCTGTTTCAGGAATCCTTACTTTATACTTATATCCAGTAAAGTTCTCCAGGAGAATGTATTTTTAATGAACCAATTAGTCTCCGTTAACCATAATCGAGAAACTATTTGCGGGTCACGCCATGAAAACAAAACGTCATCTGATGTGTTTAATACGTAAGGGTTTGTGCCGAAATCAAACTGAGCGTTTAAAGGTGATATGTTATCCAACATTATTAACTTAGTTTAAAGAAAGTCCAAATTTCATATATAAATATATCACCTTCACCTAACTATTTCGCTGCCCAAGGCAATTAAAGACTTTTTGCAAACAAGGACGATTCAGGTGTGACAGCACATAACGAGCCGTCTCACCTGAAATCTGCATTGTTTGCCACTAAGACATACAATTTTACCAAATTTACGAAAGATGGAGTGGTCCAATATTCAACATGGAGTAGTCGACTTTGTGAGATTTGGCAGTGAAAGAGTTAAAAGCGTTGACTGTGAGTTAACTCTTTCAGCGCCGAATTGTTTAAAGTAGACTATTTCCTTGTTCGAAATAGGGAGTGTCCATTCCCCATTTAATAAGTGTTTTGGAATATTTTGATAACTAAAATGCAAACAATGCTGATTTCAGGTGAGACAGCTCGTTACGAGCTGATTCACCTGAATCTGTATTGTTTGCAAACAACCTCAATATTGCCTTTGGAGCTGAATGAGTTAATAATATTTGATCTGATCTGATACTTCTTTCCAACAGGCAGGACCAATTTGTGAACGAGCTGCGATAGGCGAAAACCATGTCTTCTTACACACGGGTGTGGGCCGGTGGCCTGATTATTCTATACAATTTGAATAGAATTGAGATACACACCTGCTTCGATATGAACACAATGTGGACAACGGGTGAGGACAAAATGGCCGTTTTTTTTAAGTGTATTGTGTTGCATCTATGGCTCCCCTAAAGTTGGGCGGGCAGTTATAATTCTAGTGAGAGTCTGTGTTCATAGGCTCGCCAAAGTCTTTCACTCTTCGCAAAAGCACCGAGACCCATTTTCAATAGACGTGGTTCAAATCTATTAAATTCGTGATTTTTTTTCAAAACAGATAATGAGTAGCTAGGACGAACATCTGAAGAGGTTCAAGTTCATTATGTCATAATTTGTTTTCCTCCATAGTCCAACAATGTTCACCCAACCACTATATACGTTCATAACATAATATATGTTGTTATAGTAGCTTACACATGATTTAAATTCAATTACTTCAAACATCCATGATTTAAATTGCTAATATTTTACATTTTTTTTAAAAGAGGCAATGCCTGGAAATATGACTTTGTTTTTGTTTTGAAAAGTCATATAATTATGTTTATACCCCCAACATGTCTTTATTTTTATTAACCCTTTCCCCACCTACAGGCGCATGCTGACATCTCAACAGCAGACGACTTTTGAAAACATAGAGAGCCTTTTCTCCGTTTGCGACAATGTTTCCAATTCTCTCCAAATAGTTATACGTTCATTTAAAAAGATTTTTCTAAATTTTAGTCCAGATGTTATATCCAAGTCGTCTGCTGCATTTTCGCTGTATGAGGGAAACGGGTTAAACTACAGGAAAGGGGAAATAAAGTCAGCATGATGAGGTAGAAACCTTGAATCGTTTGATCTTTATGTTTAGCTTAGCTTATCAGTTGAACAAAAAAAAATCGACGGAATAATATTCCGAAACTAATTTACAGCGAGCTCGTAGGAGGCAGTGGAATCCGGCTGCGGGAATGGTGGTAGATGGATATCGCGGTAACGACGCTACGGCGCACACTCGTAAACTTTCATATAATTTGAGATTAATATTTCTGATAAAGCTTTTCTGCAATGAAATTATGGAATCGAGACATAGTTAATATCCAGATTCGCGATGCTCGGTCTAGATACTACAGCAGGTTATACGCGAGTCAAGTCTGTTGAAAATCGGATTTTTTAAATGATCAGTGCAAACAGTGAAGACTCTGACTGGACTGTGCCTGGGCACAGTCCCGTTAGAGTCTACACTGTGTGCAATGATATTATAACATAGACTTACCGCGGAGGATCTATACTTAAAATTATGATGACATTATATCGCCATTTCTTTTAGTGTTGACGGGGGTCCATCAAGATCCATGACATATATGTTTCTGTATTGCTGACGGCTCTCTCGCTTATCAGTTTGATATCTCGTGCAGTATTTGTATGGCATGTCGCGTTGGGTACGCGAAGAACTGTTTGGATCTAAAGCAATGACATCGAAATTAAAAGATACTTTTTTTCATGTGTCATGATATTTTTTGGGTACGCGAAGAACTGTTTGGATCTAAAGCAATGACATCGAAATTAAAAGATACTTTTTTTTTCATGTGTCATAATATTTGCTGTTGATTCTTATTTTTCGATTTACGATAAGGACTGATTTTTGTGACAATTCCAGATGTTATAAGATGCCAATTATTGTATAACCCTTTCCCTTGTACAACGATTCTGCGGAAGACGACATTTCAGTGAAAACATCTAGAGAAAAATATTGAAAATCTCTAGATACAAATGCAGACCTATTGAATAGAGTTGAACAAATTGTGGCGAAAGAAGAAATTACTCTTTGTAAGCAATGTCTCCGTATGCCACGATGTTTTCAAAATATGTTTTCAAAATATGTTTTCAAAAGATGTCTGTATGTGGGAAAGGGTTAAGATAATGATCGTTCATCCGGGCACAGACAATATTAAGCGTCATGTTTGCAGGAGACAACCTATATACATTGTGGACTCTGTGTAAAGTATCGACCCGGATCAGCCTAAACATGCCACACAGGCGTACCCGGATAGACACTTTTCGCCTCCTGTGGATTTTCTGTTTCAGGAATCACTACTCTATTTATCCCCCCTTAGATGGAATGTGTCGTCCGGATCAGTCTGCGCGGACAGCGCAGGCTGATCTGGTCGATACATTACGCAGATGTGTATCGCCGCAGCTGCATTTTGGGGCATTTTAAGTGAGTATACGCGGAAATGATTGGGACCCATGGTAAAGACTTCGAAAGTGTCAGACCTCATTCCCTCATACGACAATTCTGCAGCAGACGACTTTGACCGTATTTTGTCAAAAGATAGAAAATCTCCATAATTGAATGGATAACCTATGACAAAAAGTGGAAAACATTGTTGCAAAAGAAGAAATTGCTCGTTTTGAGCAATTTCTTCTTTTGTTACTATGTTTTCTCAAAAAGCCGTCTGCTGCAGAGGCGTCATAAAGCGTCTATATGAGGGAAAGGCTTAAAAAGTATATATTATGATACGTTTGTATAACCAAACAGTTGGATCCTGGCTACCCTTGTGACAAAAGAACCAATGATTTCAATGTTTAAACTAGTTTGGTATCCGGCGTAGTAAATTCACCCTTTCCCATCTAATACAGAAAATCTGCAGCAGACGACTTCGAAAACATGGTCACATGAACCTGAAAAAATCTCCATAAAAGATAGCTTAATTGTTAAAAAAAGTTGAAAAACATTGTGGCCAAATGAGAAATTGCTCATCATGAGCAATTTCACATTTGGCCATAATGTTTTTCAAAAGTCGTCTGCTGCTATTGTGTCAAAATGCGTCTACAGGTGGGAAAGGGTTAAATTAGTACGTCTTGCATGCACCAACAATGGCGACTAAACTGGTCACCTCCCCCTATGTATCGCAATCCCATAAACAGTAAATATAAAACTGATTTTTGTTAAAATAAAGTTGAAAACATTGTGGCCAAATGAGAAATTGCTCATAATGTTATAAAAGTCGTCTGCTGCTATTGCGTCAAAATGCGTCTACAGGTGGGAAAGGGGTAAATTAGTACGTCTTGCATGCACCAACAATGGCGACTAAAGTGGTCACCTCCCCCTATGTATCACAATCCCATAAACAGTAAATATAAAACTGATTGTGTGTAAACTCTACAGTAGACCATCATAAAAACCTGATGCTGGGAGCCAATAAATCAATAAGGAATCAAAGTACTTTCAGAGTTTAAAAGGTTAACCGGTTGATTCAAATAACTGCTGTCTCTTTCATGGGAGTAGCTCCCTTTAGGCACTGTAGACACGTGCCTACACATTTATTTCTAAAAATGCCCCCAAAATGCAGCTGCGGCGATACACATCTGAGTAATGTATCGACCAGATCAGCCTGCGTTGTCCGCGCAGACTGATCCGGTCGACACATCCCGTCTAAGGGGGAACAGTTAAAGTAGTGATTCCTGACACAGAAAATCCACAGGGTGCGAAAAGTGTATATCCGGGTACGCCTGTGTGGCATGCTTAGGCTGATCCGGGTCGATACTTTACGCAATGTTGATTTTTCTCACGAGACGGCCTACACATTGATTATTGCCAAGCTACGCCCCGCTCTTTAGTCGTTTGATTACAACGCCATTTCCTCCATTATTGGCGTTTGCCTGGCACTTAAATGAAATGGTAGGGACAGGTTACTCCAGACTTCGTTTAAACTTGACCGATTTGATGAAACTGGAAAGACTATCCGA
Source organism: Serripes groenlandicus (assembly GCA_031761405.1). Taxonomy (NCBI): domain Eukaryota; kingdom Metazoa; phylum Mollusca; class Bivalvia; order Cardiida; family Cardiidae; genus Serripes; species Serripes groenlandicus. The sequence continues at coordinate 15,542,238 of JASEVX010000009.1, read as the reverse complement.
AGTTATTTACCAGAAAGCCATTCAAATGTATAAAACATTACGTGGAAATGCCCCTGATTACCTAAAGAAATCATTTACTTTTACATCTGATATTCATGCAAGACTCTTACGTTCAGCCACTTCATTCCAGTTGTATACACCAAAATCTAACTTGGAAATATATCGAAATACATTTATATTTTCCGGTTCATCAGTTTGGAATTCCCTTCCTTCATATATATTCAAAACTATTCAGCATTTCAAATCCGAATTATAATTCAATGATAATTGTAGTACAATTGTATTTCATGAAACTATGCACACTATTTAGATCTGTGGCTGTTCTACGATACAGTAATAGACATATCAATTGTATGTCCATAATTATAATCGCATGTATATTGTAACATAGAGTAGTTCATATGTAACACACGTTTGTTCATGTTTCGTTCCATTTTGTTTATGTGTGAGGCCCTCATGGAAGATTGACTTGCATACATGTACTATGTCAAATGAGTGTCCTCTATAAATAAAGCCTTTATTATTATTATTATTATTATTATTATTATTATTATTAAGATAAAGTCGCGGTAGTCGGAGAGGTTCCATTCATCACCGTGTTGGTAGAACATAAACTGTTACAACCACAAGGAATACACACAATTGTTGGTGTAAAACTAAGTGGGCTACAGTTGTAACATTACATGCCAGCAGATACATATCTGTCTACATTACATGAAGAACGATAGTAAAGTCGCCGGTGATACTTTATGGATGCACAGGCTCATCCGAGGCTGCACTATATGCAGATGCATCAATACCTAAACTCGCTAGACACGATTGATTGATTATTTAATTGATTTATCGATCCATTGATTTAATTCAAATAAATGTATCTATCTATCTATTTAAATTGTGTATATCTATCTATTTAAAATGTGTACATCTATCTATTTAAAATGTGTGTATATATATCTATTGAAAATGTGTATATTTATTTATTTCAAATAAATTTATCTAATTTTGATTTATCTATTTATTTACTAAATATTGCTTTTATTTATTGACTCATAAAGTTTTGTTCATCTAAGACACTATACATGTTTGTGTTCAATGAGAGCCCTGTTTAGACTGCGCCGGCATACCTCTATGTTCACATATGTAACATATCCCCCGTAACTCGTTTGTCGCAGTTTCGTATAAAAACGGTTACTTAACATATATAGGATTTAGAAACGCCCATACGAAATTAAAAGCAATTACGACAATTGTGCACGCATATTTATATATATATATATATTAGTGTTGGGTCATGATCGTCCTCCAGTGGCTACACGACTATTTCTGCAACAAGATGGCGAGCAGGGGGGACATTCTTTTCATAGGTTGATTGTTTTTGTGTTTTACGCCGCTTTCAAATCCTTTTAGTTATATCACGGCGTTTCCTGGGTTAGTTACCAGTACTGCTGGTACCTTTACTCTGACACCAGCTGACTGGCTGGTGTCAGAATAAAGGCACCAGCAGTGCTAAGCCATCAATCCTGAGTGCCAAGGAGGGAAAGTCATTACAACCATTTTAATGTCTTCGGTATGACCCGGCGGCCGGGGATCGAACCCGCGACCTTCCGCCCCCGAGGACATTCTAACAACACTGTGTTGTGGCGCAGTATGATCTGATTATTCAGTGGTTACAGTGCCCCGGATGTCAGTAATCGCGAGATTTGTTGCACGTAACACGTGAAAACATCTTGACAAATGAAGACAATTATTACGGATATATGTGTACTCTTTCGTTATGAGTTCAAATTGGTTTCTGAAACTTTGTATTTTTAATTATTTCAATAGTGTTATAGTTGACCGACTTAAACTACACTCCCCTAAATGTTTTCAATGGAAGTGCAATAACGAAAAGGAATCCGCTGTGGTCGAGTGGTTAGCTTCGGGGGATTTGAAACAGGGTGTCCCGGGTTCGATCCCCAGTCGCGGCACTACGTCACGGTCGAGTGACCCTGGGCAAGGCACACTTTCTAGCCTAGTACTGATCATGAATAAGTGAACTGTTAACGTGAAATAACTGAAATAATGTTGAAAGCGGCGTAATACCCCAATTTAAAGAAAAAAAAAAAAAAAAAAAAAAAAAAAATAAATAAACATTGAGACATTGGCGATAAGTCTTCACTTTCGAGTAGTTAAGGGCAAAACAATATCGTATGAATATTGGATAGGTTATCCAAATGTTATGTATTTTCGGCCGGAGGACTTCGGTACTAATAAAAAGTCCGAGTTCTGGAAGAAAAAAAGACGCATTCTGATGCAGCTGCGGCGATTGACATCTGCGTAATGTATCGACCAGATCAGCCTGCGCTGTCCGCGCAGACTGATCCGGCCGACACATTCCGTCTTAGGGGGATATACTCAATGTTATCTGTTTTGTTCTTAAATGATTTCCAGGAAGACAATTCTAATGAGAAGGACCTTTTTTCACAAACCGTTTGAGATTTATTCTACATATATTTGTGGAAAATTCTAAATTTCAAAGTTTTAGTAATGATTTTGTCACTCATAAATTATGTTTCTTTGTGAATTTGGTATTCAAATTGGAATGATGTTTATAATTTGATTTTGTCACTCAGAAATGGTGTTTCTTTGTGAATTTAGTGTTCAAATTAGAATGCTGATTAAAAGTATTAAATACGGACCCTTATAGCTGTTAAGCATGTTCAAAATTTAGTTAACTGAATAAAGTCTTTTAGTCTTAATCTCTTAGAAAAGAATATAATTTTGAGAACCCTATCGTTTCTTACATGCAAATGTAAACCAGAATTCTCAAAATTTAAATAAGTTTCCTAACATCACGATACTATAATTGATTGTTTGGGGTTTAACGCCGTTTTTAACAATTTCTCAGTTATATCACGGCCGCCAGTTCACCTACTCACACCAGTACTCCCCCACAACACTCTTCCCAAGCAACTGGCTGCTTTTCCACATAGACTTGGCCCATTGGTGGAAGACGAATGACGCATGTCGCATTGACCGTCGGAAAGAAAGTTGGCCGATCCGGGATTCGAACTTACAACCCCTGGATTGACAACCCGCGTCGCTACCGACTGAGCTACCGGGGCTCTGCCACGATACTATACAACGTCTACTGTGTGGTTAACATTAAAACGGCTTTATTAACCCTTTCACACATACAACAAATCTGCAGCAGACGCTTTTTAAAAACATTGTGTCAATAGGAGAAACTGCTCATATTTTTATTTTTTCGAAATGTTAATTTAACCGTTTCCCTCATATAGACGCTTTCTGACACCTCTGCAGCAGACAGCCTTTTGAAAACATAGTGACAACAGAAGAAATTGCACAAAACGTGCAATTTCTCCTTTTGCCACAATGTTTTCCACTTTTTGTTATAGGTTATCCATTCAATTGTGGAGATTTTCTATTTTCTGACAAAATACGTTCAAAGTCGTCTGCTGCAGAATTGTCGTATGAGGGAAAGGGTTAATATATTTCCTGAGATGTTATCAAACATTTTCTGCTGCATATTTATTTTATGTGGGAAAGGGTTAGTAACCACAGTAAAGTCTATAGTTCATCATCGGTTTTATTTGAACTATAAACACGCAAGTACAACATACTCGGAATACCTCGGCCCTCACAGCGGGTTGTTTTAACCAATGAAGATGAAACAATCAGCGCTTTCATTCGGTTTGACTCGGTCCATAATCGCTATGTTTTACTGTCAGGTTTGAGTGACAGGCGCCTTCTGCTTTAATTATACATTCATTATTCGCTACCGTAATTTCTTTTTCATGATAATTGGAAAAATAATGTGAGTTTTAAATGGTGGATACATATTTTGAATTATGATCGATGCTCTCGTTATCTGTCGGGAAAAGGTATAAAAATGCAATTTTCTTCATTTGGCTGGAGACGAGCAAAATCTCTGACGAACGTAATGGTCTTTTAATGGCTTCTTTTCCGTATATTTTTACTGTACACTTGAGAAATAATTTTGTAATTCTTCTTGTCGGCCAGAAAAAAAAAGTCCGTACTTTTTGAAAGAATTTATTGAACTTACCTGAGAACTTGGTTATGTACATCTTACACTCATAGAAACGTATTTCGTTGTAAGAAACGCCAAACTCCTTTGAATTGTAAATGTTATTCCTTTTCTATTTTTTTGCCATAAAAAATATTCGAATGTTAACCCTTCACCTCATACAACACTACTGCAGCAGACGACTTTGAACGTATTTTGTCAAAACATAGAAAATCTCCATAATTGAATGGATAACCTATGACAAAAAGTGGAAAACATTGTGGCAAAAGGAGAAATTGCACGTTTTGTGCAATTTCTTCTTTTGTCACTATGTTTTCAAAAAGCCGTCTGCTGCAGAGGCGTCAGAAAGCGTCTATATGAGGGAAAGGGTTAAATAACATTATAAGATATATTATTAACAGATTTCATATTATCGAGAGACCCTACATGAAAACCATGATAAAGATCTTTCGACCCATCCAGACTAATTTGATTAAATAATGCTTTCCAGTAATTTATAAACCGTTTCACAAATAGATCTAATATGCAGCAAACGATTTTGAAAACATTTAGTAAATCATATGGAAACCTTCTATAAATGAAAGAAGAATTATTGAAAAAGGTAAACGCATTATGGCAATAGGAGAGATTACTCATGATGAGCAATTTCTCCTTTTCCCACATTGTTTTAAAATTCGTCTAGTGTAGAGTTGTCACAGGTTCTTGGAAAACCAACCTTAACGTATCTTACTAACACCCTTACTATCTGGTCCATATGTGCAATATATGTCAATCTATGTCAATCTATGTCAATTTATGTCAATCTATGACTATGTCAATCTATATCAATATATGTCAATCTATGTCAATATATGACAATCTATGTCAATCTATGTCAAGCGATGTCAATCTATGTCAATCTATGTCAGTGGCTTTTAGGATGCAAACGTGGAAGACAGTGGTGCAGAGGTAGAGCGTCGGCCTCTCGTATCAAAAGTCTCTGGTTCGAGTCCCGTTCTGAGCAGGTCCTGACTTTGGGATTTTTCGACACAAACGGCGCGAGTACTGGATAAGTCTCCAGAAAGCAGACATCGAGCTTGATTAATCTAAGCTAAAAGCTTGCTTCGCAATCGATGTTAAACAAATAATGTTTAAAGTATGTTTAAATTAAACGTGAACAATTGGCGAAATGTACGTCCGCGCAACTTGATCTGGTTTTACACCAGTAGCAAATGTCTGCTGGTTGCCTTTCGTTTAAAGTGGCTCATCTTTTTTACAAATTGTCTCTTTGGCACTCAGGTTTGTGGGGTTTTCTCAAAATGCCCCAAAATACAGCTGCGGCGATACACATCTGCGTAATGTATCGACCAGATCAGTCTGCGCCGACAAATTCCGTCTAAGGGGGGATAAATAGAGTAGTGATTCCTGAAACAGAAAATCCACAGGAGGCGAAAAGTGTATATCCGGGTACGCCTGTTCGGTATGCTTAGGCTGATCCGGGTCGATACTTTACGCAGAGTCCACAATGTTGATTTTCTCACGAGACGGCCTACACATTGATAATTGCCAAGCTACGCCCCTGACCAACCTTAGCGCTAAGTAATACTTAAAATCTAAAGTTAGGTTGGAACACATTCCAGCATTTATGTTTTACAACTCAAATAAGTTCAACAAAATCATATTCGACAAAAGTAAATGATTATGGTGACATGAATAATAACTGACCAATACAACTTGAAATGAAATATTTAGGCATTCTTATTAAGGAAACAAAAATGATGAAATGCGCTCTTATGCATTTGTAAAAGTATTACTACATGCAAAATCGAGCTAGGTTCCAGGAAACTGAACAAGCTGGCTTTTGAGACCAAAGTATCAATATCTGAATAATCACTCGCGCAGTGGTATCTGGATCTGATCTTTAGATATAAGCACAACAAATGAGCCGTTCCACGAGGAAACCAACAGTATGGACTCTGCGTAATGTATCGACCCAATTCAGCCTGCGCAGTCCGCGCAATCTTATCCGGGCCGACATATTCCATCTGAGGGGATAGAGGTATTGAGTAATGATTCCTGAAACAGGAAATCCACAGGAGACGAAAAGTGTCTATCCGGGTTAGCTTGCGTGGCATGTTTAGACTGATCCGGGTCGATACTTTACGCAGAGTCCGTAATGTTGGTTTTCTCGTGGAACGGCTCAATTCTGACAAACGGGCTATATTTTAATCTTAAATTAAAGCACGGATACGCAAGCATTTTACCATACCTTCACTCAGAACGCTTTTCATAGAACAATTCTAAAATAAAACAATTAACATGTTTTAACATTGTATTTAATTATAGTTTATACTGGCTTCAAAGGCAGAAATGCCTTCATGCTGTAAAAGCTTAGATGACTAGCTAAATATATTTAGTTCATGAGACAACTTTTCTAAACTACCGAAAATGTTTTAAAAGCCTGCAGAATATTAAACATGTTTACTGATTGACCTGTAGAGTTCTTATTTATAGAAGGGTTCTGTTTAAACTTAAACTGAAAATAAACGGAAGGTAAAAACTTTTAAGCGTTGCTTATTGACGAAAATTAATGTGCATTAGTTAGAACAGCTTCTCTTTCATCATGTTTCGTTACTATCACATCCTATAAAAACTCCCTCGCATATTTCTGAACAGAACACGGCTGACGTCAGTTTCCATTAGTTAAGATCCATTCATAAATGATGGCGGCCTTTCGCACGCGACCGGATACAGTAAACCGTTTCCTTTTTATTTTGAAATGTCGTAAACATGTGTTAGGAAGAGTTACGACCGTTAGTTGAAATTATGAAAGTATTTGAAAAGCGTGCAAGGAAAACGCAAAGCGACTTCCTAAGTGGTGTAATTAATAATTCAAGAACTTTCAAATAGAATAAATGTGTACGATGGTTTTACGGCAGAAACTATTAAGCACATCCACTAGAATATATATGAAATTGAACATCTTTTCTCAAGTGGAGATAATTTACTTTTATGAAATCGGAAGTGTAACAGATATAGCAACAGTAATGTTTTAATCCATTATACCATGTGCACGGTTAATTTATTTGTCAACATTGTTCGTCGTTTTCTTCATATCTAGATATAAAATGGCATATTTGCAATTGAATAAATGACACATAAACGATACGTTATCAGGGTACTTCCTATGTTCTTTTCCCTGCATATCTCGTATATAAATAGAGCCCTAGGTACCGGCAATGACACAACCCCAAGGACTCAGGGGTGAAGACAGGAAGACGCACATCATTTTAATATTTTCCCAAGGAAACCGTTATAATATCTGTCGCACCACAGAAAAAAACAACCATTTGAGATTTGAAAATGTTCAACGATTTAGAACAGAAAACGTTATCTACATAGTCTTTTTTTGTGGTAATATGTGTCCTAAATACGGGAATGATTGTATTGTGAGTAGATAAAATCCTGTAGAGTCTCCCGTTACTCTATAGTCGAGCTTTATTTTCGACAACTGCATATTACAAAAAAAGGTCCCTTACAGTTTGGCATTCTTCTGGTCTGGTCTTACATGGCACAGACAGGACACGTACGCGGAAATGAAAGGTGATTACATGTGAAAAACAAACTATAATATAATATGTACTTAGCTAACATTCTGTTGTGTTGTGCTCGTGTAATTTGTGCGTGAGTTTATTCCAGACGCTATTACATGCAATACGTAGGTTAATCATACTTATTATATACTTATTATGGTTGGGACATGTTACATATACTTCAGCCTATAGTCTCACAGGATGTACGTGAAGCCAGTTTGGGCGGTGTTGTCTGTACGAACAATGCAATATCCCATGTGCATCAGTCCGAAGTCTACATGTAATTTTTAGTCCGATATGAAACGTTTGACAACATGCTACAAGTTAAAAGTCCCCCCAATGGCATGTTCATTTATATTTAAACTATAACATATAAGTGTAATAACACGAACCCTATAACCGTTAAATATTGCTCATTAAGACAGAAGTAATCCTATTTTCTAAAAGAACCACGCCCCGATCCTAAAAAGATAAAAAAAAGAAAGAAAGATAAAAGGACCTCCACCACAACCAACACAAACAACAACAAAACAAACATGCAACCAACGATCACAAAATTTCACAATACACTTTCGGGCACATCTTTAATAAATAGACCAAGTAAATATATATTTCATGTGAAACAAATCGGCAATTGATAAACACTACAAGACTACTAAGTGATGATTTGAACGTCGGTGCAGCTAGTGAAGTAGGCACTGCAATTAAGTCGAGGGTCAAGGTTTTGTGTACTAAGTATCCTTTTAGAGAGTACAACAGGTTAGTTGAGAGGGTATAAGTGATGGAAGGCGGTGTCGAAGGCAGAGCACTAGATACAGAGAAAGTAAACTTGCCTTGGTTCGACTTCATCTCTTTTAGCACTCATTAAATCCTATGTTTTGTGTACTCAAAAGAATCGTCTCATTGAGACGATTCTTTTGAGTACCCACAACATAGGTTTTGGAGGTCAAATAAGGGTTTTAAAAGATGCAATATGTCCCTTATCTGGAGCGATGGTCGAAGGGTTTGTACGTGTTTTTAACTCCGTACCTGATTCGACAATTTTCAGAGTCGGACGGGTTAATAAATGTCTTAGGATTTACAAAATCTTTTAAACAAAATTGTTGGGAATAGAGAACTATCTATTTTGAGACACGTTGAATACATCTTTTCACAATCAGTATTCTGCAATTCAAATGTAAAATGTCGCCCGTACCAGGGAATAAGTTGAACTTAATTGATCAGCATTGATTAACTTATATACAATCTAAATAATAAGTGTCATCATCAGTGTCTGCTATGTGGAATGGTTGCCGGAACTTACACCGACAGCATGTGAAAACCCCAAAATGCGTTGCGTCGAAATAATGATATTTGGTTAAGAAAAGGCGACACATAGAAAGCGAAATTCCGTCAAAGTTTGGGGTGTGTCAAAAATGTGTGTTGAATCTTAGTCCGATGGATCAATCTATTGCAGATTTCATTTGGCTCCTACAAACAATTAATTTCTTGACAGATGATCCAACAACCTTTTTTAAGCCGTCAGAAACGGCAAGTATATCTTTGGTACGCGTTTACCTAATTTATTATTTTAGAGTCATTTGTTTCTATAAAATATATGAGGAAAAAGATGAAATATCTAAAAAACTAGAAATAAGATATTAATACATATTTCAAAATAGTGTAAGGAAATGAGTTGATGTTTTTCTGAGCATATTCCCATTTGTTATTATATTTTCTTGTGTCGTTTGTTGCGAACGTGTCGAATAGCAACTGTATAAGAAAAAAGAAGTTATATCACTTCGACGAGAGAAACTGTTAACACCATAATGTACAAGACCTTCACATGGTTTAAAGAAGAAAAAAATTGATGAAACAGTTTTGAGTAGCTGGTTTGTCATTTCTCGCCGAGGTATTTATGTACGGGGCAGCTGTTCTTCCACAGTGTTACAGTTCCGTCTCAAGAGCGCTAATATTGCTGAATGAAGTGGGGATACTTCACTCTGAAGTGCTTGCAGACTTCAACATTCAGTTTACTTTCCAAGAATCAAAGCTCATACGTAACGCGTTTGCGCATAAAATCCCATTATTATAACGGTGCATTGACATACAGACGTTCACCACGTTTGTAGTTTTTTTGTTTCTTTTTTATTGTCTATTCATTTTTCGTATTTACCCTTAAACTTATGACTACCAAAAACAAACAAAACAGACTTGAAGTGCTTCGTTGCGACTCAGTTATCTACTAAGATCCGCTGCTAAACTTTCGTTGAAGTTGTACGTGAAAGGTTGTAGTTTAAAATCTTTCGCTGTCAAAGGCGATTAAAGGATTTTGCAAACAATTCAATTCAGGTGAGACAGCTCGAAACGAAAAGACAGCTCGAAAACATTTCCTGAAATGTGCATTGTTTGCCACTTAGACATTAAATTTTACCAAAGTGTCCTGTTGGCGAAAAAACGGAGTGGGTCCAATTTCCAACATGGAGGGGGGTCGACTTTGAGGAAATTTGGCAGTGAAAGCAACCAACACCATTTTTTTTGTAGTGCTTATTTCCTCAAAAGAAACATATGGAACGTACAAGATAGTGCCGATTTAACTATTTACGGACAATTTCTCAGAGGTCGTCTGCTCTGCCCAAAGTGTGCCGTTTGAGTCCATGTATATCTCTAGCATACTTTTGGAAAAAATGAAAATATGATTTTATTACTTGAATTGAAAACTTTTGCGACAGAAGGAGACGTTGTTCGTTGGCGTAATTTCTATCTTTTCTCCCCGCATGTTTTGAAACCCAATCAGCTGCAGAGGCGTTTTAAAATCGTCTGAATCAAGAAAAGGGATAAACGACGGAAATGTCAATTAATCTATGTGGATAAAAGAAAGTTAATGGCGATATAAAGGTATAGCCTTATCGTCTTGTACTCATCGTAACACCTTAAAGAGTTGAAGTGATCTTTATTGTTACCGCTTACTAAAAGCCAACACTGGACATAATACTTTAATGTTTAGTAGTTATAAAAGAGAGAGAGAGAGAGAGATAGGATAGGTAAGGAGAGAGAGAGAGTGAGTAGTAGAGGAGAGATGGGAGAGAGGAGAGAGAGGAGAGAGAGTGGAGAGAGAGATGATGAGAGAGTGATGAGAGAGAGAGATGAGAGATGAGAGAGATGAGAGAGGAGAGAGAGAGAGAGAGGAGAGAGGGGAGAGAGAGAGAGAGAGGAGAGAGGAGAGAGGAACGACAGACGAGAGAGAGGAGAGAGAGAGAGAGAGAGAGGGGGAGTAGGAGTAGACGAGAGTAGAGAGGTAGAGAGTAGGAGAGAGAGAGAGAGAGAGGAGAGGAGAAGTGAGATGATGAGAAGAGAGAGAGAGAGAGAGAGAGAGAGAGGGAGAGAGCGAGAGAGACAGAGAGGGAGAGAGAGACAGAGGGAGAGAGAGAGAGATAGAGAGAGAGACAGACAGAGACAGACAGACAGACAGACAGACAGACAGACAGACATATATAGAGAGACAGACAGACAGAGAGAGACAGAGACAGAGACAGAGACAGAGAGAGACAGAGACAG
>JASEVX010000009.1:15381644-15530881 GCA_031761405.1 Serripes groenlandicus | reverse complement strand
TTTGTATGTTTTAAAACTTGCCTATTAAAACGTGTAGTTTTATGCAATAAAGTATATTTTATTGTAGTTGTATTGTTAAACCATTTGAAAATAACGTTGGTCTTTACCCCTTTCCCCTCATATAGGACGCTTTCAGGACGCCTCTGCAGCAAGACGGATTTTTGAAAACATATGTGACAAAAGAAGAGAATTGCTCAAAACGAGCAATTTCTCCTTTTGGACACAATGTTTTCCCACTTTTAGTCATAGGTATCCATTCAATTATAGAGATTTTCAAGTGTTTGACAAAATTATGTTTCAAAGTCGTCTGCTGCAGAATTGTCGTATGAGGGAAAGGTTAATATAAATCGAGTTTTAACTGCATTTCAATTCTATGGCGATTGTCGACGTCTTAATAGCATGACTACTTTTGAAAACTACAGTTATCGATATGCTTATTTCAAGTTATTTGCCATTTAAGCGCGATGATAAATTCTCCTCTTATTTCACGTGACATTTTTTTTTCTATGAAATATTTACAGAGCAGACGAGTACTCATCGCCCCTAACGTTTAAAATTTAACAATAAACGTAAAATCTATTCCATGCAGATCAGGTAACATGTGACCGACGTGAACTTTCACGGAAAAATAGTAAAACATACCGGATTTTCACGGAAAAATTACTGAAACATACCGGCTTTCGAGACAAAATTACTGAAACATACTGGGCTTCACGACAAAATTACTGAAAACTCACCCGGGCTTTCACGACAAAATTACTGAAACATACCGGGTTTTCACGACAAAATTACTGAAACATACCGGGCTTTCACGACAAAATTACTGAAACATTACCGGGTTTTCACGACAAAATTACTGAAACATACCGGGTTTTCACGACAAAATTACTGAACTCACCGGGACTTTCACGTCAAAATACCGGGCTTTCACGACAAAATAACTGAAACATGTAACCGACGTGGACTTTCACGGAAAAAAATAGTAAAACATACGATTTTCACGGAAAAATTACTGAAACATACCGTCTTTCACGACAAAATTACTGAAACTTACTGGGCTTTCACGACAAAATTACTGAAACATACCGGGTTCACGACGAAATTACTGAAACTTAACTATTTCTTTTCGAAAATTTACTTTACAGAAAAAACTTTTCAGATGTTCGTGAAACACGTTTCTGTTTTAGTGTCGGATGAGCTCTGGGCTGGTAAAGGGCTCAACTGTAACTATAGACCTTACTCGTACTATTTTCAGTAACTCCGTATGATGTAGAAAGTCGATGGCCAAGATTGTATCGTCCAAGTTCGGGAACCGGGGCTTGGTTCACCTGCCCCCGGTCAGCATGTCCGGGAAGGCCACCCCTCAGGTCCAGACATTAGCGCCGGAATACAGAGATAACCGCGGATACAGAGATGGGTAAGTTTATCCCTTTTCCACATACAGACGCTTTCTGACGCCTCGGTAAAAGGCTTTTGCATACATTGTGGCTAAAGGAGAAATTGCTCATAATAAGTAAGTTCTCCTTTAGCCACAATGCTTCGAACTTAAAAAATCAATAATTATAAACATTTCATGGAGAATTTCACTATTTTTGACTTAATATTTTCAAATCGTCGCATGCAGTTTTATTGCTTGAAGAAACTAACAAATTGACTCCGACTGAGAATGATTTCTATGCTCCAATAACGAAGTCTGTCAGCTGCAGGGTCCGACATTATAAAATGAACCCTTTCCCTCGTATAGACGCTTTCTGACGCCTCTGCAGCAGACGACTTTTTGAAAACATAGTGGCAAAAGGAGAAATTGCTCAAAACGAGCAATTTCTCCTTTTGCCACAATGTCTTCCCCTTTTAGTCATAGGTTATCCGTTCAATTATAGAGATTTTCTATTATTTGACAAAATATGTTCAAAGTCGTCTGCTGCATAATTGTCATATGAGGGAAAAGGGTTAAACACTGCTCAGAAATGAACTACATGTGTATATGTGCCAAATTAGGCTTCTGATTGGTCAATTTAGAGAACGAATTTGCTCCTGAACAATCAGATACTTGAGTACAAATTCTGAGCACAGATTAAACTTTTATATTTTTGTCGCCTGATTGGCCAATTTCGAGAATGAATGTGCTTCTAACCAATCAGATACGTGAATACATCTGTGCTTCTAACCAATCAGATACGTGAATACATCTGTAGAGTACAAAGTATACTGTTATAGTTTTGTAATAACCTGTATTCCTCTCAGAGATTTCTTTTTACACACAATATTTGCAGATTTAATTTCAATGAATTGCAATAAGCGGAATTTAATCATACATTGCTTTCCCACCTATAGACACATTTTGGTTCAACTGACGAATTTTGAAAACATTTTAGCAAAAGGAGAAATTGCTCATAAGAAGCAATATCTCATTATATATCGCACTGTGTTCAACTATATTCAATGGTTATACGAGTTAAGGATTCGACAGTAACTAGGTAAATGTTTATTTCACGAATAAGCAGACATATTCCATGTTTATCTATTTCGTACATTTAACAAATATGCAGCATAAGATTCAGACAGTTTCTCTACAAAATATAATTATAACAATGAGCGATTTCTCCTTTCTTTTATCACAATGTTTTCCAATGTCAACTACTGCAGATTCATCACAACGCGTCTAAATGTGTGAAAGGGTTAACTTTAATACATGTACCCCTATTTTCTGTTACCATACAGTGGAGGCTATACGGGATCATCGAGTGTTGTACCAAAGGAATATGCATACATTCCCCCTGTCGGCCATGACACCAGAAATAATTGGTTGGGGGCACCAGAGAAAGGCTATCCAAACGGTAGGTTGATTCATTAATTGATGTTTAAAGGTGCTGACCTCCAAAAAACCCAGATATTATAGTCAAAGTTTTAAAACTGTTTAAAAGTTGTCTTGACATATCAGAATCATAATTCTCGGATAAAACTATATTCTCGGTTGAATGTCAACAAACAGATGATGCGAGCTCATATTGCAATGCAATTAACATATAATAACAACTTTATTAACTTCATTGCTTCATACAGGAAACCTAGTGCAATCAGAAAGGAATCCGCATGAAAACGGAATCGGGAACCAAATGTTCTCACAACTACTACAACAACAACAGTCCAACGTTCAAGGTTATGCGGACTACAACCAAGGATATCCGGTTGTTCCTGCAGTAAGTGGTACCCAGCATGCTATGCAATACACACCGCACGCAATAGCATCCATGGCACCAGCACAACAACCTGCACTTGGTAACCAACAGGTGACTTCATTTCGTTAGCGTTCATTATTTTCACTTTCAGCAATGTTTAATCTAATATGGCATCATATATCACAGGTCCAGAAAAGGAGTGGTATTCAGCTCTTTCCCCCACAATTTCTCTCTTATTATTAAAGCAAACCCTATGTTGTGGTACTCAAAAGAATCGTCTCAATGAGACGATTCTTTTGAGTACCCACAACATAGGGTTTAATGGTCAAATAAGGATTTCGGAACATGCAAAACGCCCCTTATCTGGATAGCATCTAATGTATGCGTTATTTTCTACAATTCACTATACGATATAGTTTAGTTTCAACTTATTCATGTCCTTAATCACGCTCGATAGATACTTTACCAGTACTCGCGCCGGTTGTTTGGAAAAAAATCTCAAAGGCAGAACCTGCTCATCACGGGATTCGAACCCGGGACTTGGGCATGAAAGGCCGTCCCTCAACCTTTAGACCACTGCCTTCCACAACTATACAATATGCGTAGGCATATATGTAGTCCAAATATTGTACATGCAGGTATAACATCCATATATGGAACATTTGACTTAGTCAGTTTAGATCCTATGTGGCTCGACGTTCCGCTTTCATTCATTATCGTTTATCCCTTTCCCACCTATATACGCATGTTGACGCAACTGCAGCAGACGACTTTTGAAAACACCGTAACAAAAGAAAAAAATGCTCAAAACGAGCAATTTCTCCTTTTGCCAAAATGTTTACAACCTTTTATCAGTAATTTTACCATAATTTCTAGATATTTTCCGTATCTTGAGTTGATGTTTTCAAAGTCGTCTGTTGCAGATTTGTTTTATGTGGGAAAAGGGTTAAATACCATTGTTTCTTAAAAGCAAATATCTTTCCCACATAGCCTTTTCCCGTGTGTAGATGCCCTGACGCATATGCATCTGGTGAATTGTAGCATAAGTAGAAATAAATCTGTTCAAAAATTATAATTTCAGTTTTAAAAGTTCCTATATTCTTGCATCGATGTTTCTTTAGCCGAGGAATCAGCTGTGGTCGGGTGGTAAGCGTCGGGGATTTCGAAACCGGGTGTCCCGGGTTCGATCCCCCCAGTCGCTGCACTACGGTCATGGTGGAGTGCCCTTGGGCAAGGCACATTTTCTAGCCTAGTACTGGTTTGTTTACCCAGGGATCATGAATACGTGAACTGTCGCCGTGATATAACTGAAATAAGGTTGAAAGCGGCGTAAAACCCAAATAAATAAATAAATTCTTTAGCCGACTGCTGTGGATCTTTTGTATGTGGAAAAGTGTTCAAAGGGCCAGCGAAGTTGTTTAACACTTGTCACATGACTATAAAACTAAATGCATACTAATAAGGTATCAAAACGAAACATTTCTGTTACTTTTATCTGAACCGTTCTAGTGTTCCATGACATGCAAACTAGTTTCGGTTTAACGTTAACCCTTTCCCTCATATAGACGCTTTCTGACGCCTCTGCAGCAGACGGCTTTTTGAAAACATAGTGACAAGACAAGAAATTGCTCAAAACGAGCAATTTCTCCTTTTGACACAATGTTTACCACTTTTAATCATAGGTTATCCATTTAATTATAGAGATTTTCATTTTTTTGACCAAAATATGTTCAAAGTCGTCTGCTGCAGAATTGTCGTATGAGGGAAAGGGTTAAAGCTTAGCGTCAATAGGATGCAGCCAAGATATGATATTCTAAGGCTTCCTTTCTCTGAAAATATCTGAACAAGGTACATACGAAATAGAATCACAAATATAATACAGAGACCAACTTTTTATTTCGACAATGTTCTTCTTTTCCCAAAATGTTACCATAAGTCGCTTGCAGTCTAGACATTCGCGTGGTATGATCCGGCTCTGCAATGTTCGCTAATTAGTCATAGAAGGTTTCAGGAAACTTCTGTAAAACTGTATCCATTTAGATTCTTTAGCATGGATGCACAGGCAGAATCATATTCAATCGTTAGTATTCTAAGGTTGGTTTTCGCAGAACAATGTTCAGAGTTTACGAATGTCCAGGCATATCGTGATATAAGCCTTTCATAAACAAGAGGGCCATGATGGCCCTATATCGCTCACCTGATTTTTTTTCTTCACTTTAGCCACATAAGCCCCGCCCCCTGGCAGCCATATTTTTCGACCAATCAACATGGCTTGAAGAAATCTGATAGAGGGTTATCCTAGGCATATTTCTACACAATTATTGGAAAATCGGCCAAACATTTTCGGAGGTGAAGATTTTTAAAGTTTTCACTCAAGCCATATAAGGCAAAATAGCCTCGCCCCCATGGCGGCCAAGTTTTTAGACCAATCAACATGGCTTGAAGGAATCTGATAGTGGGTCACTTAAGGAACATTCTGAATCTTCATCTTGAAAAATACTGAGAAGTCGTTGACCTTCTCCAGGATCGAATGTAAATGTAGAATGTCTAGTTTTCAATATCTGCATCATCCAACAATGTGTCAATATTACCAATGTAAAGGACATGTGACAAATAAATGAAGTTTTTATCGTCTTCACAAAGTGAATTATAACAATTTTAAAGGGCCATAATTCAGTCATGCATGGACGGATCTGGTTTTCAAAAGGAATCGAGCTCTCATGTATATCTAGCTACTGTAAAATTTTGGTAAACATCGGATAATAAATGATGACTGTATCATGTTCACAAGAAATTGTGGACGGACGACAGACGACGGACGACGGACAAAGGGCGATCACAATAACTCACCTTGTCACTACGTGACAGGTGAGCTAAAAACAACAACATTTGGTTGGTTTTATTTGACCACTGTCACGTCGAACCGCCATAGTACAGCCAGAAATTCAGATATGAATAGCAACTTTCATGTACGGTGGCATAGAGGTGACATGTGTATGTTTTTATTTATCTCGTGCGCACGACATACTATGTCGTGCGCACGAGTTACTAAGTCGTGCGCACGAGATAAATAAAAACATACACATGTCACCTCTGTGCCACCGTATTCATGTCCCAATGAAACATTCAGAAAAATTTAAGATTTTGAATACTGGAACTGTTTTGTGGGATGAAATATCGTTTAACTTGAACAATTCTCGTTCAGTTACAAAATAGATATGAGCCGTTCCACGAGAAAACCAACATTATGGTATCTGCGTAAAGTATCGACCCGGATCAGCCTAAGCATGCCGCGCAGGCTAACCCGGATAGACACCTTTCGCCTCTTGTGGAGTTTCTGTTTCAGGAATCATTACTCTATCTATCCTTATTCCCCTTAGACGGAATGTGTCGGCCGGATCAGTCTGCGCGGACAGCGCAGGCTGATCTGGTCGATACATTACGCAGATGCACCTGCGTCTTGATCTTGTAACCTAAGTGTTATGATATTAAAAGTTATATGAGAAAACCCAACATTGTGGACTCTGCGTAAAGTATCGACCCGGATCAGCCTAAGCATGCCGCGCAGGCTAACCCGAATATACAATTTTCGCCTCTTGTGGATTTTCTGTTTCAAGAGTCATCACTCTATACTTCTATGCCCCTGAGACGAAATTTTGGCCCGGATTAGCATGCGCATATTGCACAGGCTGATCTAGGTAGATACATTACTCAGAGTCTATAAAGTTGGTTTTCACGTGGGACGACTCAATTCGAACTTCCTCAGGTACACTACGATTACTGTCTCACCAACATGCATATCTAAACCTAGTTCTTGACTATCTCTTTCAACCAACAGGTTCAGGGTCAGAATATCCAGCAGTTCAACCAAGGACAACCGGGCCAGTTTCCACAGCCCAACCAGCAGCCCCAGTACGGCGGTCAAGCGAATCCTCCCAACCAACCGTCCCCCTACGAAAAGCACATATACTACGGACCGGACGGCGAAATATTACCGGGCCCTCCACCAGGGTTAAACAACAGGAGCAGTGGACCACACTCCCATACCAAGTTGCAAGACTTCAGTATAGAAGGCAACTTACATTTCGGACATTTAAAATCAGTGAGAATTTTGGACCCAATGAAAAAATTCCCAGTATTTCCGGATTACCTGTTAAAAGACTTAAAGCAAAAATACGGTCAGTTCGAAAAGACTTGGGTTCGAATAATTTCAAGGGGAGGAGAAATTCATATACATGCTACTCCCTCTATTCCCGGGTCCCAGATGTTAGCCGGCGGGCCCCCGCAGTACATGCCCGTGTATATAGACGAGGACGAATATTACCGTAATTACCACCATGGACAAAGCCCGGGACCCTACAGAATGTACGGGACTCCGCCACCCTTGGCGTTGGGTGACCGACCGTACGGCGTCAATGTTCCCCGACCCCCAACAACAGCGGACCCAATGGCCGAACTGAGATGGCGAAAGGACGACGATATGAGTGAAATAGGCTCCGTTGTTAGACCAGTAGAACGATCGAGAGCTACTTTTCATCGCTAATGCAGAAGATGATCGGCTTCTTTAGTTACAGAGTTCAGCGTTGAAGTATATGACGCGTCTAGTGAGTATGGGTCTTGTTGCAAATGTGAACAGTGAAATCTCAAGGTAGCCCGTCCATACGCACAGACAGACAGTCTCACAAGTTCCTTTAAAGTCCGCTTAAATATGGTATAACTCAAACCAAACGTTATGACAAAGACGAAGCAGTGCTCTGCGAAAACCAACAGTAATACACTTGTGAACAGTATATATCCAGATCAGCATGGCTGCGCATCCGCGCGATCTGATCTGGTTATGCACCGTTCGCGAATAAGTCAGTGAAGGTTTTAAGAAACCTTTATAAAGCAGTATTCATTTGAATATATTGCGTTGATCAATGCACATGCAGGTAATTTTACCACACGTGTAATAATAACGATTTTTCTTACCGAAGCACCGCTCTGGACATTAGAACCGGTTTTACGAAGACGTGTATACACACGTACATGTTTTACGCCAGGGGCGTAGCTTTGCAATAATCAATGTGTAGGCCGTCTCGTGAGAAAATCAACATTGTGGACTCTGCGTAAAGTGTCGACCCGGATCAGCCTAAGCATGCCACACAGGCCTACCCGGATAGACACTTTTCGCCTCCTGTGGATTTTATGTTTCAGGAATAACTACTCTATACCTCTATCCCGCACAGGCTGATCTGGTCGATACATTACGCAGATGTCTATCGCCGAAGCGAAGAGGCAATACGACCCTTAATCGCAAGACGCTAATCCAGTCCGTAGGGAAAAGTTTGCATTTTTTTCTCACATTGTACGTTTCATATCACTCTGTCCATTTATATTATTGAAATCTACACAAGTTGACAGAATCGTTTGAAGCTTGTTTAAGTGATATGTTCAATTTTTCAATTTCTTTATTCAACTATTAAGGCATCCGACCCATGTACATTTATATACATTTACAAAGCATACACTAAGAACTAGAACTATCACTGAAGATGATAAATACCCCCAAAACAGCACCTTGACCTACACCATAACATAATAAGTAAAAGGGCCATAACTCTGTAAAATAACATGCAATTGTATCCTCTTTAGGATATGTACATTTCCTCTTGGTATAGAAGCTTAATGTAAAATGTTATTGAATTCCACCCAGTGGTTTGTAAGAAATAGGCCGTACAAAAATATGGCTTCCGACCGACCGACCGACCGACAGACAGACAGACCGACACAGTGACTTCTATATACCCTCCTCTTCTCCGAAGGGGGTATAATGACATAATTTGAATGAATATAGATAACACAAAAGTTTTTTCTAGAAATATTTTAAATGTTTAAATTGTTAAATAGTGTTTGGAATATAAGATTACAATAAGACCTACGTGTACACGTCTTAGAAGGTGATGCAATACCGTCCTGTTCCTAATATACTATGCAGACAGACATGCGCGTAGACCATCTCGAGGGCTTGGCGTGAAACGGTTGTAACTTAAATTGGTATTTTTTTTACCAAAGTTAATCACCTCGCCATAAAGTCTTTATAAGCGTTAAATCATTTTACTTGGTAAACAATGGAAATTTAGCTGCCATTGCTCGTTCTGAGCAATGGCACCTAAATTTGCATTGTTTACAAAGGGGTCAAAATTGCCCCTAAACCAGGGTTTTCAAAACAGGTTTTTTAGTTAAAACCGTTTCACGCCAAGCCCTCGATCTAGTGTTTGAAAATAAAATTCGGATGAATGTGAACAATTTAGATCTCATGAACTCTCTACCAGAGAGTATCCTATACCTCGGCTTAAAATGTTTACAGTGATCTAGTATCCTTGGTAGACAGACCTTGGTATCTTGGAAGGTTTAATTATGATAGCTTTCATTCATTAATGAGCACTATCGATGAAATGACCATCAGACAAATTGCAGTCTTCATTGCAGCAGTCATGAAAATGATAGAGTCTGAAAATAGCAAACAACAGTGAGTATTTAGTTTACTGTGAGCAAAACGCAACTAAATATCTTAAAAAAATAATATTTAATATATATTCCTACAACATTGTATATGTCAACTTCGTATAAGTATTCATGCATGTATTGTATATATCGTATGATGGGCCGGTGGCCTTTATGTACACAATAAAATGTATTGTATTGTAGTAACGTATTAAACTGACTTCTTAATATGGAACCCACATACGAGTTCGGACTTTGCATGATGAAGTAGAGATGAGCGGTGCTCTGCGAAAACCAACCAGTGACTACAAAAGCGACACGAGTCTCATAAGATCCTTTTCTCTGTTACTGTTTAGTAACACACCGCTAACATTCTGTACCTTCTAATTATAGGAACATAAATGGTTCCATAACCATTTCCTTTTTATTTTGTTTCGAAAAGGGAAAATAATTAAATATGGAAACATGACGAAAACAAGCTTATTGAGCTTTCAAATAAACATGCTTAACAAACATATTTAAACTAAAAAACATGCTTCTATCCTCCATTCTGTATCTTTTTTCTTTTTTTTCTCTATATACTTCATTCCCTTTCTCTTATTCTCAATTTCTCTATCATATTGATTTAATTTCTACGCCTTTTGTTGCCCTCTGATCACGTTGTATAATATATTGCAGAGCTGTCATTTATGTATTATGTACATACTCAGCATCAAAATAAAAAATATTGTATTGTATTGTATATATTGTATTGACGACAACCAGACCCGTCAGCGCATCCTGGTCTTGCTCGATACTGTTCGCCAAGTAATGCACATGCATGCTCTTTTGCCCACAGACGTAATCATTACGTTTAGGGGTTTTGGCAGAACATCACTCCGATTACTTTCTTAGAGAATTCACTATTTTGTAAATGGTATGGCATAGATATGATCTTGTGTAGAAATAACATGTCATCGTCAACTTGTTGTTGTATGAGCAAAGTTTGAAATTATATATTTATCAATTTATTGACAGGCTTTGAATAAAAAAGAGAACAATGCTTACATGTTCATACATCATTACAATAGCTGTTGCTACATGTATATGTTACTCTTTTCCACAAATAACAGACGTCTTTTGAACACATCTAGGAAATATTATGGAAATCTCTAGCAATAAAGCATTTTAAGCAGACCAAATGAAACTGGACACTCTTGCATATAATTAAACCTGTGAATTTAAAAACAAGTTGAATAAAGATTCAAGGGAAGCAACTCTTTTAATAGCATTATTTAAACACAAACATGATTACTTCCCTTTGTGTTGTGACACAATATTAAAGGGTGGTGTGAAATAAATGATATTCTTGTTAAAGTTGGTATCGTTTTCTGTCGGCGAATGAGATCAGCTCATAAACTCTCCACAGTCCCTTTCTGTGACCCAGATTTGGGATATGTGTTCCAATAAGGTAAACCTTGTGCTTATTGGTGTATTTGTCCGCATTCATCTGTTCGTATACCGTACGCGGTGAGACGCTATGTTGAGAATCCTGAAACATCACATATATGTTAACCCTTTGCCACAAGCAGATGAACTTTGGCGCAATTACAGCAGACGACTTAAAATAATGAGCAATATCTAATTTTGACACAAGGTTTTCATTTTATTCAATTATCGAACTTTGATGTATAGAGATATTCCTCATTTTGACCAAACGTTTTCATAACCGTCTGTGACAGATTTGTTGTATGTGGGACATTTTAATTTCTTTTACATCAGTATAGAACTCCCCTTGAACGAATTTGCAACTATTTTATTTATATTCAAGCATTATAGGTTTGTTTATGGAGATGTTCCCTATTTTGGCCTAGAGTCTATAAAGTCGTCTGCTGCATACAATTGCTCCTTTTTGGAAAGCGTCAATGAACGTCTTGCCAAAATAAACAATTTTTGTATTTTACTCTTTATTAGTTTATACATTTTTGTTTAAAAAGAGCGCCACGTAGCGAACACTTACGCTCGTCTGCTTTTCATCAGTTGTTAAGTCCAAAAATGGGCATAACTGAATAATTATGAAAGCCAGAGTTATGTGACTTGTTAAAGACATGCGTATTGTTTCTAGGTACATGCATACCAAGTTGAAAATAATAAACGGTTTTTTGAGTTATGAGATAATGTTAAAGTTGTTTGACAACTACGCAGACGACGACGACGACGACGACGACGACGACGACGACGACGACGACGACGACGACAATATCACAATAGCCCGACTCTTTTTGTTTTCGAAAAACAGACCAGCTAAAAATGATTAAAATAATAAATAATCGTGACTTGATCAAACGTACACATCATGATATTCGACCTAACAATTGTTTAACCCTTTCCCACCTGCAGACGCATTTTGACGCAATAGCAGCAGACGACTTTTGAAAACAATGTGGCCAAAGGTGAAATTGCTCATGATGAGCAATTTCTCATTTGGCCGCATTATTTAACTCCAAATTAAGATATTGCTCTTCATGGAGCAATTTTCAGCCTTTTTGTCCACATTGTTTTCAAAAGTCGTCTGCTGCTATTGCGTCAAAATGCGTCTGCAGGTGGGGAAAGGGTTACACAAGTGTTGGGTCGATTTGTTAAATGTGGGAAAGGGTTAATTGAAAAATTTACTTATAAACCATCTGAATGTTAATGTTGTATGAGACTCATATATATATATATATATATTTAGTATATAGACATGTATGTGTGTCGTATATCGTATTGGATGTCGTATCTTGTACAACATGCATGATTGTATTGTTCGTGTAAATATATCATTATCTACATGTTTTAAAACTTTTCAAAGGACAATATAAAAAAAAAGCATCAAACCAAACACAGACTGAAGAACACATTTCTGAATGGTATAATGCTCGCCGCCTTCAGCAGTATTTCAGCCTGTTTACACGCCGCCTTCAGCAGTATTTCAGCCTGTTTACGGCGTTTTTCCAGAATGAAGTATCCGTACTTCCAGTAAACACCTTCTAACACCAGTTAGTACATAAGTGAAATCCCTGAATCCCTGAGCGCTAACGGGTAAAGACGTCACTTCCGCTCAGAAACACATTTAGACGTATATGCAGAAGACCATTATTGAAATCATTGTGGCGAAGGAGGAAATTGCTCATAGTGAGAAATTTTCCTTTTTGCCAAAGTGTTTTTAACTCTATTCAATAAATGTATTTTTTATTTTTATGTTTAGAATTTCTTTTTCTAATGTTTGCCTTGAGGCTTTTCACAATGGTCTGCCGCAGATTTGCTTAATGTGGGAAAGTATGTTTGTTTAATTGGGGTTTAACGGCATTTTCAACATTAGTTCAGTCATATCACGACGACAGAGGAAATAAACCAGTACTAGGCTAGGACATGTTCTTTGCCCAAGGGCCCTCCACCATGACCGCCGCGTCTGGTGAACGCAAGAAATGGTTCAGTTATTTAGTTTGACCAGACCGGGAAAAACACCAGCGACCTTCGGCTGTAGAATGTACTATCCCCTCCCTCAATCTGTCTTTGATGTTATCAATAATAGGGTTGGAAGGTTCTTATCCCAGCTTGATCATTCTTTATTAACTATGATTTATAAAGTCATTGTGACTAGCGCCATTCGCTTTCCACAAATAACAATCGTCTTACTATTTGATTTGAGTCAGTAGCAACATTGGTGTTGGCTCAGATGTGACCGGTTTGTTAGCCGCCATTTTGTTAAATAAGTGTACGGAATACATACATAGGATTCGGAAAATGCAATAAATGCAATATACGTATGGATTGAAAAATAAAACCATTACAATTGTCTTACCATTTTATTTGAGTTAACTCTTTCAGCGCCAAAGGCAAAATTCAGCTTTTTGTAAACAATACTGATTCAGGTGAGTCAGCTCGTGACGAGCTGTCTCACCTGAAATCAGCATTGTTTGCCTTTTGGTTATCAAAATAGTCCCAACTTCTATAACATGAGAAATGGAGACGCCCGATTTTGAACACGGAACAGTCCACTTTAAACAATTCGGCGCTGAAAGAGTTAAAGCATTCAATGCTAGTAGCAACAGTAGTGTTGGCTCAGATGTGACCGGTTGTTGAGCCGCCATCTTGTTAAATAAGTGTACGGAATACATACATAGGAATCGGGAAATATAATGTGTTCATGAATCTTTATGTTGTCTGTAAGGTGTTTTAAGCTTTCATCAAGTGTAAATGGTTCTTTTATCCGGACACAAGCGAGACATTCGTAATGCTAACCCTTAGCGTCAAGGAGGGAAAACCATTGTCACCATTTATAAAGTATTTGGTATGACCCGACCGGGGATCGAACTAACGACATTCAGCACCGAACCGGACGCTCTACCACCACACCAAACAGGCGGTCTAATGATGAGGAAAACAACATATGGAGATGTCCGGGATTGAAACCGGTGTCTTTCACAGGGGTTTGGTTCAATAGGGAGGGGGGGGGGGGGGGGGGGGGGGGGGGGGGGGGGGGGGGGGGGGCACTATTATTGTAGTAGAGTGATAGACAATATTCAGCTATGTGTTTAAGTGTTGTATAAGGGGATACGTATACTTCCTCGCTATAGTTATATTTTATAGCGACGTGGTACAGTGTTCGCCTATGGGACAAGAGGTCTGGAGTTCGAGCACTGTTCGGGTCAGACTCTTTCAGCTGAGTTACATTGGCGCCCACATCAACCATAAAACATGAAGTGCATTTATCCGTAGTAGTAATCATTAGAACTCACCTGTTTCGTAGCAATAATAACTATAGGAATACCATAGTTACAGTATCCTTCTTTGTCGCAGTGTCCGTCTTCGTGTTCGTCAAGTGTCGCAACAAACTTTTTCAGCGTGTCATGTGACTCCTCGAATCGTGCAGGATTCGAACTATCTACCAGCCACAGTAAAACGTCGATGTTGTATAAAAATTGAAACCATTTTGTCCTGTTAGTTGCCGCTCCGTTGACTGTGAAGAAAAATGAGTCAATTGTAACGGATAAATGAGTCAATTGTAACGATAAATGAGTCAATTGTAACGGATAAATGAGTAAATTATAATGGAATAATTGCATTCAAACTTGATGGACTAACAAATCAAAGGTAAAGAAAATTTTGATGTATTTTTTCGACGAACTAATAAATGTTTCTGTTGGCCTTATTTACGTAATTATTCTTTCTTCAACAGACACGGAAACGCTTTTACTTCCATACGTGGCTTATAACTACATGGTAAACTAGTTAGTAAAATTGTTTGAACAAAACATAATGTTATCAAACTTTTTTTTGTTTTTTTTGTTATGTAACGCCGCTTTCAGCATTGTTTTATTATCCGGGCGTTTCCTTGGTAAGTTACCAGTACTACCGGTCCCTTCATCCTTACCCCCGCGAGACAGTCGCCATGCTAAACCACACAACCCAGAGCGCCAAGGATGTAACCATTTCAACCATCTGTAAGGTATTTAGTATGAACCCTACAGGGATCAAACCCCGACCTCCCGCACAAGACGATCTATCATTACAACACCCATCCTTAGTACCCAGGCTATTCATAAAATATATGATACCCTGGGCAAATTGGCTAGCGAAAGATTGTAAAGCATGCACCACAATTTCTTCCGTAACTACACTGTAATTGTCGTATCGCATGAGGTTTGTGTCATGCGGCCAATCAAGCGGCTGCATTTCACCGTATACATCATTCATCAGTACGAGATTTGTACAGCCAATTTGCCCAGGGTATCATGTATTTTATGAATAGCCTGGGTACCGAGGATGTACAACACCGAGCCGGTGAATATACGTAATTACAGTTGTTAGTAGAATTTGTTGTAAAGAGCTATTTCAGAAACGTAAGAAAAGCCACGTACCATCCCAGAAATGGTAGTCTATACCAGCTATGCCCGCCGATCGAATGTTGAAGGCTATGGTCGGGTCCGGGTCGGGGAGAATGTCGCCAGGCTTGAATTCTCGCTGAAAACACTGTAGGAGGCGAGTCTTCCCGGAACCGTCTAATCCCAACACCAGAATACGCCTTTGTGTAACGCCTCCCTTATCAATAGAGAAAACATACAATGAGCTAACTCGGACCCCTGTGATAATAGTCTACATGTCCAGAGAATTTCAAAAGTCATTGCGACAGGCATCATTTGTCTTCCACCAATGGGCTAAGTCTATGTGGAAAAGCAGCCAGTTGCTTGAGGAATTTTTGTGTGGAGTACTGGTGTGAGAAAACCAGGAAACACATGAGTAGGTGAACTGGCCGCCGTGATATGACTGAGAAATTGTTAAAAACGGCGATGAACCCCAATCAATCAATCAATCAATAAATCCATAGAGTTCCAGAGTGCTTTAAACAAGTACAAGTACAAATTGTTTATTGCATAACATAAACAGTTATATTTATAGCAATATAATGTACAAACTAGTAATAAAAGACATGGTTTACAGGGACAACTGAATTAGGAACAGTTTTAAACTAATTGCATGTATAGTTATATGATATATAGTTAATTTTCAATTGGCAACGAGACGATGTAGATGAAACTAGCATGTGTATCATTGGATAGATTGATATTAACAATATCTGGGATAAAGTTCATTATTTAATTATGTTCTAACAAGATTGGCAAAATACGTGTATAACAATATTCCGAGAGGTATAGCACTCATCAAGTTTACATATTTATGTTGTGTTGGCCACGTTTAATAATTGCGTTTAATGTATTATGATCGAATAAAGCCTCCCTGCTCATTAGAGTGGAAAAAAACACAACAACAATGAGCTAACTAGGACCCCTGTGATATATGTCTTCCTGGATCTAAATAGTTGTCCAGAGAATTTCAGAGTGCACTAATTCGGATCACAGGGTCCAATCTCGCACACTCAATTTAAGCGTTGATCCAGGAAAATCCTAACCTAAACGATTTAAGTACATGTACACGTGTCGATAATCACTAGGAAGCGCTTCCATGCTAAAACATCCAAATATATACTTTTTTTACAGAAATTTCTTTAAATGTTCTATGACTTGTAATTAGCAAACAGTGCAGAGCCAGATCAGACTGTGTGGTTTAACATTTGTCGCAGGTGTCTTACGGGTAGTTTTCGCCAATTTAATCTGTTCCCGCAAAGAAACAAGACGGGCTCGAGTTGTTTGTTTCTGTGAAAATGAAAAGTATCACCATTTGGAAATATTGTTATTCTTCATCGCAGATTGCTTTTTGCATTATATACTTTTATCGTACTCGACACGTTTGACCTGTTTATTGTTAATGACGGCAAGTATGCGTGATGTTCCCTCATTAATTGCCGAGACCCCATAGCTCAGTTGGTAGCGACGCGGGCTGTCAATCCAGGGGTTGTGAGTTCGAATCCCTGCTCTACCTACGATTGACAAAAGTCAATGCGACATGCGTCATTCGTCTTCCACCAATGGGCTAAGTCTATGTGGAAAAGCAGCCAGTTGCTTGGGAAGATTGTTGTGTGGAGTACTGGTGTGAGAAAACCAGGAAATGCATGAGTAGGTGAGCTGGCCGCCGTGATATAACTGAGAAATTGTTAAAAACGGCGTTAAACCCAAATCAATCAATCAAAACCCTCATTAATTGATGACAATTGTCGACAAAGATATAACTGCACACTCATGCTGCTTAATCCATTTAGACACAGTATCGAGGGATTGGCGTAAAACAGTTGTAACTAAAATTGTTAATTTTTTTACCAAGGTTAATCACATAGTCATAAAGTCTTTATAAGCGTCAAATAATTGGTAATGGCACCTAAATTTGCATTCTTTACAAAGGGGTCAAAATTGCCCCTAAACCAGGGTTTTCAAAATAGGTTTTTAGTTACAACCGTTTCACACCAAGCCCTCGGTATGTCAGAGGTTTCTATGAACAGTCCTGAACCAGATTAAAAGTATCATATAGAAACTGTCCGCGAGGAAACCATTATTATGGCCTCTGCGTAATGTATCGACCCAGATCAGCCTTCGCGGTCCGCGCAGACTGATCCGGGCGGACACACTCCGTCTCAGGGGGATAGGGGTATAGAGTAATGATTCCTGAAACAGAAAATCCTCAGGAGTCGAAAAGTGTCTGTCCGGGTAAGCCTGCGCGGCATGCTTAGGCTGATCCGGATCGATACTTTACGCAGTCCACAATGTTGTTTTTATCGCGGGAAGGCTCATATGATTAAGGTTATATTTCCCTTGGATAATCAAACATTCCAAAAAAATCATTATCATTGGCGAGTTTGGCGAATTACAGAGGAAATCCTGAATATTAACATGTCGTATAAAACATGCAATTCCTTTATATATTTTATCTGTTTGACCATAGTGTTTAATAACTAAACATGTATTAACTCTTTCAGCGCAAAAGGCAATATTGAGATTTTTGCAAACAATACTGATTCAGGCGAGTCAGCTCGTAACGAGCTGTCTCACCTGAAATCAGCATTGTTTGCTTTTTACTAATCAGAATAGTCCAAAACTGTTATTACATGAGACTGGAGACGCTCGATTTTGAACATGGAATAGTCTACCTTAAACAATTCGGCGCTGAAAGAGTTAAATAAACTACCGATGAATACGCACTCCAGTAGGAGATGCATTTTATAAGCCTTATATATATAATCTTTATTTCCTCCAATAGTGAAGATTACAAGAATACAATATAAATGAAATTGAAAATAACAGAATGGAGATACAATTGATAGAACAAGAAGAAGAAGAAACAAAAGAAGCAAAAGAACAAAAACACTGTGAATGTGAATATGCACACATTCATTCAGGCGTATAAACGCCTCCATAATGTGTACACATTCACACACATGTACAAACATAGACATGTATACAATGTATACATGACCATGCAAACCATACAAACAAAGACAAACAATATATACATGAAGAAAAAAACAAAAACACAAAAAACATACAAAACATGTACCCTATCCCCCATGCAATGAAACTATTGCATACTTCTTAAACTGTTGGGGGAAAACTTTTAAGCAGTCATAAATGAATACATTAGTACTTCTAGCGTTAATAACATTAGAGATCATAAGGAAACAAATGTTACTAAACTAAACTAACTAGACCAAACTGGTTGTATATGCCCTATGATAAGTTTTCAGAGATCAAGGCATATCATGCACGATTAATACAGACTATAGATACATTTTCATCGCATATTAGTCATAATGGTATTACCCGACACTATTAACCTGATCCAGAACCTCTGACCTTTATGGTTTACCTATACAGGTAATGCTAACATGACTTTACATCCAGTAATAAATGTGTGGTTTATTCTACAATGTGTATTTTCATAAAAAAAAACCAAGAGCTGTCGGAGGACAGTGCGCTCGACTATTTCAGCGCTTATTAGTTACTGAAATATGGACTATAAAATGTAGTTGCATGCACAACATTAACCAGAATTTCTTAAAGGCTGATACTTTGCATTATATGCAGGATAGAGTTATCTTACTTGATCATTTACATAGGTGTTAGAAGGGTGGGAAGGGTTTGATAAAGTTCCAATGCAATGCATCAAGTAGTTATATGGACTGTTAATGTAGCTGCACGCAACATTTTAACCAGAATTACTAAATTATAAAAGGGCCATAACTTTCATTAAATACAGGATAGAGTTATCTTACTTAATAATATACATAGGTGAGATAGTTGGGAAGGGTTTTATAAAGTTGCAATGCAATGCATTAAGTAGTTACTAAGATATGGTCTCTTAATGTAGTTGCATGCAAAACTTTAACTAGAATGTCTAAGTAACTTGCATTAAATGCATAATACAGTTATCTTGCTTGATAATCGACATAGGTGTGAGAGTGGTGAAGGGTTGTATAAAGTTTCAATGCAATGCATCAAGTAAATACTGAGATATGGACTCTAAGTGTAGTTGCACGCACAACTTTAAGCAGAATTTTCAAGGAAAAAAGGGCCATAACTTGCATAAAATGCAGGATAGAGTTATCGAATTGATTATTATTATTGGGAGGCATTGTAGAAAGTGTTAATGCAGTACATCTAGGAGTTACTGAGTTATGGTGTACTTGCATGCAAAACATTAACCAATGTGTGACGCGGACGCAAATAGTCGAGCTAAAAAACAAGTCACAAATCTGATTAGATACATGGCAACCTAAGTATGTTTATCTTTGAACGCAGATTTTTTCTAATTGATTGGTTGTTTTTACGACGCTTTCAACACGTTTTTCAGTTATATCACGGCGTTTCCGGGGGGTAACGTAACAGTTCTACTGGTCAATTTATCCGGACACCAGTCAGTCAGTCTTAATACCGAGGAGGGCAGCCATAACTACCATTTTTCGTAGTTGGTATGACCCGGCTGGGGATCGAACCCGCGATGTCTCGCACCCAATGCGGAAGGTTTACCACTACACTATCAAGTCGGTCTACGCAGATTAGAATCAGGTCAATATTGTAATACATTAAAAGATAAGTGAAAGCGAGTTCAGTTGCCACTAAGTTAGTCAGTGTTACTAAAGTACTCGCATTTTGATATAGACTATAGATTTTGGAGGTTTATTTATCCCGAGTACAGATATCGAAATTAAAGTAGTTCGGATAAAAGGGTTAAACACGATACAAACGGCCATGTCGTTAATTCAAAAAAATTACAAAATGACACAACTTATACGAGTGACAAGTCGCTTCACCTCTTTAAAATTAATCCGCGAGGCTCACGAAATTCTAAAGACCAAATTATCTATAACTGATAAAGAAAATGACTGACCCCGTTTCCCACACACAGACGCTTTTAGACGCCTCTGCAGCAGACAACTCAGTTTGAAAGCATTGTATTTAAAGGAGAAAGTGCTCATAATGAGCAATTTCTTCTTTTGTCACTACATTTTCAACTATATTCAATAGTTCTACATTCATCGATAGAGACTTACCATATTATTTCTAGATTCTTTCAAAGTCGTCTGCTGCAGATTTGCTGTATGTGGGAAAGGGTAAAACGATTAAGGTGGACAGATAAGCTTCCAGTTCAAATGGCAAACATTTGCAGATTATTTTTTCTTTCGTTTTGAAACATCGTTCCTTTCATGCAGAGCTCGTACATTGAAAATGCAGGTATTTGAATACCAATTTATCAAACACTCAATACAACTTCATTTGTCTGAAAAGTACACGAACCCATCCTCGGTACCCAGGCTATTCATAACATATATGATACCCAGGGCAAATTGACTAGCGAAACTTCGCAAAGCATGCACCACGATTTCCTCCGTAACTACACTATAATTTTCGTATCGCATGAGGTTTGCGTCATGCGGTCAATCAAACGGCTGCATTTCACCTCATGAAATAGTCATGAGTACGAGATTGTTACAGCCAATTTGCCCAGGGTATCAAATATTTTATGAATAGCCTGGGTACCGAGGATGACACGAACCGTGCTAAGAATATTTGCAAACAGTATAAAAACAGACAAATCTGTCCAGATAGCTTAATCCGTAACGACAAGGGTTGATTGATTGTTTGGTAATTTACGCCGCTTTTAACATTTTTTCAGTTATATCTTTGCATTTCGTTGGTAAGTTACCAGTACTACTGGTCAAGTATCCTAGTGACACCAGCCAGTCAGTCGTAATCCTAACCCTGAGCGTCACGGAGGGCAGCCATTACTAATGGTTTTTAAGTATTTGGAATGACCCGGCCGGGGTCGAACCAATGCCCCCCCCCGCAACCGAGGCGGACGCTCTTGCACTCACTACACCACCGAGGCGATACGTAACACTTGGTGAAAATAAACTTAGGCTGCTTTTTCTGGAGCATAGCTCACGTATCGAGGGCTTGGCGTGAAACAGTTGTAACTAAAATTGGTATTTTTGTTACCAAGGTTAATCACCTCGCCATAAAGTCTTTATAAGCGTTTAACTTATTTTTCTTGGTAAACAATGGAAATTTAGGTGCCATTGCTCGTTCTGAGCAATGGCACCTAAATTTGCATTGTTTACAAAGGGGTCATAATTGCCCCTAAACCAGGGTTTTCAAAATAGGTTTTTAGTTACAACCGTTTCACGCCAAGCCCTCGGTATGTAAACATGCATAATAGAAGGGAGAGGGGCGATCTCATGATCATGTTTTACCCTTTCAGAATAGTAATCCTTACTTTTGTGTTACTAAACAATGTAGTTGAAAAAAATATGACAATGATATTGACGGTATTTTATTGACACAAACTACATAGTTCCTAGTAATATATACAATACAAAAATAAACATATACATTGTAATTAATTACTATAAACATGAAATATACACCAAATCGAATGTTTATCATTCAAAATAGATACAAAAAAAAGAAAATGAAAAATACTTCCTCAATACTATATTAATAATTTAAAAAGAGTAGCACTTCAATTTTGTTCGCTGGACCTCCTTGGTGTGAGCAATATGGTAGATGATTTCTTTAGTAAAACGAAACATTAAACAATATATGTAATTACATGCTTGTGTAATTACACTTCCGACAACGAAGAAATATTGAATCTAATTGTTGAAGTTTTTCAAGTTATATGTATATGTCCCCATCTAAATTTCAAAAATATACTTTTAAGCTGAGTTACAAATCTATGTCGAATACCAATAACTGAGTGGCAATCATAAGTTAGAACTTCAAATTATACATACGCTTAAAATAAAATGAAATGAGTAAACGTGCAATCAAAGTCATGTTCAAGCCAAAATTAGTATAAACTGTGTTATTATTAAGCTATATTTATGAAATTTAAAATTTCGGGTTCATTCTCCTTTGAACTTGTCAGTTTGTATTGTTTATCACATGATGTTAAATATTATGTAAACAATTGTTGTATGTAACAAGATATATTTATATGTATACGTTAATAATATTATATTCTTTTCTTCTATTCATGAAAGTTCCACCACTGTTTTGTTAATTACCACACATTAAAAACAGTTTGTACAAAATCTGGAACCTGTCTATATAAAAGATTAAACAATTCTTAATTTATCACTTTTCCTTTTGTCGCACAATGTTTTCAGAAGTCGTTTGCGGCATGAACCTCAGAAAGTGTTGAATAATGGAAAGGGTGAAAACCAAATGTTTACTTGAGATAAGAAACGTCTATAAATGGCTGAGCCCCGTCTGGCAGTTTGTGGTCTTAAGAGCCTATTAACTCTCAATAACGGGAAAATATAAAGGTAAATTTAATTCGGCTACAGTTTTAGATTTTTGACATAAGATGCAAATGACATGTAGACAGACAGAGAATGTAATAGTTATACTGCACTGCTCATATGAGTCTTCAGTAATTGCAATTGCATTAAGACCTCAAATCTCTTGATGCTACTTAAAATATCTTATGTACATGTTGGCAACGTTTCGCAAACCAGATGCTGTTAAACTCTGAAGGTGTCAACATCCAGGTAATGTTATAGACGGGAATCATTTCCTACAATATCAGCATCGGTTAACTTAAATCTTCAGTAATTGCAATTGCATTAACCCTCTCCCTCATACGACAATTCTGCAGCAGACGACTTTGAACATATTTTGTCAAAAAATGGAAAATCTCTATAATTGAATGGATAACCTATGACTAAAAGTGGAA
This sequence comes from Serripes groenlandicus, assembly GCA_031761405.1. Taxonomy (NCBI): domain Eukaryota; kingdom Metazoa; phylum Mollusca; class Bivalvia; order Cardiida; family Cardiidae; genus Serripes; species Serripes groenlandicus. The sequence continues at coordinate 15,507,569 of JASEVX010000009.1, read as the reverse complement.
AACATTGTGGCAAAAGGAGAAATGGCACGTTTTGTGAATTTTTTTCTTTTGTCACTATGGTTTCAAATAGCCGTCTGCTGCAGAGGCGTCAGAAAGCGTCTATATGAGGAAAAGGGTTAAGGGCCTATTAACTCTCAATAACGGGAAATATAAAGGTAAATTGGCGTAAATTTAATTCGGCTACAGACAGAGATTGTAATGGTTATACTGCACAGCTCATATAATTGCAATTGCATTAAGACATCAAATCTCTTGACGCTACTTAAAATATCTTATGTACATGTTGGCAACGTTTCGCAAACCAGATGCTGTCAAACTCTGAAGGTGTCAACATCCAGGTAATGTTATAGACTGGAATCTTTTCCTACAATATCAGCATCGATTAACTTAAATCTTCAGTAATTGCAATCACCAGCGAAATTTTAATATCATTATCTCTAGAAAGTGTTCGTTCATTTGAAACTCAAAGCGATATCTACACTTTAGTGGAATATATATCCTCGACTGCCCACTTTCAGTGACCTTGAGACTTCACTTGTATCTATTTAGGCCTATTGCACTTAATGTAGCAAACAAAAAAAATTACTGCCAATTTACTTTTAATTCAACTTATTTGTTTTCAATTCACATAATTTGTTTATACATTGCATTGTAGGGTTTTACATGGAAAGCAGCCATTTCTAATATATACTACAACATTTAAAGGTAAGATGGTTGTGCACTTTAGATTGCACCATGTACCTGATAAAAAGACCGTGACCAATCAAAATAACATTATTGTATTACAAAAGACATGAAATGCAGGCTAGCATTTCGTAAACAAATTAATTAAAATGAGTCTTTTTGGTGGAGCCTTGTCGGATAGTATAAAATTGGTACTAAGTAAGACATTATTTTCACTAGGTTATTCAAAATACTCCGCATAAATGTATGTATTTTAACCATAGTTACACAAGAATAAAACATTATTGACAGTAATAGGTTGATACTTGAGACCCCAAAACCAATAATGCCATAGAACTCTTCAAATTGAAGATGTATCATTATGCAAAATCAAAAGGTCACTAATGTGGGTCCGTCAACGAAACAGGGCAGTGTCCGATAGATAACTTTATCTAAAACACTTTCAAATTCAGTGACAGTTTCCAGTCTATAAACACTGGTTCCCTGCTTATATAGATCTTGAGTCCTTGACATGCAGACGAACTTTAAATAGTGTGTGATACCTTGTCATTTAAAATAGTTCATTACTTATACATCAAAATGTATGTGTAGAAAGGGGAAAAATAGAGAGTCAAACTGAGAAACTTACGTGCCAAGAAACTCGAGTAAAATATTCGTCTTCTTTATACAAATATTTTACTAATTTATAGACTCCATAACATACAGCAACTGTTCCTATGCCGGCTATGACACCGTAAACGATATTCTTTTGATGGTATTTGGATGTAATGGGTAATTTATAGAAGTTCATTTTTCCATGTCACAATAATCTTTTGACACATGGTCACGTGATAATGTTATTGTTATGTTTCTATTTATAGCTCGTTATCAACGCTTCCACGGAAATTGCCGATGTACGCTATGTTTCTAAATTATCAAATTATTTTTCGGCAATATACTTCCTGAAAGGAATACATTAATTTTCATTCTTTTTTGATGCGTATTTAAATTTACGTATTTTGAAATCAATTTTTTTACAGATTTTTTATCACTCGTTAAATTCACGAAATTGCACGGGCTTTTCCGAATGAAAATGTTGCTGGTTCGTGGTTTATATCCGAATTGAACCGTGGAAGTCAGACGGCAGAGAACCATCTGTTTGTTATTTCGGGTCGTTTATAGTTCAGAAGGAAGACAGACATTTTGGAAGTGTTACTTTTTAATAAAAGAAATGGCCTTAAAGATTAGTGCAGAACATAATGTACCTATTACGTATCACATAGACTATTCAGATTTTGTGAGGGATGTTGTTTAACAGCGAAAAGGCGATTAAAAACAGGTAAGAAACGATCTATTGCCTGACCAATATTTGTTTTTGTCTAAACAAGTATTGTTGTCCGAAAACAAGGTCATTTCGTAAATCGTCGATTTAACAAATCATTTCATATACATCTTGATTTAATAGTAACTATCACTTTCCTAACAGAACGACAATATCTATAAGAGTTACGATTTTGCAGAAAGGTTGATTAATATGACTTATGTTGAAGAAACGGGGTTGTGGCACAGAACTATTTCAGGAAGTTATGGCTCAAACACATATGGCTCATATTTGGAAGATATGGCCTATATATATATATTTATTTTTATCGATTTTCTCAATCCACAGTCAATTAAAGCCGCGAGCTACAATCAATTAGGCAATTTAAGTGATAATTGCTTTTGTGAAAATGTGTATAGCGTTTTAATTATGAGCAAACTTAATATTGTAGATACTTCAAACACATACCAATGTAACCAAGGCTAGTGGCAATTTTGTTATGATTTAGAGAGGGGGGGCTCGATTGTGGTGTTTATGCAAAGGCGTATGCTGTAAGTGTAAGTCAAGGAGATAAACCAGAAACATTAAAATTTGATCAAAAATTAATGCGACATCATCAAATTAGCTGTTTGGAAAAGAAACAATTCACTGTCTTTCCGTCTGCGGTCTTTCAGTCTGAAAATATGAAATATCCTTTAGAACGGGTTAAAGAAATAGATGTTTTCTGCAACTGTAGATTGCCATGACGACTCAAATCCAACAATGATAGTCTTCAAAGTCTGAAGAATAGTTTCATTTCAGCTGTTTAAACATGTGTGAAGAATTAAAAATTAAATTAAACAGTTCAAATGACAAATTTTATTGCAGTGAATTTTGTCATAGGTCATCATTGTCTGACAAATTAAAGAATTGTAAGCTGGTAGCCCGAATTATCGCTGATGCTTGAGTGTTTTATGGTTATTTATTTTTTTACTTCTGTACAAAGATAATATTAAGAGCACACCATGTACATGATTTAAGTGTAGTTACCAATTAAATAAATACATGACTGTGTTACAAAAGACCCGATGTGCAGTATTATGTTTAAAAAAAATGAAATTTGGAAAAAGATACTTTTTGGTGGAGCTTGAAAGATACGAGGACATTTTTACTAAGTTTTTTATGATTATTTTTCACTAGGTTATTTAAAATATTCTGCGTAAAATGTTTGTATTTTATCCATATATTTACAAAAGATTCAAAAGCTATTGACCAAAAAATCAAATGACGCAATAAAACTCTTCAAATTGGAGTTAAAAAATAATAGGTCACCGATTTACGTCCCTAACCGAAACAGGGCATACGATACAAGTGTCAGTTTTACATAGAAAGACATATTAAATAAGTTCAATTTTATTAGGCAAAAGTCGAATTCATCAGGTTCCATGTAGTTATTAAATCATAAAATATTGTCAAAAACAATGACAGACAACAAAACGTTAAATTTGTTTCATGTGTTAACTCCATCAAGACCGAGGTGCCGCGACTGGGGTTCAAACCTGGGACACTCTGTTTCGAAATCCCCGACGCTAACCACTCGACCACAGCGGATTCCCCCACTTAAGAGAAAGATAGTGTGAAGGTTGAGCACTGTTGTTCAACAATGTCATATGCTGCAAAACGAGGGTTTCATGCAAAATGGTTGTAACTACATCTTGAATAAGATGTAGTTTCAACCGTTTTGCATGAAGCCCTCAAAAACATCAAATTTCCAAAAGTCTGCTCAGTTTTTTAGTTGTAGACCGTTCGCCTCGTGTGCGGGAGGTCGTTGCTTCAATCCCCTGTCAGGTCATACAAAAGACTTAAAAAATTGGTAGTAATGACTTTCCTCCCTTGACACTCGGGTTTGGTTAGCATTACAACTGACTCACTGGTGTCAGGATAAATGGAGTTTATGAACCAGTTATACTGGTAACTTAGTCAGGAAATGCCATGATGTAACTGAAAAATGTTGAAACTGGCGTAAAACACTATTCAAACAAAAAGTATGCAGTATATTCTAAAAGTGCTTAATGGAAACATTGTAGCCAAAGGAGAAATTGCTCATTTCAAGCAACTTCTCTTTTTTTCATAATTTTCAGAAGTCATTTGTTGGTGAGGCTTGAAAATGTCTACTTATTGGAAAAGTATAACTTTGTCATTGTTTCCTTTTCAGACTAAACAGACTCTCTTATCAGATGGACCTATAAACTTTTACTCATGAAGATCATACTACACAACACCAAAATGCCACAGCCAAAAGTATTATCTTCCACTCATCATGCTGATGTCAGATGTCCTGTAAATTATAGAACACAGGAGGTAGCATCGGCCTGTGACCAGTATTCTATCTCTAAAATGGTGCAGAAGAGAACAAAAAATTCAAAAGAACGGGATCTTAGTATTAACACAGAACTTATCACCGAAGCCATCAAAGCAGCTGTGTGGAAACAAATACACGAAAAGAAAATGACCCCAGTGTTGGAAAAATCTGAGGAGGATGCTCTCGATTTGGGGTTCGAAAATGAAATGATAGCAGAAAATGTGACTGAAAGAGAAAGCGATTTTGAACTCGAACCAGTTAGGTTTGCTCACTACTCGGTCAGACGTAGAAACCGTCAATTTTATCCTGTGACATCAGAAACATCTGGAAAAGGTTTGTGAGATGTATTTGAATTCTTTTTTTAGATGTTTCATTTTAGCTTACGTGAGCATGAAATGCTTCATTGCTTCGGTCAGTCACTGTGTTTATTCTCTGTCTGTTGTCTTCTGCTTGTCCCTTCCATGATTTTTGTTCTGGAAAACAATGGACTAATTTGAAAAATATTTCGGAAGGGTGTTCCTAAGATGACTCTTCAAAAAATAATCAAACCGCTCCGCTGCAAAATAAGGCAGCCACCAGAGCATAACAATTTTTATGCCCGTTTTGAAGAAGAGGGGTATATTGCTTTGCACATGTTGGTCGTCAGTCTGTCTGTAGAAAAAAGCTTGTCCGAGTGATAACTCAACAATGCCTGGACCTATGGTCCTCAAACTTGACTTGGAGGTTGGGCCTGACCAAAAGATGAACCCTATTTACTTTGAGGTCATTGAGTCAAAGGTCAAGGTCACAGTGACCTTGAAAACTAAGACATTTTTAATGCTTGTCTGAGTGATAACTCAACAATGCCTGCACCCATGGCCCTCAAACTTGACATGGAGGCTGGGGGTGACTAGTAGATTACCCTTATTGATGTTGTGCTAATTAGGTCAAGGTCACAGTGACCTTGAACGCGACAAAGGTTCGGCCTGACCAGTAGATGAACTCTTTTTATTTTGAGGTCATATGGTCAAAGGTCAAGGTCACAGTGACCTTGAACACAAAAACCTTTTTTAAGCTTGTCCAAGTGATAACGCAACAGTGCCTGGACCTTGACTTGGAGGTTGGGCCTAACCAGTAGATGACCCCTATTGATTTTGAGGTCATTGGATCAAAGGTCAAGGTCAAAGTGACCTTCAACCTGAAAGGCTTGTCAGAGTGATAACTCGACATTGCCTGCACCCATAGCCCTCACACTTTACATGGAGGCTGGGCCAGACCAGTAAATGACCCCTATTGATGGTCCTTTGAGGTCATTGGGTCATAGGTCAAGGTCAGAGTGACCTTGTACGCGAAAAGCTTGTCTGAGTGATAACTCAACATTGCCTGCACCCATGGCCCTCAAACTTGACATGGAAGCTGGGGGTGACTAGTAGATTACCCTTATTGATGTTGTGCTAATTAGGTCAAGGTCACAGTGACCTTGAACGCGAAAAAGCTTGTCCGAGTGATAACTCTGCATTGGCCGCACCCATGGCTTAAAACTTGACATGGAGGCTTGGTCCGACCAGTAAATGATCTCTATTCATTTTGAGGTCATTGGGTCAAATGTCGAGGTCACATTGACCTTGAACGCGAAATTTTATCTTAGTGATAACTCGACACTGCATGCACCCATGACCCTAAAACTTAACATGTAGGCTGGGGGTGACCAATAGATGACCCCTATTTTGAGTGAAAGGTCGAGGTCACAGTGACCAAGCTTGTCCAAGTGATAACTAAACAATGCCTGGAGCTTTATTTCTCAAACTGGATGGTTGGGGCTGACCAGTAGATGACCCCTTTTGATTTTGAGGTCATCAGGTCAAAGTGGTAACTCCAAATTGCCTGCACCCATGGCCCTGAAACTTGACATGGATGATGGAGGCTGAGGGTTACCAGTAGATGACCTTGATTGATTTTGAGGTCATCGGATCAAAAATCAACCAAATATTCCTGACAACATGGCTCTCAGGGGGGGGCATAATGTTTGACAAACATCTCTTTTTATTTTTATTTTAAATGACATCCATTGGCCAAATTAATTTTTGTTGAAAGCGGCTTAAACTCCAACCAACAAATCAGTCAAATTACAACAAGTCAGCAACAGATGGTTCTAAAACCATTGAGGCAAAAATATAGAAAGTATCTATGAATGCATGTATAATTATACCCCCAAAAAACTTAAGTTTTTTTCGGGGGGGGGGGGGGGGGTATATAGGAGTCACTGTGTCGGGCTGTCGGTCGGTCAGAAGCCATATTTTGTCGACCTATTTCTTACAAACCACTGGGTGGAATTCAATAAAATTTTACATGAAGCTTCTCTACCAAGAGGAGATGTGCATATCATAAGGGTCTTACAATAGCATGTTATTTTACAGAGTTATGGTCCTTTTGTTGGTCGGTCGGAAGCCATATTTTGAGTCAAGGTGCTGATTTGGGGGAATTTATCATCTTCAGTGATAGTTACTGAATTAAGTTGAATATATTGTTGAAAAAGGTGAAATATCAACTAATGACAAAATGTTTTAAAAATGTGTTTGCTGCAAATGCGGCATTAAACATCTGCAAGTGAGAAATGCTTATTCAGTGTCCGATATTCAGTGTCCGACAAATTTCAGAATTGTTTGGTAGCCCAGTGGGCTACCAGATTTGGAAGCTGGTAGCCCGAAATATCGCGGATGCCAATGAGTGTTTTATGATTATTTTTGTTTTCTACTTCTGTACAAACATAATATTAAGAGCACACCATGTACATGATTTAAGCGTAGTGACCAATTCAAATAACATGACTGTGTTGCAAAAGACCTGAAGTGCAGCATTCAGTTAAAAAAAAAATGAAATTTGGAAAAGATACTTTTTGGTGGAGCTTAACAGATAGGAGAAAATTGGTACTAAAGTTTTTCAAGATTATTTTTCACTAGGTTATTTGAAATATTCTGCATAAAATGTATGTATTTTATCCATATTTACAAAAGATTTAAAAGCTAGTGACAGAAATGTTTAAACTTGAGACCAAAAAATCAAATGATGTAGTATAAACTCTTCAATTTGGAGGTCCCTCACCGAAACAGGGCATACGATACGAGTGTCAGTTTTACAAAGAACGACATATTAAATAAGATTCAATTTTATTAACCAAAAGTCAAATTTATCAGGTTCAATGAAGTTATTAACCCTTTCCCTCATATAGACGCTCTCTGACGTCTCTGCAGCAGACAGCTTTTTGAAAACATAGTGACAACAGAAGAAATTGATCCAAACAAGCAATATCTCCTTTTACTTTTGACAAAATATGTTCAGTCGTCGTCTGCATAATTGTTGTATGAGGGAAAGGTTTAAATCATAAAATATTGTCAAAAACAATGACGCGAATAATACCGTAACGCATGAAACACGTTAAATTTGTTTCATGTGTTACGGTATTATTCACAACATAGCCGCCATTTTGGTAATTGCGCAATGTTAATCATGGTTCCCTACTGAGAATTTGAAATCGGTAAACAGCGTTGAATGTAAACATCGGGGTCGTCGGGTCGTTAACGTCATTGACCCAATTTCTCATTTCTTCCAATGAAATCGCAATTATCAAGTCATATGATTTTTTTTCCCGCCGGTTATAAATGCTAATTATGTCTCCTCCTGTATACAGGGGAGATATATTGTTTTTGTCCTGGGCGTCTGTCTGTCCGTCTGTCCGAAATCGTGTCCGCTCCATATCTCCAAGACGGCTTGAAGGATTTTCATGAAACTTGGCTCACATGTTCACCTCATCAAGGCGACGTGCAGAACCCGCGTCTCGACAATATAGGGTCAAGGTCAAGGTCACGCTTGAAGGTCAAAGGTTTGAGGCTTTATTTCGTGTCCGCTCCATATCTCCCAGACGGCTTGAAGGATTTTCATGAAACTTGGGTCACATGTTCACCTCATCAAGGCGACGTGCAGAACCCGCGTCTCGACAATATATGGTCAAGGTCAAGGTCACACTTGAAGGTCAAAGGTTTGAGGCTTTATTTCGTGTCCGCTCCATATTTCCGAGACGGCTTGAAGGATTTTCATGAAACTTGGGTCACATGTTCACCTCATCAAGGCGACGTGCAGAACCTGCGTCTCGACAATATAGGGTCAAGGTCAAGGTCACGCTTGAATGTCAAAGGTTTGAGGCTTTATTTCGTGTCCGCTCCATATCTCCCAGACGGCTTGAAGGATTTTCATGAAACTTGGGTCACATGTTTACCTCATCAAGGCGACGTGCAGAACCCGCGTCTCGACAATATAGGGTCAATGTCAAGGTCACGCTTGAAGGTCAAAGGTTTGAGGGTTTATTTCGTGTCCGCTCCATATCTGTCCCAAATTTATAGGTTGGAATGTTTTGAGAGATTTTGACAGATATTTGAGGGGAGACATTTGTTTTTTGCAAAAACAATTCTAGTTAAGTTTGGTAAACAAATCCGTGATTGGGCATTTATTATTCATTATAGATTTCATCCCAAACATTTTCTTGGATATTACGAATACTATGTCGATTATGAAGGTGTTTCATATTTGATTAACGGCAAGATAAGATCTAGAAGTGGTCTTATTGTATTGTCTTTAATATTTGGATCGAATTTATTTTATTAACTTCTGCATGGCGACAATTTTCTTCTCCGTCTTTCTGAACCGGTCTGCACCAGTTTGCAAACATCGCATACCTAAAGTAGAAATATGGATCAAAATACATTTAAGGGAATATTGAATTTCATAGGTTATTCGCAATCATTCATGGATTAACACATAGCCCCAGGGAACAATGGTCACTAATGATTGGACCGCCGTAATGGGTATATATATCACGTTAATTGACTATTACTGACGCGATTCGGTTGGCTGAAACCACTCGATCTGGGTGGGTAACTCCGCCTACTGATATTGATTTGTTTATGGTCACAGCGAGTGGTTTTCGCATGTAACATACAGTCACTGTTTTTACACGACATGTGTGTAAGTAATTAAGCCGGGCTACCAGACACGGGAATAAACAGTAGCCCGCCGGGCTTTCATTTGAAAATGACAGTAGCCCGAGCAATTATTTTGGTAGCCCGCGGGCTCCGGGCAATGGATTTGTCGGACACTGTTATTGAAAAGAAATGTATGTGTAGGCAAGTGAGAAAGGATTAATCATGTTTACTATGAATGTTCATATTTTACAAAATTACTATTGTAGAAACCGAGGACCAATTAAACGTTCCTGTATTTAACCTGGGAAGAAGTCTGAAGAACTTGTATTCTAAGGATAGATATGCTGAAAACTCTAAAGACATGCCAGAAGACAATGTTGATGCAAAGATAGATCAGCAAGTAAATTATGATTCTGATTCAGGTGTAAGTAGTAAGGTCACAGCCTACAAACCCCTGAGAAAAATACAGAGCTTACCCGAGATAAATGCTGGAGGTTACTCTTGGGACGGGGACAGTAGTGACCTCGGACAAGGTCAACTTGAACATGCCAATTCATTCACTGATCTCTCGCGAAACTGGAAACAACAGAACCTAGAGATGCAGAAGGGTCCCGGATACGCATTTCTTGCATCAGTTGCTGATAATTTGAGAGGCAAGCAAGCTAAAACTGTGTCCCTACGTGCGGACATGAGTGTTTCTAAATTGAAAAAGTCAACACTTGCTGAATCTGGTGGATCTGTAATAGCTGAAAATAAAGTTAAGAACGACGCACCAGTCCTTGAATCCGTTCCAGTTGTTAATGTAGATGTTTTTGATAACAAGCCCAAACAGTCCATCTTTAAATCGGTCTATGACTGGGGAACTAAGTCGCCAACTACTGTTACCAATAAGGAGGTGAATATGTACTCCCCTATGTCCTTCTAAATTGGGGGTGCATCTGAAATGACATTTTTTAGTCGTCTGCTTGAAAACATCTGAGAAAACATCTGAGAAAACATCTGAGAAAAAATAAATAAACTAAAGTTTGATATTTAACTGAAAACATAGTTGAATAAAAAGCTTGCTCATGTTTTTCCCTGTACAAAAAAAGGAATTTATATCAGTATCAGGAAATAGGCTTATAGTTTTAAAGATCCGTAATAACTTAATTAATTTCTCTCTTTGTATATATAGCCATGGATATTTGTCTTGTTTTAAAACCTTTTCCTTCATGACATTCATATTGAATGAGTGCATGTATTGTTGAAAATACTTAAAAGCATTGTCATCTCCTGCAGCTGCAAACCATGTTTGTATGTGGGAAAGCATAGTGACAAAAGAAGAAATTGCTCAAAACAAGCAATTTCTCCTTTTGACACAATGTTTTTCACTTTAAGTCATAGGTTATCCATTCAATTATGGAGATTTTCTATTTTTTGACAAAATACGTTAAAAGTCGTCTGCTGCAGAATTACCGTATAAACGAAAGGGTTAAAGCATTGTCATCTCCTGCAGCTGCAAACTATGTTTGTATGTGGGAAAGGCATATCTTGTCAAGGAATTATTTAAAACATTACAATTTATTATTTTATCTTTGAATCTTGTAATTTTTAACCCTTTCCCACTTGCAAAAACATTTTATTTTTAACACCTCTGCAGCAGAGGGGTTTTGAAAACATTGTTGCAAAAGGAGCAATTATTGCTCATACAAGTTTGGCAATTTCTTTCGCCACAATGTTTTCAACTCTTTTTCAATAATCAAACTTTCATTTCCATATTTTTGTCCAGATGCTTTCAAAGTCGTCTGCTGCAGATTTGGAGCTTTTGGGATAGAGCTTTTAAAAATTAGTCACCTGATTTTTTTTTATATAATTGATTATATATTTGAATATTAGATAACAATGAATTGATGATAGTCAGTCTAACCAAAGATTTATAGGGCAATGCAAGTGTGATTCATTAACCCACTTTCTGACAATTCTACAGCAGATGACTCCTAAAAAAAATTGTGGCCAAAAAGATAAATTGCTCAAAATGACCCAATTTCTCCTTTTGCCACAATGTTTTCAACACAATTCAATAATTATTCTTCCATTCATAGATATTTTTAAATGATTTTTGGGACATGATTTGGATATAGTCTGCTGCAGATTTGTTGTATGTGGGACAGGTTTCATGTAAGCATGATATGATTAAAAGATATTTTCAGCATTTTTGTAACACCTGAAATATTGAGAGAATGTTTTTTGACACAATGGTTTGCATACTTGCAATTTTTTTCAAAATTGTGGCTATAGATAAGAATATTTAATTTTTGTTTACAAGTGTTCAAACTTTTTACCTAGGATTAGTTCTTTCAAAAATGCTGGCAGTAAAGGAAGATTTGAGGGGAAAAGTGAACCCCTGGAAAAATGGATGAGCAATTGCTCAATTTGTCAAAATGTTTTCAAAAATTGTCTGTTGCAAAGTTGTCAGAAAGGGTTAAATGACAGTTAAAAAAGAACAGAAATGGAGATTATGCATTCAGTATATGGTTTTTCCCAGTAAATTGAAGTTGAACTTCATAGTATTATATTTCTATACATGTATGTATACTCTACTGAGAGTCACTATGAACTGTATACATAGTGAAAGTCTCGCCTGTATCTATCAATTATGTATGTAAATGCAGATAAGGAGTAGTAAAATGGTATTTTCCAATGACAAAATTGAACCCTACATGTATGTTGTTGGTACTCAAAATAATCGTCTCACTGAGACGATTCTTTTGAGTACCTACAACATAGGGTTTGAAGGTCAAATAAGAATTTGGCATGTGCAATATTCTTCTTATCTAGAGCTTTGTAAATGTTTGGTAAATAATGTATTTTCACCATGGTGGTGGGTCCATTTAACCTTTTCCCTCATACGACAATTCTGCAGCTGACGACTTTGAACGTATTTTGTCAAAACATAGAAAATCCATGACAAAAAGTGGAATACATTGTGGCAAAAGGAGAAATTGCATGTTTTGTGCAATTTCTTCTTTTGTCACTATGATTTCAAAAAGCCGTCGGCTGCAGAGGCGTCAGAAAGCATCTATATGTGGGAAAGGGTTAACCCTTTCCCACATACAGACTCTTTCTGAGGCCTCTGCTGCAGTCAACTTTTAAATCTATTGTGACAAAAAGAAGTAATTGTGCAAAACAAGCAATTTCTCCCTTTTGTCACAATGTTTTGAACTATTCAATAATTATTTTCATTTTAAGAGAATTTTCTTATTTCTGTCATTATGTTTTCAAATTTGTCTGCTGCAGATTTGTTGTTAGTGGGAAAGTCTTAATAACTTAGTACTTCACTCAGAGGGAATGAGAATAACTTAGTACTTCACTCAGAGGGAATGAGGTATGAAATATTCACTAGTTCATTGTTTGCTCACATCTTGTAGTTCTTAACATTCTCCATCTGAATTAATCAAGAATCTTATATATATACTAGAAAATTTAGTGTAAATTTTATTCCTTTCCCACATACAATAAAACTGCAGCGGACGACATTTAAAACAATGAGACGATTCTTTTGAGTACCCACAACATAGGATTTGGTTGGAACCATGAGATATTATGGGGAAAACGGCTGTAAACCCCTCCTTAATTGGACCTCTGATGTGGGAAAGGTAAAATATGTAATGTGCTTGCATTCTAGCTCCGCCGTGAGATGACTGAAAAATTGTTGAAAACGGCGTTAAACCCCAATCAGTAATAATGCACTCTAGATCTTATTTGAAAAAGCTGATCAAACATGTGCAGAAGGAAAATCTTAATTTTGATTGTTAAAAAATAAAATAGATACATATTTTTGGGTAAGATCGTAAAAGTATAACTGTACAGGATCACTTTTCCGTCATGTTAAAAAATAAAATAGATACATATTTTTGGGTAAGATCGTAAAAGTATAACTGTACAGGATCACTTTTCCGTCATCTGTCCTTGTGTTACTTACTGGTAGATGACACATGCATTCTTTTGAACACTCTTGCTATGACCCTGTAGATACTACTGTTGTTTTGATCTTGTATTTGTCCCTTCCCACATACAGAAAAGAGACAGCAGACGAGTTTGAAAACATCCATGGAATAAATATATAAAATCTATATGAATCATAAATTATTGATTATAGTTTTAAATGTTGTGGCAAAAGAATACATTTGTCATTATGTTGTCTGCTACAGCTGTATCAACATGCGTCTTCAAGTGTGGAAGGGTTGAAATGTATTATTTATTGTAAAAATTATGTAAAATTATGTATTGTGCATCCTTTTGACCGAAACTTGTCTGAACATTCAAATTATAAAAAAAGTTTTGTCCAAAACAATATTTTTGTATTATGATTAATGTTTTTATTTTTAGCTCACTTGAGCTTTGCTCAAGGTGAGTTATTGTGATCGCCTTTTGTCCGGCGTCCGTCGTGCGTCGTCCGTCAACTTCTTCTCCTCAGTAACCGGTGGGTCAATTGGGATGAAACTTCACAGAAAGCATCCTCTCAATGACCTCACCAGATTTCCTTCAAATTTTTGGGATCCATGCAGAATTCTGGTTTCCATGGCAACGAAATGAAAAAAACTTAAAAATTCTTCTTCTTCCAAACCGGTTGGCAGATTTTCAAATAATTTTGTAGAAATGCTCCTTGGATGACCCTCTATGAGATTCCTTCAAGCCATGTTGATTGGTCGAAAAACATGGCCGCCAGGGGGGCCGGGCTATTATGCCTTATATGGCTATAGTGAAAACTTAAAAAATCTTCTCCTCCGAAAGTGTCAGGCCTATTTTCAAATAATTTTGTAGAAATGCTCATTGGATGACCCTCTATTAGATTCCTTCAAGCCATGTTGATTGGTCGAAAAACATAGCCGCCAGGGGGGCGGGGCTATTTTGCCTTATATGGCTATAGTGAAAACTTAAAAAATCTTTTTCTCCAAAAGTGTCTGGCCGATTTTCAAATAATTTTGTAGAAATGTTCCTAGGGTGACCCTCTATCAGATTCCTTCAAGCCAAGTTGATTGGTCGGAAACTATGGCTGCCAGGGTGCAGGGCTTATATAGCTAAAGTGAAAAAAAACCAAAACAGGTGAGCGATTCCAGGGCCATCATGGCCCTCTTGTTTATGTATATATGGCTATGATTTTCAGCTCACCTGAGCACAAATTCCTCAAGGTGAGCTATTTTGTAATCGCATTTTGTCCATCGTCTTGTCCGTCGTCGTCAACAATTGCTTTGTAAACACTCTACAGGCAATATTTTGCATCTTTATTAAATGTTATCAGAAGATGCATCTCTATCAAATTTTGGCCAAGTTCGAAACAGGGTCATGTGATTTTAAAGACTAGGTCAAAATGAAACTTTATAGAAAAATTAGGTCACATTAAATTTGGAAATCTTGTTATCACTCTTGTATAAGCTTACCTAAAAATGAGTTTAGACTATGTGGTTAACATAACTCAGGTGAGCGGACCAGGGCCACCATGGCCCTCTTGTTTGTTTAACGATTGTTTCGTCATAGATGGAAAAATCTCGAATTCCTACGCATAATGTTGGTTATTTGGTAACTTTGTGAATTTTCTCTTTAGTTGTTATTATTTTTTCAACAAATATGATAAAAAGAAGACGAAGAAAACTGTAACACTATAAACCAGGTGTTTCGCAGTTTGCCATAAATAGTCTTGTAAAACTGCATTCTATTTTTGGTGCATTCTATTTTTGGGATTTTAATTGCATTAAATAAAATCTGTGTTTTTGTCAAGAAGACTTTGGTGTATTCTTTGCCATTCCTGTTTTCTTGTATACCCCAAAACGTTGATCAATGCGTCTATTAAATGTTTGCTTGATGTGGTATATCAAGCTTCATCTCTCATGGGAACGGCCCATAATACATTTGGGAAATACCATGATTAATTGCATACAGAGTGAGGAACATAGTAGAAAAAGGGAGTAATTTTCGTTTTGAGCATTGCCTTTTCTTCGTTGTTTTTAAAAGCATCTGTCGTAAAACAGTCTTATATGGCTGTAGTGAAAACTTAAAAAATCTTCTTCTCCAAAAGTATCAGGCCGATTTTCAAATAATTTTGTAGAAATGTTCCTTAAGTGACCCACTTTCAGATTCCTTCAAGCCATGTTGATTGGTCAAAAAACATGGCCGCCAGTGGACAGGGCTATTTTGCCTTATATGGCTATAGTGAAAACTTAAAAAATCTTCTCCTCCAAAAGTGTCGGGCTGATTTTCAAATAATTTTGTAGAAATGTTCCTAGGGTGACCCTCTATCAGATTCCTTCAAGCCAAGTTGATTGGTCGGAAACTATGGCCGCCAGGGGGCGGGGCTTATATAGTTAAATTGAAAAAGAAAATCAGTTGAGCGATCCAGGGCCATCATGGCCCTCTTGTTTCACTTTGTTTTTAAAAAGCCGTCTGCTGCAGAGGCGTCAGAAAGCGTCTATATGAGGGGAAGAGTTAATTAACTGAAAGCATGTGGAATACGGCGTTAAACTCGTATACGCATTCAATCCATTTAAGTCTCAATCGTCGTCTGCTGCAAAACCGTTAGAAATCGTTTGTATGCTGCATTTGGGAAATTATTAATTATAAACATTCTAACGATTACTGCCGAGCCCGGGTAGCTCAGTCGGTAGCGACGCGGGCTGTCAATCCAGGGGTTGTGAGTTCGAATCCCGGCTCGGCCAACTTTCTTTCCGACGATTGACAAAAGTCAATGCGACATGCGTCATTCGTCTTCCACCAATGGGCTAAGTCTATGTGGAAAAGCAGCCAGTTGCTTGGGAAGATTTTTGTGTGGAGTACTGGTGTGAGAAAACAAGGAAACTGGCCGTCGTGATATAACTGAGAAATTTTTAAAAACGGCGTTAAACCCCAATCAATCAATCAATCTAACGATTACTGCGTGTCTGGTACGAGGGGCATGCGTTAAATGATGTCACTCATGGCCTTGCTGAAAAACCACGTCGGCTGCGGGACGTTGCAGGTTCGATCGCCGGCCGGGTCATATCAGATACTTTATAAATGATAATAATGGCGGTTGCAGGGTTAGCATTACGATACACAAGCTGGTGTCAGGATAAATGCACTAGTGGTAATGGTACACCGTGATATAACGGATACACTGGTGAACGCGGCGTTAAACACCAAACAATAATATCAATTAAGAGACCACGTTATATAAGCGTATGGTAACTGCACGTATTTGATTGACATCGTTAATTAAATACACCTGTGAAATTTAATCCTGTTAAGATTGACGAAGATATCAATTGATGAAAATGTATACACACTCATATATAGTGGTTATATTTCAATGCTTGTATAACACCTGAACAAAGTAAATAGAAATCGGGGCTTACATTAAAGTCCGGGTTTCCTTGCAGGTATCTCCAATAGAGATTGTGTTTGCTCACCTGAGCACGAAGTGCTGAAAGTGAGCTATTGTGATCTCATTTTGTCTGTCCGTCGTGCGTCGTCAACAATTGCCTTGTGGACACTCTACATGGAACATTTTGCATCTAGAGTCTTCATGAAAGTTTATCATACATATTCATCAACTATTGGCCACGTTCAAAACTGGGTTATGTGAGGTCAAAAGAGGGTCACAATGTCAACTTAAAGGAAGGTTGTTAGCACTAAAGGCTACATTTTAAACTTGTATATGTTGAAACTTTGTGAGAATAATTTTCTTGATGAACAAGGTCACTATGTCAGATTGAAGAAACATCTAGTTTACGCTCTAAATACCTTAGTTTCTCTTCAACAGCTTGACACTTTGTCAGAATGTTTGTTTTGATTAGCTAGGACAAGTTTGATTATGGGTCATGTTGTGTCACATCTAGGTCACAAGGTCAAATTGAAGGAGAATCTTGTGAACACTCTGGTAGCTGCATTTTTAAATTTGAGAATGTTGAAACTTAGTCAGAATAATTGTCTTGGTGATATCTAGGCTTAGTTCGAATATTGATCATGTCCGGTCAAAAACAAGGTCACTTGGCCAAATTGAATGAAACTCTTTTTAGCACTCAAAACCGCATTTGTTGCTTCAGCAGCTTGAAACTTTGTCACAATAATTGGCTTGATGATATATAGGCTAAGTTCGAATAAAGGTCATGTTGTCAATAATTATGTCACTAGGCCAAATTTGAGAAAACTTGTTAACACTATATATATACGAAATTGTTTGTTGCAGCTTGCAACTTTGTCAGAATGTGTGTCTTGGTGATATTTAGACCAAGTTTGAATATGGGTCAGGTACGTTTAAAAAGTAGGTAACATGGCCAAATTGAAGGACAGCCTTGTTAACACTATTGAAAGCGTTCTTATACAGTGCGCATGTTGAAACCTTGTCAGAATGGGTGTTTGATGATCTGTATATGAGACATGTCTGTTCAAAAACTTGGTCACAATGCAAAATGGAAGGAAAATCTTGCTAACCCTCTCTGACAGTCGTATTTTTAGCTCGACTATTTGGAGAATATGAGAGCTTTTCTACTCACCCTTGTGTAGGCGTCCGCGTCACATATTGGTAACGGATTTGCATGCAAGTACAAACATAACACCACCCATAGCTTGGTTACTACTCGATGTATTATATTGAAACTTTCTACAAGGTTTCCCAACTATCAGACCTTTATAAATAAGCAAGTAAGATAATTCTAGTCTGCATATAATGCAAGTTAAGGCCCTTTTTCGTTTTGGAAATTATGGAAAAAGTTTTGCGTGCAACTACATAAAGAGTTATTATTTCAGTAACTACTTAATGCATTGCATTGACCCTTTCTACAATGCTTCCAAACCATCACGCCGGTGTTAAATAACTCTATCCTGCATATTATACAAATTATGGCCCTTTTTGTGTCACCCTGCGTAGCATGGTAGGCACTTAGGGATTACTTTCTTTTTGTCCGGCGTCTGTCTGTCCGTCACACTTTCAATGAGCAGGTGCAGGTGACACACGTGCTCCGCGGAGCACTCCATTCTAGTTTTACTTAGAAATTTTGGTTAAAGTTTTGCGTGTATTTACAATAAGAGTCCATATTTCAGTAACTACTTGATGCTTTGCATTGAATCTTTTTACAACCTTTCACAACCATTACACCAATGTAAACCATTAAGTAAGATAACCCTATCCTGCAAATGATGGCCCTTTTTTTGACTTGAGAAACTCTGGTTAAAGATTTGCGCCTTCTTGAGCATGTTGAAATATTGTTCAAATGAATGTCTTGAATATCTAGGTCAAATTTTAATAAGGGTCATGTTGGGTCAAAAACAAGGTCACTAAGCCAAAATGAAGGGATATCTTTTAAAACACTAGTATTAGCTTACCTGACCGATAAATGTTATTAGTTATTGTAATTGACTTTATGGTTGGCATAACTCAGGGAAGCGATCCAGGGCCATGATTGGCCCCTTGTTCTGAATTATGTCACTCATTCTATTTCTACATTGCTGAGCCGCTGATGCTAGAGCTATGTAGATGAAAATGGTGTATATACTATTTCCGGTATAGCTAATAATCTAGGCAGAGGAAACAGTTCATTATATTCTGACTAACTGTTTGAAATTAAAGAAGAATGTCATAAGTGAATATTTTTAAACAAAGAATATTATACAATCAATCATGATTAAAAGGAAAGTAGAAGCAGATACAAAATGCTATATAAAAAAACATGTTTATCCATAGAAACGCTAATTTGACCTTTAAATTGGTAACAGTATTGTATAATTTTCGCATATATTTTTATCTATGATGATTTGACCTTGAGAAAAGTGAAAGTAGGGTATGGTATACCACTAAAACGGGGTGTCCACGTTAAAGTGACACATTATCTCTTAATTATATATGCATTCCACTTTTATTTTGTCTTAAAGGCTAACTGGTAAATATGTTCATGGTATATATATATATGTGCAACCTAGGAAAATGGATTAAAAGGATATTACTGAGGGCTAAAATGAGTGATTGACATTTTTAAAATGATTTGGTACCCGGTCGGAGATCGAACCCGCGCACTATCACTACACCACCGAGGCGGTCATGATGGCGGTAGAGTGTCCGCCTCGGGTGTAGGAGGTTCGACCCCCGGTCGGGTCATACCAAAGACTTTAAAAATAGTAGTGATGACTGCCATCTTTTGCGTTAGGGTGACGGGCTTAGAATAACGACTGACTAGCTGGTGTAAGGACACACGGACCAGTAGTACTGGTAACTTACCCAGGAAACGCCGTGATATAACCGGAAGTGTTGAAAGCGTCGTAACACACCCACCAATTGATCGTTCATACCGTTGATGATGTATTAGTACGATGTAAAGCTAACGAAATCAATTGTATGTAAATGTTAATGCCATATGTACCGGGGAATCCACCGTGGTCGAGTGGTTAGCGTCGGGGTTCTGGAACCAAGTGTCGCGGTTTCGATCTACCCAGTGGCGACGAAACGATTATGGTGAAGTGCCCATGGTCAAGGCTAATTGCCAAGCCTTGTACTGGTTTGTTTACCCAGGGATCATGAATAAGTGAACAGTCTCCGTGATATAACTGTTAATGTTGAACATGGCGTAAAACGCCAATAGAACAAAGCCTTATGTATACATTTACTTTAGTACGCCGGGTACCATACACTGCATGCCTCCATTTTGGTTTTTGCAGGACGTACTGATTAACTTCAGTGATGTAGTCGTAGATCGTCCACCTCGGGTGCGGATGGTCTCGGGTTCGATCCCAGGAGGGACGTACCAATTTTTTTTAAAAAATGGTAGTAATGGCTGCCCTCCTTGGCGCTCAGACTTGCGGGGTTAGCATTACTTCTGACTGGCAGGTGTCAGGATAAATGGACCAGTAGTACTGGTAACTTACTCAGGAAACCCCGCGATATAACTTAAACATTGTTGAAAGCGGCACTTAACACCAAACAATCAATCAATTAACTTATTAGCCGGGTATCAGCCTAATGGCACTGTTGATATCAAGTCGACACACTAACACATACTATTGGTCCAATGAAATTATTCGATAATCAATTACAATTCCGTTCACTGTCCAATCAAAAACATGCATTTCGGGGACATATCGTGCTTGGTAATATTTCACTTGGATTGTTCAATTGGGTGTTGAATCAAAGGTAGTGGTAGGAATACGCTAGCCAGTAAATATACTGACACATAGCTTTAGAACACTATTAAACAAACACTTGAATTATCTTTGTGACTTGGAAGTTCAAAGACGATGTTATACTTGTTAGCAATTTGCATAGGTGTGGTAGCAGCACCTATAAACGCACAGTCAGTTTTTCATATGGATAAATCTGATATAGGGATAAAGCTAGATGGCCATCTCATTCTGGAATTGACGGACAGTGTCACGTTAGTCCAGTGTGGTCGTCGTTGTAGAGACCTTACACATTGTTTATCATTCAATTACGCTAGAAATGAAGGGATATGCCAACTTAACTCGGCCAACAAATCTCAGGCGAATGCTGCACAAATACTGACAAACAATTCATTTGTGTTTTTTGATGTATCATCCTTGTCTCAGGTAAAGATTTATTTTTAATTTTACCTGGCCTCAGAAGTTTGTGTGATTTATCTAACGAATGTAGTTATGATATTACTTACTATTGTATAGGTGACTTATAGGTCCATTGGGCCGGGTGTTTTGTTTGAATTTCTATAATTGTATACCATGTTACATGTACACATGTCACTTTAATAAACTATTTACTTACTTACTTACTTACTTACATGTATTCTAGAAATGTTTAATGACTTAATGTAGTTAACCTATTGAATCTGTATTCGGTTATTCACACATTGTCCCGAATAGCGCATTATACATCTGAAGTAGCGCACGGTTT
The DNA here is from genome assembly GCA_031761405.1 of Serripes groenlandicus. Taxonomy (NCBI): domain Eukaryota; kingdom Metazoa; phylum Mollusca; class Bivalvia; order Cardiida; family Cardiidae; genus Serripes; species Serripes groenlandicus. Next base: position 15,486,423 of record JASEVX010000009.1, on the reverse strand, counting down.
TCATCCCTATTTCATTTATCGCCCCACTGACGATTTTCTAATAAATATTTAAGTTGTTTAAATTATAACTATTATAAAGAAAAAACGATTTTAGATTGGAAGCAACCTGAATGTTCCGAACATAATCTTAAATATCACAGAAAGCATTTTGTTTTTATTCAATTATTTAATACGCACACAAAGAGGCGCGTTTTTCACCCTTTCTCTCACATACAATAAATCTGCAGCAGCCGACTTTGAAAACATAGTGACAAAAATCTGGAAATTTTCCATAAAAGATAGCTTAATTGTTAAATAAAGTTGAAAACATTGTGGTAAAGGAGAACTTGCTCATGATGAGCAATTTCACCTTTGGCCACAATGTTTTCAAAAGCCGTCTGCTGCTATTGCGTCAAAATGCGTCCGCAGCTGGAAACGGGTTAACACTGTTAGACGTAATATATTTGATTATTTCATTTTGATGATTGTTGGCGGGATGACTTCGGATAAGCTAAATTCGTTACAAACAAGTTTTATCTAATTTATATTCGACCAGCAAATTTTCTTTTCAAAACTTTTGAATAAGTAAATCATAACATTTCTTTCTCCTTAAATATTCTCAAAGTAGATGTACTATTGCCCACACAGTTACATATTATCATATTTGCGCATATATGTTATGCTATGAGGTAAATGCGAAAATAAAGAATATATATTTAATTGGCATACCTGAAATTTCATAGAGAAAAGAGTTCTCACATGACACGAAAATAGCATGTTTATAAGAAATGTCATAACATTAATAAAAGGTGTTCCCTTTTTTAGGGATGCGAACCCGTGAGCACTGTAATGGGAGCGCTTTGTTGCGAACGAAGCTTATAACGATATATGTGTACAACCTTTTTTTTTTTTTTAAATTTGACATTTATGAGTGCCAAGTAAATTGTGTTCACCAATACAGGTTCGCTTACCAAAAATGACATTGAGTTAGATAAAAAAAAAGTCATTCAAACTCATTTGTAAACTGCGTGGTATTAGTGAACTGATATGACATCCAAAGTTGTGTTTAAATATATTGATACATTTGAATGTTATTGAGCAAAACGTTAATTTTGCGCTCCGGTGGCTCTTTCCCCGATTGCTCACAAAGGCCACAGACATCATCATAAGAGCCGTCCCGCGAGAAAACCAACGTTGTGGATTCTGAATAAAGTATCGACCCGGATCAGCCTAAGCATGCTGCGCAGGCCTGCTGTGGATTTTTTTTCAGGCATCAAATATTGCCTGATCTGGGTCGATACATTACGCAGAGGCCATAATGTGTTTTGTTTCGTTGAACGGCTCATATATAGATGTTACTTTTGTAAGATATAAACAAGTATTTTAAGTCGATTATTTTATGCACCTGAAATCGGCTTTGGTACAACATGTGACATATTTCGTGATGAATTTCTTTCGCTAAGTCATTTTGTAGCCATGCATGTCGGTGGTATATCGTCAAAAGTAACATGGCCCTACCATTACATTGCGCGCGTTCGGCTTTAATACCCGAGTTAACTTACCCAGGTACAACTTCTTTACTCAGGTCGACTCTGGTATGTACGGTGGCACCGTGGTGACATGTGTATGTTTTTATTTATCTCGTGCACACGACATACTAAGTCGTGCGCACGAGATAATTAAGTTGTGCGCACGAGATAATTAAGTTGTGCGCACGACTTAGTAACTCGTGCGCACGACATATTATCTCGTGCGCACGACTTGGTATCTCGTGCGCTCGACATAGTATCTCGTGCGCACAACTAAGTTACTCGTGCTCACGACTTAGTAACTCGTGCGCACGACATAGTATATCGTGCGCTAGACTTAAGTATCTCGTGCGCACGACTTAGCATCTCGTGCGCACGACATAGTATCTCGTGCGCGAGACTTAGTAACTCGTGCGCACGACAGAGTAACTCGTAAGGTGACTTAATAATCTCGTGCGCACGACATAGTATCTCGTGCGCACGAGATAAATAAAAACATACACATGTCACCTCTGTGCGCACCGTAGGTATGTGTTAAACGCCGAACGGTAAAGAGTTTTAACATTGTTAACCATTTTCAATTTCCATCAACCAAGTCTTCCGCCATATTGCCAGACTGAAGTGTACTAGTTTTCGGATAAGTTACCCTATATTACCTTACTCTTTATCAATCTCCCCTTCTCTGATTATCTCGACGTCTCCCTTTCTTTATCTCCCACTGTCTCTTTCATACCCAAACGGGTTTGTATTGCTTCAAAGGTAGCCCAACGTCATCGGCGTAGTTAATCATAAACCGGACTGCGAATCTAATTTCCACCTACTAAAGACAATGTACTGGTCTCTTTCTAGTATAAAGTTAAGATATCGGCACGGGACTCTGTTCCCTGGGGATAGATTCAAAGGCTGAGCCGGGGTTTTAATTCACGACCAGTGGGTTGATAACCTTTGTCGTTATCGACTGAACTGTAATGATGTATCGATCTGATTTGATAGTCCCCGGCCGTTGTAATTTAATCACACTTACTTAAAAAAAAAATCCATTATTTGAAATTTCACAGTGGGGACTTGTCAATTTCCTTAGTATTTACAATATCATTACGAAATAAAGGTTTCATTTCATTTAATTATGGCACCCATAACCCTCATGATTCAACCTTCTTCATGTTACTGTTATAATTACCCCCCCCCCCCCCCCCTCCTATTCGTCCATTTCCTCTTCATTAGCATTTTCTATGTAATACTGCGATCGTACGTCGACAGTTTGTCTAGCATTATGATATGAGCCGTTCCACGAGAAAACCAACATTGTTGACTCTGCGTAAAGAATCGACCCGGATCAGCCTAAGCATACCGCGCAGGCTTATCCGGACAGACACATTTCGCCTCCTGTGGATTTTCTGTTTCAAGAAACATTACTCTATACCTCTATCCCACTTAGACGGAATGTGTCGGACCGGATTAGCCTGCGCGGACTGCACAGGCTCATCTGGTTCGATACATTACGCAGAGTCAATACTGTTGGTTTTCACGTGAAACGGCTCATATATATATATATATATAGAAACAATGAACATTTTATAAATATTTGGTAAGTCTAAAGTCTTCACAATGTTGAACATATCAAATGTTATCAAGGGTTCCAAGTCCATCCCATTCATAAAACATGTTTGAAATAAATTAAAACTGATGGCAGTAAAAACAATCGTGCAAATGGGTTCTGTTATTTAATATAGTATGATTTATTCCAAAACCGGTCGTTTGACATCGTAATACAAAGGCTTGTTACATAATGCTAAAATTAATTATTCAAGAGGTCATTGTTCTATTAGAATCTCCACTTTATACTTGTCAATATATATTCTTGTGGTTTTCGTTTTCTCCATTTATATGTTAATCAAGTGCGTACATATACTTAACAAATGGTGAAGGAAAGTAACCACTATAACCTTTCATCTTTTGTTATTATTATAAGTTTCACCCAGCTCGGATGCATAGCTTAACGAATTGCGAAAACGTCGTTGAGACTATACCAATACCCGGACTCGTTTTGAACATGGCCCTTCCCATTTGAACCACACGGTCCTCATTTCGTATTTATAACGCTGTCTATTTGTTAAAATCATGTGAAAATAAACAAAAGGACAACTTTATACAGAGCTATTAATACACTTGCATTATTCACCCCGATATTTTAGGTCAGTAGGCTAGACACATCTTCCAAGCCCCTTCCCTACGGATTTTTCAAAGCAATAACTTATTTGATAATACATCAATATTTCATCTGTTGAAAGCTTGACATATGCGAACTTGTGTAAATAATATGAAATGCGGTTGTTTGACACTTTACAGTTAACGTATGTGTGTTTTATGATGTCTGGATTTTGGAACATCACATGTAAAATATGTGCCTTTTGAAAAATGGGGTTATGAAACCTCGATGGTATTACTAACACTGTTAGCAATGACAGTGATAGCAGATTAGGTATCATTAGAAAGCTATTTCTAAAAATGATTCCGATCCAATCAATGGCACCAGGAAGACTTCGTTTAATAGCTAGTAAAGCTAATATATTTTCATGTAGCTATGGTATTTTGTCCTTATGTCCGTAAATACCGCAGAATATTTACCAGGTAAAAAGAATTGCGTAAGAGATAGTTCGTCTCGTTTACGGTTGGGCAGATTTAGTCGTCTGGCTCCACATGCAGAACAGGAGCCAACGGTTGTCCCTCCGGAGCTTTGGGACATCTTCGAAGAGGAGGTACTACATTGCTAAGAGCCAGCCTCTCCATTAATAACCATCTTGTGTATAGAAATGCATTAACATGTTACAAACAAATTAGGTCTCAGCATGGCCTACACAATTCTTGGCCAGTTCCACTTAAACATCTGTAATACTTCATTGCTTTATTGTATGAACATAAGTTTTCTCCCAAGTCTGCACCAACCTTTCCTTTCACCAACCATAAGCTATGCACAACAATTGAATAACTTGAATAACTTGACACATCAAGCTACCCAAATATCGTTGTCAGAGGCTTTCGGAAGGTTATCGTCGATCCAACCCATCCACTGACCACCGTCTACCAACTTTATATGGTACTTTAGTAAAGATATCGTATGAGCTGTCAAACGTATTTTTCTCTCTAAATGTTAAGGGCAGCAATTTCAAGACAAAACTAATCGAAAGGAAACGAACACACTAAAATAATTGGCTCCGTCACTTTATGACTCATAATGGATGACAGTAGATCAAACATGAGGAAATTGACCCAGAAACAACTGTTCTTTATATTCGTGATGGAATTCACCTGTTGGTTACGACACATATTGCTTGGATTTAAGGACATTTTTGAGAAGAGATAGACGGACTTTTGGGCGAACGGGTTTGTGTGGCGGAATAAGCTTTTCTTGGACCGTTTTATTCTGCTAGTTTATAGCCTGGTCCATGTGCTTGGTTGCAAGCGATACCTGGGTTTGGGTAAACTGTTATGACAACTACGTATGTACTGTTTGGTGGGTAAGTTTCCCTCGGCTAATCTCTCCATATGTTTGTGCTGTGGGAGGGGTGTGGTTGATAGGATCATGGGCTTCACTCCCTCAATGGTTTTTGAGGTTGAGCTGAGGGTTGTGGTGAGTGTCACATGAGTGTTGTTCATACAACAAGTTTTGTTTTCGAGTTAGTTGCAGCTAGCAAAGTAAAGATTTTTCCATTGGGTTTTCCGCCAGTGAACTCGACCAAACCGCCACACATTCTTTATAACGGAATATGTTCATTTAGATCGAATACAAAGATATTCTTTTAGCCCTTTGTAATAAAGATATAGATAAACATGCAGCATGGCATTTTATCCGTATGTCCTTAAATAATTAATTCAAACGCATTATCCTCACGAACCACTTGAAATAATTTTCAGGAATCCTGAGAGGCAACCTATTAGGCATTACACTCTTTAAAAGACGTACAGTGATGATACTAGAGAGAACTGGACATAGCCCAGGTCCTTATATAAAAATATATAATAAACACTTTAGAACTTGTGTCAAAGTGCAAGAGTTTGAGATTTTTATATTTGATATTTATTACAAATTGAGAACACTTTTAAACTCTTCTCCTCTAAATCAAAGAGAGTTATAGCTTTTAAAGCGACTGAACTCAAGATACCCAACTGTCGAACAAAAATAAAATTTCCAATTTTAAGAAAATAAGTGTTATTTTTGTATTTGGGGCATTAAAATATGATAACTGACATATTACATACCCCTATAATTGGTGAGATTTTCTTGTTTTTGATACTTTTTCCATCGCAAATTGTACCCTGTCAGTAACGGGGTAAGTATTTTTAAATAGGAAACCCCTTCATCGGGACAATTGAAAACGACTCAAGTTCACTTTATTGATAAAAAACAATACATTTTCTACCCTGGTTTTACTTGGATAACATAAAGAATAACATTTAGGGCGAATTCGAGTTTTTTTTTCGTGCCATCTGGATTTCAGTCGCTTTAACATTACCTAGTGGTCTTCTACGAAAGTTGTACAGACTATTTTCCTAGTTTAAGAATTGACCCTGTCCCGGGGAATAGTGCTCTTTACATTAAAATAGATAGTGAAAACTGAAACAACCTTCTCCTCTGGATCAAATAGAGCTAGAGCTTCACTATTTGATTTTCACCATTACCTATTTTTTCCCTACCACAGTTTTACAAATGATGGCCCTTGGGGTTTATAGTTTTACATATTTATATAGCTCATTTCAAATAATACCATAGGGCTTAACAACCCCATTAATTAAAACATGTAATAAACAACCCGCATGACCGTCAATATGAAAGCCAACACTTGTCTATGAACACTCCCTTTCCATTGAAACACCATGAATTATATATGAAGCGATGATACTTGCTGTCGCTATTAGGAATAAAGATAACCAACAGAACACGGAAAACTTTAGTATTCAATGTATACATATACTATATATGTATTGTTTATATGTTGTGCCGATGGCTTAAATATTTAAGTAAAAATATTTGATTTGATTTGATTTCTATAAATATACATGTAACATTATCACTTCATTTCATATTTAACAAGTGCTGAGAGTATGAATTATATTTTGAAAGTTATATACTTAAATATTTCAGGCAGTTTTGTTTGTAGCCACGTGTTTCGTCGTTTTTCTTAAACACATATCCTCAAACATCTAGATAATATAGTTGCGAACACGTAAGATTTTGAGAAAATATATATACATCGTTAATGTTCTCTCAATGTTCGTTAATCAGCTAGGGACACTAACATATTACAGGAACTCTTTTAACCTCATGTTAAACGGGTTTTGATATGCATTCCTTTACTTACAACATAAGGTTTCGGGGGTAAAGGACTGCTGCATATAATGTTTTAGATGAGATGAAGTTTAAAACTGTTTTTGGCATGCTCTAGATTGTATACAAATATATTTTGGCATTTTTTGCTAATAACATACCTCATTTTTAAACATCGAAACAATATTGATTCTGTACACCTGATCACAGATATGCAACCTTATTGGCTTATTGTGTCCAGTAATCAGTCGATCAAAATCTCTCAAGCAGTTACTATGGAAAGAGATGTTCGACTGGGAAGTTCCTTTACCAATGGATATTCAAACAGCATGGTTTGTATAAGCACACTTGCGCTAAGGCAACGCACTCGCTTTTATGATGAATTTGCCCCCGTCAAACATTTCCAGAGCTTGAAATGATGGCATCAGTTCAGGACTCGTTACACATCAAACCATTGCCCCACATACCATTTGAACGGAGAGCCAGAGAGTAATATACTGGTAAATGTCTCATAAGCGGCACAGAAGATTTGTGCGAAATAAAGTAGTAAAACTACAGAAACGTGCTAATTGCTTTAACTATTTCAGCGTCGATGGCAATTATTATGAGGGTTTTGAACTACAGAGACAGGAGTCAGCTCGTAACGATCTGTCGTACCTGCTATCACCAACTTTATTTTTGAACATGGACGAGTTTATAAAATTTTTTATAGTTTTATTTAAAATATCCTCAGAAGGTCATAGACCCATGTGGTAAGTAAAGCATACAACAGTGAAACATACAAATTAATACAACAAAATAATACAAGTATATACAATTCATTACATATACAAGCTTGTTTAGATTTACCTTACTACATACATATAAACATGCTTGTATGCAAGCAAATCACGAGATGAATACTGAATTTACTATAAAAAAAAAAAAAATATGGGGATATAACACCCATTTAGACCAATCTTGTCTGAAACGAAAAGACAAGTTTGTCATTAGGTGTTCTTATACATGCAATGCAAAATTATGATTATAAAATTTATAATTTAATAATTAATCTGTTTAAATTTACACTCACAATCAATTATATACATGTGTATCCCTTATATACATTGCCTTTTCAATATACATATCTAAATTTAGTATGTTGCCTCTCACCTCTGATCTATGTGAGAAAGTAGTCAGTGGCTTCGAAAGAATGTTGTGTAAGTACTGGTGTGGGAAAGCCAGGAAAACATGGGTAGGTGCACTGACCGCCGTGATATGACCAAAGCTGTTGAAAGCGGCGTTAAACTCCAAACAAACAAACAAACATAATTTAGTATGTCTTTCTTGTTGCCTTAGATCAGTATATATGTTGCATTCCAAAATGAAATGAAATTCATCTTCTATCAACTTACATGAAAAACAAACCCTTTCACAAATTGGCTTACTAATTGATTTTGCCCATGTTCCTGTTTCAATAGCTAATCTATGTGATGAGGTACGCAAACGCAAAAGAGAAATTCGATATTTATTTATAGTTAGCGTATCTACATAAGGCTGAAAACGGAAATCAAAAATTGATCTGTAAAATAGAGCTCTACGTAAATCATTTAATCTGCTATGCCAGTCTTGAATGAATTGATCTTTGGTTCTTTGCCTAACAACTTTTAAAATCATCTTTACATCTCCTATACTTGATAAAGCAAAGCGTCTCCAAAACCAAGATTATAAAGAGCATTTCTAATTAATGAACATATCCTATTCATGAATGTTTCGCAATCATTCTTTAACATAAGATACATTTTCTTGATTTATTTATTTTCATTTGATTGTAATATTTTAATCCAATATTTTATAATAATAAATAATCTGTACTTTTGTAAGCACATTCTACCCATTTCACCATAAATAGAATAATTTTGCGTCGATTTTTTAACATTCAGTAGTCTTTTACACAATTTCAAATGTACCCTTTCTACTGCCATGCCATGTTTAAAACCCCAAACTTCACTGCTGTAGTTTAATATTGGTAATACTAATTTATCAAATAATTCTAATTTATGAGAAACCGACAGATTTGTAAATTTACATAGGTATTTATTCATTGCGTAAATTGCTTTGAGAGATTGACCGGATAATGTTTGTTGTACTTCAGAAAAGGAGCAGCCCGTTATGAAAACGATTCCAAGATAAACACATTTATTCACAATTTCTAGACAACCGTTATCATAATTGAATCGTAGATTTGCAGGTGTTCGGCCACCTTTTTTGAAAACCATAATTTTTGTTTTTGAGACATTTATTTTTAATTTCAACCTGTTACAGTACTCAAGCATCAAATTTAAGCTTTTTTGTAATTCGTCAGCACTATTTGCGAAGATAACAGTATCATCAGCATATAATAGCAAAAACATTTTAAATGTACTAACATCTAAGCCACATAGACCCTCATTCATAAAAACATCTTCAATGTCATTTAGGAACATCGAAAATAGGAATGGAGATGATAAGCATTCTCCTTGTCTGACACCCAGATTACATTCAAAACTGTCACTAATTTGATTTTGATATTTGATTTTTGATTTAACTGATGAGTACATAGAACGAATTATGTTCAGTATGTTTCCACGTAAACCGAGTTTTATTAATTTATACCACAAAATATCCCTCGTAACATAGTCAAAGGCCTTGCTAAAGTCTATACAAGCACAGTACACTTTATTACCACTACTAATTATGTGATTTATCAGCCCATGTAAAACAAACAAATTATCTACAGTACCCATATTTGATCTGAAACCCGCCTGTGCCTCAATGTAAACTCCATAATTTTATGCCCAATCACTACCTTATTTGTGCAAAGGGATGATGTATCCTTCCTACCAACAATCTGGGAAATATCCAATTTCTAAAATTTTGTTGAACAAAATTAACAACAATGGACTTAATACAGTTTTGCCGTTTATGAAAAAAAAATCATTTATAAAGATCTGGACCTGCACTTTTGTTTGACTTAAGCTGATCAATCGCTGTATTCAAAGATTGAGAAGACACAGGTAAATTAAATTCGTCAAACATAATACTGAATTCATTATTTTCATACATTTCTATAAAATGTAGTACGTCTTCATCTGGTGTGAACAACTGGTCATTTGGATTGTTTACAGATTTAAAATACTGTTCAAATTCACTAATTTGTATATTTGATGTTTTCAAGCCAGCTGTTTCCTTTAGTATATTCCAATATAATTTGGCATTCTTATGTTTCGCCTCTACTAATTTTAAAGTTTTACTCTTATCAAAAGTATACCTAGCTTTCCTAATACAGGTTTTATATTCAGACCTAGCTTTAACCATATTGACTCTGTTGTTATTACAATTATTATTTCTTAAAGTATTTAAAGACTTATAAAATAAAGTTCGTTTACGATCACATTCACCATTAAACCATTGATTTATGAAACTGACAAAGCAATATGGCCAGCATGGAAAATCAACTTCGCTAAAGAAACGGAAGAGGATTATCAAATGGACAACGCATCCCATGCCACACATAAACCAATAACACAGACGTATTTTTGTATGGTGTTCTACGCTCCTTTAAACATTTTTTCAGTTATATCACGGCGTTACATGTACCTAGGTAAGCAACCGGTATAGTCCATGGGCCAGACCAGATTTTGGTACCACCTGAGGTGGCAAATTCTAGTAAGGTTTTTTGAAAGAGACTATACCTCTAGGTAATATTTCAACATGATAGCCGTTCCCAAGTGGTAGCTAGCTTAGTCACAGTTATCATCCTTCAAAGACGATAACCCTTGTTCCAGATTATGAAAAAAACGTGTTTCTTGCCACCTGCCCCTAGTCACCAAAATTTACTCCAATAAAAAGTTAAATTGTGCCAGAAATATGCATAGCAATGTACTCCATCATTCTCGAGGCAAAAATAGTTAATAAATGTGATACTTGTCCTAGAGAAGGCATTTTCAGGTGAAAATTTGTTAAAAAAACAGGACCGTTTGAAATTCTGAACATGCATTTTCTCTTGTCACTTCACCATACCTTCATTTATTTGGACATATGATACACCATTTTAATCATGAATTACCCTGCTATTCCATGAAATAAACTAGAAGTATGTTTTGTTATCCATATTCAACCCAATGTCACTTTCTTGACCCCTACCCCCTAATTCAGCATTTTTTGGGATACAACCAATATGTGGCGTTTATCTACATTCATCTGGATTTTTTGTTGATATTTGTACTTCCATGGAGGCATATATTACTCCTCCTATGAAATGTTCTGTAAATGCGCTATACACTTGCACTTTGTGGGAAATTTAAAGCAAACTACCTAAAAAAAATATTTAAAATATGGTACTCTTTGAAACTCTTAAGACGTATTATCTCTTTCTACTCAAGATTTCACACATTGGCCTATAATATACTACTACATGTCTTGTCTATAATATCATATCAGAACATTCTTATACCAGAGGAAGATACTTATCTAACCCCTACCCTTAATTTCCCCCATTTTCAGAATATAACCAACCTATGACATATCTTCATTGACATTGATGACATCAAACATACATCCACAAATGTCACTTTATTTTGACTTTGTTAACACTATATGTATTAAGCACAAATGCTATTGAGTCATCATTATATCCATCATCATCTCATCTTTCTTCTATTTACCACACATCATCTCAAATCGTACTTTTCACTACTAATACAATATATGTCCAAGGGTATTATACCTATTTATTCATCATCACTATCCGGGGCATTCCCACTGTCATCATAGCTGAACAGTTCCACAGCAGCTTCTTCATCATCACCTTCCCTCTGATTGCTGCCGGGGAAAGAGAATCCGCTACGCTAACGTTTTATACGAATTACTGCGATTTCCCCACCAATACTTTAAACGTCTATTAGACATTTACAGACCACTCTACCAGAGAAGTATCAGCTGAAACATCCTACATCGGTTGAGCAGTTCGAATCTACATCCGTGGTACGGCATGGGTTCAGCACTAGGACATTTCACACGGGGTGCTCAGAGTTTGAATTGTTTCGGAAGAGACGCTGAAACGGATAGGTCAAGAGATAAGTTGACATGTTTATAGGGTTGTTTCGCAGGTGACAATATCTTTTTGATCTATGACGAAGTATCAACTCTATGGTCTCAGCTCAAACTGCCTTTGGTATATGGTTTCAACTGTCTGTAACGGTGTCGAACCTATCTGTTCAGCGTATGGGAATCCATTTATGTCTCGTATATGTCTTATAGACATTGAAGGCATTCATAGAAAAATCGCAGTATTTAGTGTAAAACGATAGCGTAGCGGGTTCTCTATTTTAGATCAAGGTACTCTGTTTCCTTTTTCTCAGCATACTCTCTTAGATCCGAACCTTCCGGCCCCAAGGGTTCACCAGCCTCTATCCACTTTGTGAAGTCCATAGCTATATACGGATGCTGGTGTATGTTGTAGTCTCAGCTTGTATGAACCAACTGAAACTATCCCGGACGAGCCCCCAATTTGTCAATATGTATCTCCTCTGTCCTAAACGGGTGCAATCGGGTCGATGAGATCAACAGCTACACGATGAAACGGAGTGTCTATAAGGGGCATTTCTTCCAAAGGCACTTTCGTTACAAAAACAAAAGCTTGTCACATCGTCTATGATGCCTGGTCAATGAAAACTGCTTGTAATTCTGTCAGCGGTTTTCTTTGAAGACAGATGCCCTCCATCAATGGACTCATGCTCTAGTTCCATAAATCTACACCTTTGTTGTTTTGGAACAACAATATGTTTCATCGTTGTAGTGATTAACCCCGTTTTATCTTTATAATCTTCCTTCTGGGCCAGCTTGAGCTTATCAACATTGATTTCTTAACTATCTCGCAGTTTTCAAATGCCAGAAGATGCTTCTCTTGCTCCTTAGTGTGGGCCCTAGATAAAACGGCTCCAACCAAACAGTCTTGTACCATACTGGACTTCGTCTTAAGTCGCTTCCATGACTTATCCTGGCTATCTACAACACCGGGGATATTTCCAATCACCTGATGCATTTGGAGCCATAACTTCTATGTCGCCCCTATTGTATGGTGTATCAATGAATACTCTTGCAGCTTTAACGACCTTTGCCTCGCCATCTATATAGTGATCACCATACTTATCTAACAGCTAATCATCTCAAACAAGATTTCGTCTAACTGCGGCTAGTTCGCAGCCAGTATCTCTCAAAACCTTCACCTGTTGATCAACGAAAAATCCATGTTCTATCCTAAGGTTCCGTGCACCTTCCATATTTTCTATTGTGCACAAGCCTGACACAACGGGGATCGAATCACCATTGGCAAGCTTCAACTTTCCGTTGTTCTGTTTGAATGGCGGTCTTTCATAGGGAACGGTCACACGTGTAGCTGAAAACTTCTTACCACCTCTTTTGGCTTTCGGCTTGAAGCGTTGATTGAGTTATTTTCCAGGCGGAGTGACTTTCCTTATTACAAACGAAACAACATCTTGTCTGTTTGTAAATGTTTCAGTCTGTCTTAACCTTGTGTATCCTAGATGCCGGCATGCTGCTTCCACGGGCCTCTACAAACTGCTCAGCTTGTATCGTAACCTCTTCCATTGATTTTAGCACCCTCTCTTTCAAAAACAAGGGCCTATCCCCGGTAGCTCAGTCGGTAGCGACGCGGGCTGTCAATTGTGGGGTTGTGAGTTCGAATCCCGGCTCGGCCAACTTTCTTTCTGACGTTTGACAAAAGTCAATGCGACAAGTGTCATTCGTCTTCCACCAATGGACTTAGTCTATGTGGAAAAGCAGCCAGTTGCTTGGGAAGATTGTTGTGTGGAATACTGGTGTGGGAAAGCCAGGAAATACGTGTGTAGGTGAACAGGCCGCCGTGATATGACTGCGAAATTGTTAAAATCGGCGTTAAACCAAAATCAATCAATCAAAAACAAGGCAAGTTCCGACAAACATGTGTTTATGAACTGTTCTCGCAAAAACAAATCTTTCCAACCATCATAAGACTGCTCAGCTTCAGCTCTGAAAGTATCTTGTCATTCTTGCGATAAACTGAAAAACAGTTTCGCCTTTGTCCGGTCTGCTAGTTCGGAATTTGTGCCTAAACCCTTCTTCGGTAAACTGATTGTTTCAGCACAGCTATCTTTAAAGCCTTATAGTCATGAGCTACATCTAGCGACATGCTGGTGTATACTTCCAGCCCCTTGCTTGTTTAAAGTTATCTCAAACTTATAGCTCTTCTCACTTGGTTCCATCATTGACTACATTGTAGTTGCGAAATGCTCAAACCGCTCTATATAACCATCCATGTTGCCTTTTCTTTCCTCAAACTTTGGGTCGATTCCTGATAGCTCAGTCGGTAATGACGCGGGCTGTCAATCCAGGGTTTGTGAGTTCGAATCCCGGCTCGGCCAACTTTCTTTCCGACGTTTGACAAAAGTCATTGCGACATGCGTCATTTGTCTTCCACCAATGGACTAAGTCTATGTGGAAAAGCAGCCAGTTGCTTGGGAATATTGTTGTGTTGAGTACTGGTGTGCGAAAACCAGGAAACATATGAGTAGGTGAACTGGCCGCCGTGATATGCCTGAGAAATTGTTAAAAACGGCGTTAAACCCCAATCAATCAAATCCTCAAACTTTGGTAGCTTTGGCCTAGGGTACAATGCACTTATATTCTCCAACATTGATTTTGAGCCTTCGGATGGCCCCATCTCTGACCTAAGAATCAATATTTCCAAATCACGAGCCCTAATTCCGAGTGCAAACGCACGTCCTTTGTTCTCTTCGTCGATCTCGGACCTGTAAAGTCTCTTCTGTGTTGCATCAATTATTTTCCCAATTGCATTGAAACAAATATTATGGTTCATAGTAAATTGTAATTTCTTCATGAACTTGTCCAAATTATCCAGTGTAAATGTTTGTCATCTGTCCGGCTCTCCAGGGCAAAATGCATAATTTATATTTTTATATTATTTTTATTTATTATAGATATCATTAAATATTGTCATATTTTTTTATGTTTTATATTGATGAAACAATTGTTTTTATATAATAGTAATAATATACAAATATCTTATCAATATCTACCACTGAGCCAATATGCCGATATGAATCACAAAACGCTGTACCTTCAAACTTTGTAAAATAGGGGGGTGGGGGGGGGGGGGGGGGGGGGTGTAATATATCTGCCATTGTGTCATTATAGATGTAGCCACTTTAAAGTTCAATGCATAAGAGGGGTGATATCTGCCTCCAAGGAAGTAGAAAAATACTTTAAACGTCCAAGTTTATAGAGATAAATGGCGTACATGGTTTTTCCTTAAAATTTTAAATTAGGGGGTAGGGGTCAGGAAAGTGTTATTGAGTTGAATATGGATAACAAAACATACTTCTTGCTTATTTCATAAAATAGCATGGTAATTCATGATTAAAATGGTGTATCATGCGTCCAAATAAACAAAGGTATGGTGAAGTGACAAGATGAAATGCATGTTCAGAATTTCAAAACGAACCTGTTTTTGGACAATTTTCCACCCAAAAATGCCATTTCGAAGGAACTTTTCCAAATGATTAAACTTTTTCATCTCCAGAATGATGAAGTACATTGCTATGCATGCTTGCCATTGCATGGGCATAATAAAAGTATCCCTTGAGTAGATTTTGGTGCATAGGGACATGTGACAAAAACACGTGTTTTTCGTTACCTGGATAAAGGGTTGTAGTCTTTGAAGGATGATAACTTGACTAAGCTACCACTTGGGAACGGCTATCATGTTGAAATATTACCTAGAGGTATAGTCCTTTTCAAAAAATAAAACTAGAATTTGCCGCATTAAGTGGTACCAATAAGCCAAAATGCTGGCCTGGGCCCATGGACTAGTACTACTGTTCCATTTATGCAGAGACCAGCAAGTCAGTCGAAATGCCCAACCCACAATCCTGAGCGTCAAAGAAGGAAACTAATTATTACAATTATAAAAGTTTTAGGTATGACCGTCGATCGGACCGAATTGTTACAGGTGACAGATCGGTAAATTGTTATATGTGACAGAACGGTACATTGTTACAGGTGACAGAACGGTAAATTGTTACAGATGCCAGAACGGTTAATTGTTACAGGTGACAGAACGGTTAATTGTTACAGGTGACAGAACGGTAAATTGTTACGTGACAGATCGGTAAATTGTTACAGATGCCAGAATGGTTAATTGTTACAGGTGACAGAACGGTAAATTGTTACAGGTGTCATAACGGTAAATTGTTATATGTGATAGAACGGTAAATTATTACTGATATTGTACTGATAAGTTATCGGTACTCCAGCCTGCCCATGTTAAACTATTTTCAATATTGATATTGAATTTGAAAGGAGGATAAGGTCGTCATTAAGGTAGTAGGACCCTAATGGGCATCATTTCAAACTATGATCAGCTTGGTAATTTCTTAATGTGTATCATTTTCTGGATTCAAAAACAAAATTTAAAAGAAATTTACCGTCAAATAACAATTTTAATTTGAATTACCCTATTCCCCTTTCAGAATTTTCAATAAAAACGACATCACCCGAGAGACAAGAAAAATCCTTTATTTCATTTACTTTTCAACATTTTGGTAATAATTTGGTATCGAAGTAACAAGATATATATTTGCTTTCAGAAATAATACATTATTGATCACATAACCAAACAATATAATCAAACTGTACTGAAATAACCATATGGTATTATTACAATTTTAACATACTGTTTTGACCGCGTAAACTTGGAACATCGACGTTTAAAAGCAAAATCAACAAATTCTAGAAATACTCATGACCTGTTCTTTATTAATAATTAACTTTAACCTTTTGGGAACATTGTGCCAAAAAATCAAAATGTTTTACCGTCTCATTTAAAAAGAAATAGAGTTTGAAATTCCCAACCACCTATTTCAGCCGTGACTGCAAGTAATAAAATCTTCAAAGAAGCTAATATTTAAGTGAAGTGTATTTAATTACTTTTTAATGAAAATACAACATAAACTGCTGTAAAAAATGTAAGATAGAAAAAAAAAATTGTGCTTCTGGATGGATTCGAACCACTTCCTTGAAATTCTCAAAAGATTTGAAGTCCTGTGCTTAACAACATAGGCTAAAGCATTACAATAGAAGATTTTCATTAGGATTCTACTACCTTAAGAAACACTTATAGCAACTGGCTCCAGAGTAACACACTGATGTGATAGTTACATACGAGAAAACAATGAGCATTTTCTTTTTCAGTTCCTACGGGATTTCTATTTGTCCTTACTAAGTATATAATTTAAGGTAAATGATGTTTTAAACATCACTTTTACACTCTATATACATGTTTGAGTTTTACAGATTAAAAAAAAAAAGACAAAGGCCGGTACATTAATTTAATGTATACACATTTTTAGTTAAGCGAAATTATTACTGTATATAGTCTAAACAGTAAAATAGAGAACCATCTACTAAATTGGTTACCTTCCTCATACGCTTTATTATTTTAATAGTTCTCAAACCCGGAACCAAAAAAAGGCGCGCTAAATGTAGTCTTTCATCCTATATATTACGCAGTACTCCAGAAGACGCTATATCTCGCCGTTATTACGTCACTGTGTTGCATAAACACTTATGCTTATCCGTTATATTCAAGCAAGCATACTATGGTTATCTGCTCTTTTCTTTATCTGCTTCATTCGCTTTTCTATGATGTAATTGTTTGAACCGGGAACAAAAAAAGGATGTTTGCTCGTTCGACATTTTGATGAAACAATATAACAGAGACATATAAACACATGTCTCTGAATATAAGAAAGTGGTGTTTTTGCAGTATACTCGTGTTGTAAATTTCTAACACCTATACCTTTCATAATTTTATACCCATTCAATGTTTTGGGTCTTAATATCTCCACAGGAAACTCTCTCCAATAACAATTTAAATTAACACCGAATCAGGTTATGACCAAATATGTATTGCCTTAATTTTTTCCGTTTACAGTTTTAACCCTTTCTCACAAATATAACCTTACCGAGCCTCTGCAACAGACGACTTTTAAAATCATTGTTCCAAAGGTGAAATTGTTCATAATGAGTTTAATTTTCTCCATTAACGGTTCCAACCTTTTCCCACATACGAGTATATACCCTTACTGTGCTTCTGCAACCGACGACTTTTGAAATCATTGTGGCAACAGGTGAAATTGCTCATAATAAGCTTAATTTTCTCCATTTACGGTTTTAACCTTTTCCCACTTACGAGTATATACCCTTTCTGAGCCTGCAGCAGATGACTTTTGAAATAATTGTGGCAAAAGATAAATTGCTTAAAATAAGATTAATTTTTTCCATTTACGGTTTTAATCCTTTCACACATACGAGTATATACCCTTTATGCCTCTGCAACAGACGACTTTTGAAATAATTATGGCAAAAGGTGAAATTGATCATAATGAGCTTAATTTTCTCCATTTACGTTTTTAACATTTTCCCACATACGAATATATACCCTTTCTGAGCCTCTGCAGCAGACGACTTTTGAAATCATTGTGGCAAAAGGTTAAATTGCTCACAATAAGATTAATTTTCTCCATTGACGGTTTTAACCATTTCCCACACACGAGTATATACCCTTTATGAGCATCTGCAACAGACGACTTTTGAAATAATTGTGACAAAAGGTGAAGTTGTTTATAAAGAGCTTAATTTTCTCCATTTACGGATTTAACCATTTCAAACATACGAGTATAAACCATTTCTGAGCCACTGCAGCATACGACTTTTGAAATCATTGTGGCAAAAGGTGAAATTGCTCATAATGAGCAATTGCTCCATTTTCCACAACAATTTCAACTATTTTCAGTTATCTTACTATCATTTATAGAGATTATCTATGTTTTGTACTTGATAATTTCAAAATATGTCAGGTTAAACATCATTGAAACCATTGTGGCAAAAGGAGAAATTGCTCATAATGAGCAATCTTGATTTGCATTTACCACAATAATTTTGGATACTTTTCAGTTATCATACTATCATTTTTTATAATCTTTTATATTTTGTACTTGATAATTTGAATGTCGCCTGCTGCAGATTTGTTTTATGTTGGAAGTGGTTAAACCCTTATCCCTTACCGATATAAAACAAAAACAGATTTTCTGTGTGTCTGCATTATTTGACAACAAATTATCAGAACAGGGCTTGTGTTCAATACAAATAGTTGATTATCTTTGGTATAGATGGAAATTTATCATAACATTTATCTTTAGTATTCTACTTATATGTCATTTTTCATGATCAGTTTAACTCTAAATCATCGCATTCACTTAAAAGACAGACCGTGCCAGGTTAAATATCCTAAATAATACTTAAATCTTCAATAACCGAATCTGCATTACTAACTACAGATTAAATTTATCTAATGTTTCTGGATTTAAATGTAGTTGGGTTTTATTTCTTCATGTGCAACGAAATATTGCGGCTTCTTTTTGATGCTTTGCGTCTTGTATTTTAAACCCTAACGATACGGGTAGGCTGCCTTACAATATAATACAGGGCGAATTCGATCACAAACTATAGTTTGACCAGAGTAACAAACAGATGTAATAGTAAAATGCGAGATAAAAAGAGCATTGTCTTTTACAGTCCTTACTGTTATATTAAATGGTATAATTTGTTTAGCCATCACGATACTGGTAGGCTGCCTTACATATAATACAATAACCTAGTTATCCAATGAGAACCGTTAGGGCTAAACAATTTCTTGTTATTCCTTTTTTAGAATTTAACCGTAAACGATGAAAACGTAATGGTAAAAACAAACCTTTTTAATTTGACAGTAGTTCGTTACTCTGGTGGGAGTGTGTATAGCACAGGGTCAGTCACAATCAACTGAATCGTGTTCGAACAGCTCACGTTGTAGAGCAGTTATATAAAGCCATGGAAGATCGAACACCTGACTGATCTTAGGGAACATTGTTGTTTCAAAACCGAACAATTAACACAGATGAATCCAAGACTATTTCCCCTGATTACGATGTAAGTATATATGAGCCCTCCCGCGAAAAAACCAACATTGTAGACTATGCGTAAAGTATCGACCCGGATCAGCCTAAGCATGCCGCGCAGGCTAACCCAGAAAGACACTTTTCGCCTCCTGTGGATTTTCTGTTTCAGGAATTATTACTCTATACCTCCTCCCCCTGAGATGGAATGTGTCGGCCCGGATTAGCCTGCGCGGACTGCGTAGGCTGTTCTGGGTCGTTACATTACGCAGAGTCCATAATGTTGGTTTTCTCGCGAAACGGCTCATATTTTAGAGGAACTGATGACCGGACACGGCGGAATAAATCGCACTGTAAAATTCAGAACAAACAATGGCTATAAAAGAAGAACAATAACAAGATTTCTTCTCGCTGCAATTTTGATATGCTATGCAAGCAATTGAGAAAGCGAAGAGTTTACTTTTCACTTATATTGTTAATACTTATTTCTTGGTCGCCAGAATGTAATGTCATTTATTTTTGGCCTGGGGCTATAGCCCCTGGTCATAATAGTAACACCTTTTTTTTCGGAATTGGCAGGCTGCCAATTGCTGTTAACACCCAACTACGCATTTTAGGGTGAGACTGCGCGAGAAAAATAGTTCGTCATGGATTCAACAAAACTGCATTTAAAATGTTAAGATCTCCCGAAAAAATAGCATTATAATGTTGTTGGAACATCAGTGCAAAACTTAAGGCGTAAGTTCTCCAATATAAGTTTAACAAATGCTTTAGAAATTAATGCACCGAGAGGACAAATATCAAAGCTTATGAACATTATTAACATTCGCGAAGTGGAACGGAAAATAGCGAATTAACCGGAGGCCTGTAGGGCCCGTGCGACGCAAACATTAATGGTCAACAAAGAAGTCGCGAGTCAAATTAAGTGGCAGATTTATCGGGATCCTATATGGCCCGTAACTTTGTCAGAATGTTTGTATTGATGATATCTAGTCATTGACATTGACATATTTCTCAATATAATAAGACAGAAACTCCCAAATATTCTGCCTAAATCCGCTGTCAAATTTTCCTTTGATTCTCATGTCTTAAATGTGTATACTTGTGAGCTCTTGCACTCAGGTGAGCGATATAATGCCAACAAGGTCCTCCTGTTTTCAAATTGGCAGTTTCATAATATTTACTATTTTTGATATAATCTTTCAACTTCTTAACAATAAATACATAACAAAAAGCTGCAATTGTTATTTTTTTCACATTTACCCTACTTCTCCAACCTTCGTGCAGCCCCCAGGCCATCAGAACTTTAGTGCTTTGATTAGGTATACGTGCCGTTTTAGCAATTCTACGTAGGGATGACCAGAGCTAGTTGGCAGAAGAAATACGCATTTTGAGTCGACAATGTTTATTTGTCATTATCTCAATATTCTTCCATATTAAATTGATAGAAAAATCATTTTTCTAAATCATTTGACATATTTCTGAAAGAAAAAAAGATATAATTTGTAGCATAGGACCGTTTCCCTGGATGACATGAACAGTGCCAACATAACCAGTTACCGGGGTACATTGTAAGTAGGCACAGAGAATGATGGGTAAGCTGGACCAAACAAGTATAGTTATCAAATACATGTAACTATGATTAATGCAGACATTCTGAAATCATTTTCAATAACTGAGACATTGACCATTGGCTTAGGCGGCGATTTTGTTACAAGAAAGTGTGGACGTTTTCACAGTCGGTGATTGGCCATAAAGGCTCACCATAAGCATTTCGTGATTTTTTGAACTTACAAAACCTACAAACACAACTCGAACACGATGAATTAAAATTACTCAAAATGAAGGCAACAGTAGCTTCTATATAAGACGACATGCTCATTGGCCCAATTTATTCAGTCGATGTGTCAGTGTCGTTATTGTGGAAAAACATATGTTCGGCCAGAGATTACACTTTCTATGTGAAACATAATTACACTTTTCAGAGATCATATACACTGTGACAACATAGCCCATTATCTGAGTTAGAGTAGGCACAGACAATGGGATAAGTTTGAAAAAACAAGTTTTTGTTAGTTACAGATGCGTTTTCTCTGGTTAGCTGAACACATTTCGTAGACATTTTATTATAATTAAATAGGAACTTATAATTAACAAGCCATCTGTTGAAGAAGTCACTGGGCAAATTGGTACTCAGCGGGGTAAACTGGCACACATTTAAACATTCATAGAAAGCCTAGATTCATAACCGGAAAAAAGAACAATACGAGCACAAATATAATTTTTCCGAATAAAATAATGTGTTTAAAATGAGCTAATTGAAAAGGAATCAAAGCGCTGGAAGTTATCGGCATAGGCATCAACGTTTAGGTATTTAGTGTCATTTCAAGACGATATGTTATGTGGTGTTATCAAATTCAATATACGTACAGATAATTATTCTTTTGTCTGATTTAAATGAGATTGGATACCAGGTTGTGTTGATCTCGCTTTGCTTTTTTTGAAAACTTTAGCAGCAATATGTGTATAATTAAAATCGTATCAAACACATGATGATTGAACTTCCTTGACGGGTGGGGTAATTTCTGACCCATATATTACTAATAGTATTTCTCTTTAGCTGAAAAAAATTGATACAACTGCAACTGTAATATGATATATTGCTATAGTTTTAGTCTCAGCAAGAATCAACTGCCAATTAGTCCCGTTTGGATCTGATCCAGGGAGAGTGATTTTTAAACTTTAATTTAGTTTTGCTTAAGTGGTTTACTTTTGATTTGGGTCTTATAAATATTCAATTTTAAAAATAAATTAGCAATTGGTTCTTCGGTTTATGGTGTAAATAGTAAATGTAATGATAGTATGGTATGCTTATATCACAAGTCTCCTATATTTTTTATTTAGAATGACCATGTAAAAAACTTGTCTTTATTGGTTTGTGCAGTGTATATTTTAATATATGACATTCTGTGTACAAGAATGAGTAAAATTTCTTTTTTCCAGGTTAAACAAACAAAGTTCCTAAAACTTCTTCTCCAAATTAGATTTATTCTAATTAAAACAATCAAAAGACATACCAGGTAATGGATACAAAGTAATAATAAGCGATCAACAGTGGATACTTATACGCCAATCAAAAGGTCCTGATATACAATCCAAGTATAATTAATCGAGCAATTTAACATCATTGCGGAATAATACGGTCGTGAGTTCATTTCCTCCAATCAAACATCCACACCCCCTCTATCTATGTCTACCTGTCTGTTTATGCCATGTGAAATATCATATGAGAATGTATTATTATTGATCAAGCAAGCGAATCATAAATATACCAAAAACATTGGTAATAAATGGTTTCCAGTGTGAGATGGGCTTTACAAGTAGCTCCTTCTTTGATAACGTATTTATCAGTTCCTAGCCATAACATTGGCTTGCCAGTGTCATTTTCTGTCAATATTCTATTAGTGCCAAACTGTCAAGCATATGCTGATATATAAGTTAAAAAAGAGAAGCGTCAACTCCGCATAACTTCCGTTGCTATAGTCAGTATGGTTTAATTAAACATATAGGTGCTATAATTTTACGAAAAAAAGACAACTCCTTGCATGTCTGTAAACGAAATTTGTACTTGGAAACTAATAACTATTTAAAACAAAACCTGACCTGACAATGTAAATGTTCAATTCGTGATTTTTGCATGACGACTATAAATTTGAAATGTTATTGCTGTCGTCTATTATGACGGACGGAACATAACAATCCATATACATAAACTGTTTTCTACCGTCAATGTCATTTATATATATTAAGTAAGAATATATGTAAGCGAAAACGTTATTGACTTTTTCGCATGACAGCTATTCAATAAATATCCATATATCGTCAATTTTTGACTGTTTCAGAAAGAATCATATTTTTTTATTTTATTTTTTACCCGTATGCTATCTATGAGCATATTACTGGCATTTTTGGAAAGCTTAACAACTATCAGATTATTTTCAATTTCTCAATGACCAAGGTCCGAGAACTTGCTGCCAACTATGGTAATATAACCGAAGTATTCTTGTTTTCATCAATGTTAAACGCCATGTTTTGACAAGCTGACGATACTTTCACGGCTCAATGCTTGAACACAAACTGCATCATTTGAACAAAGTGATGCATAATTGTATCAATGGTTAAAACACATTATTTTATTGAATTAATTATTCTATGTACATGTGTCGCAATTAACGATGTATAATGCATGTTTTATTTTCATGAACATCATTCCATAATTCTGATCGCTTTTATTTACGCTGCTATTTAACAATCTTTCACCTGTATTACGGCGTTTCGTGGTTAAATTACCAGTACTACTGGTCCATGTATCCTGACACCAGCTAGTCAGACGTAATGCTAACCCCGCAACCCTGAGCGCCAAGGTTGGCAGCCATTACTACCCTTTGTATAGTCTTTGGTATGATCAAAACCGCGGCCTCCTGCACCCGAGGCGGACGCTCTATCGTTGGCTCTACTCTAAATTATGCATGTGAATAAGGGGATTTGGTAAATCAAAAACCATTGAACGTATTCATCTGAAATGTTGCAAAGTGCTACTAAAAGTAAAATCATCTACATGTAATATGGGTATATATGGGAAATTAGGGAGATATCCTCTGTATGTGAATAGGTATGTGCGTATACTTAAATATTGGTGTAAGGTTGTTAATACCAATACTGTTATTGTAAAGTTCTTATACAACGAATTAATAAAAGGTTATCATAGAGGAGTAAATAATTGGGCAAGTAATGTTAAATCTCTACTAGACACTTATTGGTTTTCATATATATGGAATAACCAAACAGAATCAAACTTGAAACGTTTTCATTTAGAATTTAAGAAAAGAGCTATTGATGTATTTATACAGTCTTGGTATACTAATATGTACAACAGTGGTACATTGCTCACCTTTAGAACATTTAAACTACTTTTATGTATGAACACTATTTGGACTTTTTACCCACTAAGTTCAGAGCTGTATTTTCACGGATAAGGTTATCTTCTCATCAACTAAGAATAGAAACAGGAAGGTATGCTAATGGTAGAATTGAGCGCAATTTGCGTACTTGTACCTTTTGCAATACTTGTGATATCGAAGATGAGTATCATTTTATAATTGTATGCCCATCTTATATGGATATACGGAAACAACACATTTGTCAGTATTTCTATGTTAGACCGAGTGTGTATAAATTCACTGAAAACAGTTTTGTGGACTCTTGGAAAATACATTTATCATGCAATTCTATTAAGACAAGCTAATGTCAACACTGTTATATGAATACAATTTTGGTTGTTACCTGAATTAGAGTTCCAGACATATATTTGTTTATGTGTAATGTTTGGTTCACCCTTCAAATATAATGTTGTTTCAGTTTATTGATTGGTTGAGCTGTTCTGTGAAGATTCGCAGCAGGGCTCAATTATTAATATACTTAACTATTATCACTAAGATTTGAATTGAATTATTATCATTTTGACTTGAATATATATGTTAAACTTTTGTTATTACTAGCTTTAACATACTGCTGAAACTATGTCACGTTGATATCTAAAATGTATATACACTTATGATGTAACAAGAAACATGTATGTTTACGTTACGAAATAAATAATTTGAATCTTGAATCTTGAGTCGAATTATCTGAACTAATACAGAATATATAAAACAATAAACGATTCGTTGACATTTTACCCGTTTATCTAATATTTCAGCTTCTGTTCGATGCATGTTCCTCCAAACCATGTAATGGCACCGAGCTCTGTGTTTCGACACGGGCTTCATACAGTTGTTTGAACACAGGTAAGAAAACCACCAACTTTATACAATGTTATTATACTCATTTGAAAAAAATAACTATTTAAGTATTTTTTCTGGTAGTTATTTTAAAATAAACACATTTAATCTTTTACCTGGTTTCGACAAGGGGTTTTTACTTTTGTTTGAACAGGGGTAAGAAAAAAACCACTTCTTACAATGTAATTATATTCATTTGAAAAAAATAACTATTAAAGTTTTTTTTTCTGGTAATTATTAATAAACACATTTTATCTATCACCTGGTTTCGACAAGGGGTTCATACATTTGTACACAGGTAAGTTAAAAACACACTTCTTACAATGTAATTATAATCATTTGAAAAAAAATAACCATTAAAGTGTTTTTTCTGGTAATAAACACATTTTATGTTTTACCTGGTTTCTACAAGGGGTTCATACTTTTGTTTGTACACAGGGAAGAAAAAAAAAACCACTTCTTACAATTGAATTATAGCCATTTGAAAAATAGGTAATATTAAAGTTTTTTTCTTGGTAGTTATTAATAAACACATTTGATATATCACCTGGTTTCGACAAGGGCTTCATACTTTTGTTTGAACTCAGGTAAGAAAAAATCACACTTATTACAATTGAATTAAACTCATTTGAAAAAAATAACTATGGGTTTTCTTTTTCTGGTAGTTATTAATAAACACATGTTATCTATCACCTGGTTTCGACATGGGATTCCTACCTTTGTTTGATAAAATGTAATACAAAAAACACTGCTAACAAAACAGCTATTAATGTTTGTTTTCTGGTAGTTATTAATTGACACATTTTATCCATCAATCTGTGTTTCGACAAGGGAATTCATACATTTGTTTGAACACAGGTACGAAGAATACACACTCCTTACAATGTAATTATTATCGTTTGTAAAAAACAACAACTATTAATGATTGTTTTCTGGTAGTTATTAATTAATACATTTATCCATCACTCTGTGTTTCGACAAGGAGTTCATACATTTGTTTGAACACAGGTAATAAAAAAACACACTCCTTACAAATTAACTATTACAATTTGAAAAAATAAAAAGGCCTATCAATGTTTGTTTTCAAGTAGTTATTAATTCAATTTCAATTCAATTTTATTCGGCAAATTCAGCATTTACACGCCAAAAAAACAAGAAAACATACAAAACATACAAATAATATTTACGTACAAATATTACGATAAGACTGATAATTCGATTTTATGATCATATATTACAGCCTGGTATGATATTAACTGGCAGTATATCATGTTGTAATAGCATTCTGTAATTGTTCATTACGGAGACTGAATGCATCTCGTAAATACCTGGCAATTTTAAATATCATTTTGTTCTGATTAGAAGACAGCGTATTGACAAAAAGTTGAACATTCGGCCATGGTAATTTTCCAAAAACAATTAGTTCGTAGAGAAGAATAAAAGGGACTGCAAATTAAAATAAATCATATTCCGATTCCACTTGGTTACTATTACATACATTACAAATACGATTACATCTCTCAATACTAGAATATCTCCCCATTTCAATAGTTAATATATGCGAACATAATCTTAGAGAACGTAATTGATTTCTTAGAGTATCATTTTGAATAACATCAATATATTTTTCAAAACCAAATACTTTTTTAAATTTCCTATGGTAATCCAATTTCGAAGAAGTATGCAAGGAAGTATTCCAACTTTGAATAAGTTGGTCTTTCAATCGCTGTTTAAATAAAGGTAGATAATTTACATTTTTGTCAAACTGATTCCAAACATTACCAAAACCAAGATCATCTTATAGGGATTTTACTCTCATAGCCCAGCATTTTTCATTGTTACTATTGCATTGTTCATTCAATATATTAAACATAATAGAGTTGTCATTGTTCATAACCTTTAACAAGAATTGTAGTACTCTATCCATACATATTACAGATAATGGGTATCGCCCAAGCTCCCCAAAAATCCCTTTTTTATGAGTTTAATCCATAAGGCATCTCTAATCACCGTATCGAAAGCCATCTGATAATCAATCAACGCACAATACATCTTAGACTTTTTTTCAAAGTGTTTTGAATTATGGCATGTAGTAGATATACATAATCAGTTATACTATGATTATCTCGAAAACCAAATTGCGATTCATTAAAAACTTTTCCGATTCACACCACTTGTTAATTCTATTTCTTAATACCAGGGAAAATATCTTTGCCATGATGTTAACAAGGGGTTATACCGAGATAGTTCGATGCGTTAAGTGTATCTCCTTTCTTGTGAATGGGAGGGTTAGATACAACTATCAAAAATGTTATTAAATGTTACTAAAATCACAGCTTTTATGTCTCTTCAAACTGAACGGTTTATCGAGCTGTTTAATATATACTGTATCAGTACGTGAATGATTTTCATAATCAGGTACAAAATATTTTTAAAATGGTCCACAAAATCATTTAGAGATAAACCATCATTACTGCAGCTATTGTTCTTTTTAAATTTGTTAATGTATTTCCAAAACTTACGAGGACTTTTAGTTCTCATTGTGGATATTCTTTTCTTTGGCAAAAAAAATATTTTTAGCTGTACGTTTAGCTTTACAGTATAGACGTCTATTTATTAAAATATTTCTCTATTGTTTTCAGAAGGATCTGAACGGAAAATTCTCTAATTGTCGAGAAATGCCTTTTTAGTTTTCTTACAGTTATAATCAAACCAAGTAAATTTGAAAAATGTGGACACCCGAGGTGCAGTACTAACTGTTTTACCATGAAAATCAAACGAAATATCATATACAATAGTTGAAAGGTTGTCTATAAAAGTTTTGATGCGTGTAATTCTGACCAAATTACTGCGCATCTAAACTCCAACCGTTAACATTGAACAACAAACAACGCTACGTCGTTTATTTTATAATTTAGCTATTAAATCTTAAAAATGGTTGTGCCAAAGAAAGGCTAGAGAAATATACTGTGTTTGTTTAACACTCAGCCTTTGTCGTTTTTCTTTGCATCTAATTTCTAAGCATCAGAACTCCAAAATAATGTTAATTTTTAAATAAAAACACTTTTTGAAAAGGATTATAGAGATATCTAAGTGAAATAGAAACTGGTAATTTACCGGTGAAATTACCACTTTTTCAGTGAGATTACCAAATAAGGGTACCCCATTCTAACGTTACTATTTAAACCGAGCGTAAATGTCACAGGAGCTTTTGGCGCCATTTGTAGTTGCGTGACGTATTTTAAACGTTAAAACTGCAATTTTGGCATAATTAAAAAGACAAATTGTCTTGTTTTGTGAATTATTGTTTTTAAATCACCTCGTGAACACAAAAAGTATATATTTTCACTCATGACTTCGTCACTTGTGAAAATGTTGCTTTTTCTGTTAACTCGGTGAAATAAATCTCGATAATCAACAAAAAAAGGACAATTATTCTCTATATAATACACACATTTGAATGTGGCTAACTGTGAAAAGTTTAACATTTTGAGAAATTTTAACCGCATACTTTCATTTAAAGTGATCAGTATCATTTTATTTTTTTCGGCCGGATTGCTCTAGCATTTCAGGTCTATAAATTGGCGATGTCAGTCTGTCCGTCAACATTTGGTTAAAGTTTCTGGTTGAGGCAAAATCTCAGCAAAGGGAAGGGGTACTGGTTTGCTAAATAGTGCATTTATTTTCCTTTGTTAAGGTGTCGGGTCATGTTAGAATCGAAAGGAACTATCAAAAACCATGGTTTATTGGCGAATAAACAAGGGTTTGTCGTTCTGATGCGTTGTAATTAACCACTCGGGCCTTTGGACTTCGTGGTTAATTCCTGCGCATCCAAACTCCAAACTATTGTTTATTCGACAATAAACCACGGTTTTGGATAGTTTATTTCTTAAGTAAATTTGACCTTGTTATTGTCAGTCAAGGTCGAATTGCGACAATCCGGCCATACTGTGACAGTGTCTTCAGCGGTTTCTTGTGTATTTGTACAACATACATTTTTTTTAATTCTATGTCTTTGAAAAGAATCCAAACAAATATCTAAATCTGAAATTCAAGAATCTGTCAGTTTTTCAATGTTTTTCATGGTCAGCCTGAAACGGTTAAAATAAAATCTACATTTCAGCAGTGTAACAGCCCATTTGGTCTGTTTCTAAGTGCTTTTTTTTAGTTGTGTGCCATCAGATGGTTGATGTCGTGGTCAGATACACTTTTGAAGCGCTTGTTCATTACTAGACATCTTTTCATTAAAGGTGCATTTTCTTGAATCAAGGTATCATCAGGGAGGTTTTCTATGTCAAATGATTCATCTAGATCTGCTAAGTCTTCCTAACTAAGCCCAGAAACACTCCTCAAAAAGTCATTTATTTCTGCATAAGTGCAGGTGGATAGCTGTTATTTCAAAGGTAAATCTTGTGGCCACCTGCTTAGTAGGGTCCATTGATTCTAATACGCATCTTCTCACAAGTCCGTCAGAGACATGTTTAATAATTCTCCATTGCCCATCTAACCGCCTGGCTGTACAAATAGCCCCAATAGGTGACATGTTCGGTAGATTTATCGAGTCAGCCATTGCAGACGACGTAGTATACTATACATGTATGTTTCTTTACATCACGTGGCGCTGAATGACAGGCTCATACGCGGGGGGATAACTGGAATAGCCAATGTGAAAAGTAGTTCATTTCCATTGGTTATTGACGAATAATCAACGGTTATTTTCTTCGCTCTCTATAGGCAAGGAAAACAACGTCATGTTAGAATGATAAATTTAGTAAAAATTCTCGGATTCGAAAATAAAAACTACATCCATGTGTCATGAAATATCGTTCTATAATGAGTGAAATTGAATACTTTTTGACACAATGTTTGTATTTGCATGGATAGACATCGCGTGCCTGTCTCCATTATCGTAACGTCTTCAGCATATACATCCATGTGCAGGAAAAGTGTAGGTAATTATAGGAGAAAAATAAAAAAAATAAACAATATCTCCTTTCTCTCTACACTTTTCAGTCCTGAATCAAATATATTCTCCCAAGTTTCCTAATGTTACAATTTTGTCCTCACATGGTTTCTTTGCAACTAGCATACTCTTAATTTCCATAAAGGGTAACATATTGTGCTAAACTAAATCATTTCTACTGTTCAGGCACATATTGTAAGGACGCCCCCTCCTAGTTCAGTAAACGGTTTAAATTCAGCTGGCTCTAAGATGCCATAACGGGTAACGTTAAGTGCTGAACTAAACCGTATCCTACTTTGCCGTAAAATATTGTAAGGACACCTCCTAGTTAATGTATCTGTGTCTACGCATCTGACTCTTAATGACTATAACGGTTGACATTAAGGGCTAAACTAAATCGTTTCCACTGCTCCATTACAGATTGTCAGAACGCCATTCCTAGTCCAGTAAACGGTGCCCTCATTCAACCCGGGTTTAACATCATTGGTACTATCAGAAAATATGTGTGTCCGGGCGGGAAGATGGCGATAGGAAAAACCCAAATAACATGCCCAGGATTTTACTGGACCCCGGTTCAGCCGTTTACTTGTGAATATGGTAAGGAGTTTGTCGTTTCAGGTTATAACCGTTCATTTCTTAGTCCCGAAGGTTTGGTTTACTGTATCATTGACAAACATTGTTTACGATATGGAATAATATTCATAGTTGGAAATGTTTTACAGCATGTCTTGCATGATCAATGTTGATTTAACATTTGTTGCAATGCAAACTAGGAACATTATCTAGAATCAGAAAACGTTTTTCTTAGAGAAACGCCTTTATTTCCCAATGATACTTAGTCGATACACATATCGTAAATCATCAAGTTTCGTTGAATATCAGTTAAAAACGAAAATGAAATATTTGCAATACGTCATTTAGATTTTAACGCATTAAATTTAAATTCATTGCAGTGCGAAGCTGTAGAGATCTTCAAACCTGCGCTCCCAGCTACACGGACGGGGAATACTGGCTTTATCCGAGTTCATATGGCACAACGCCAGTTAAAATATATTGTAATGGTATGGCCACCACAGGTCCGAAGGAATATATAACGGGTAATCCGATTTTGGTTTTGTTTAATTTCATCATTTAACCATTTCAAAGCTATATTGTTTAAAAACGACCTACTCAGCTTTGCATTTGGAAGAGTCAATAGCCAAGTTTAGGAATACAAAGAACACAAGTTTGTATAGAGCAGCGGATGATTCCACTGGCCCTTGCTGTATACTGGTAGCACAGGCTTCAGAAAATCGTTTCGAGCAGTCAAAAGTTTTTAACAAAATGTTTTATATCAATAGTGTTCTAAATGATCCAGTAACACGTTTCTCAAGAGTTGTTCATAATTGACCGGCAAGTCTTGACCTATCCAAATACATATATGTATGTCCAGTACAGGAAGAATGCCACTTCAAAGGATGGACCGAGGACAGGTGGACTAGTATATCATGTAAGAACAACCAAGAAAGAGTAAGACTGAACATGGGTATTTATTGGAAGCCGTTAGGCTTCCAGTAGGAATGCCTTGAACTTAGCACAAGGAGATTTATAGACCTGCCAGTGTGACTACATATCGGTAGTAAATGACTTCAAAAACATCCCTTTTACACTCTATTTACATGTGTGGGTGTTTTCAAATTAAAAAAAATACCAAGGCCGGTATATTAATTTAATGTACATGTATGCACATCTTTAGTTTAGCGAAATTCATACTGTATCTAGTCTAAACAATAAACTAGTGAACCATGCTATTGAATTTGGTTACCTGCAAGATTGGTAAAATTATTATAGCCCTGGTGTCAAACATGGCTCCACCCTGGGGATCACTTGTTTTACATAGACTTGTTAAGGTAAACACTTTAAAAATATTCTTGTCCATTTGCCATGAATGGTGCCCCTCTACTAAGACTTCAAATTATTTTGATAGGATGATAAAGATGGCCACCAGGGGGTGTTGCTTGTTTTCCGTATATATGTATAGACAAAGAACAATAACAACTTTATCAGGTGAGCGATATAGGACCATCATGGTCCTCTTGTCTATTTGATGTATTTGCTTGAACCGGGAACGAAAAAAGGACGTTTGCTCGTTCGACATTTTGATGAAACAACAAAAGAAAGTGGCGTGTTTGCAGTATACTCGTGTTGTTATTTCTAACACCTTTACCTTTCATCCTTTTATACCGACTCTCTCCAATAACAATTTAAATTAACACTGAATCAGGTACTGACCAAATATGCATTGCCTTAATTTTCTCCATTTACAGTTTAAACCCTTTCCCACATATATACCCTTTTCGAGCCTCTGCAACAGATGACTTTTGAAATAATTGTGGAAAAAGGTGAAATTACTCATAATGAGGTTAATTTTCTTCATTAACGGTTTTAACCCTTTTCCACATATATACCCTTTCTGAAACTCTGCAGAAGACGACTTGTGCCAAAAGGTGAATTTGCTCATAATGAGCAATTGCTTTATTTGCCACAATAAGTTCAACTCTTTTCAATTATTTAACTATTATTTATAGAGATTTTCTATATGTTGTACTTGGTAATTTCAAAGTCTGTCAGGTTAATCATCATTGAAATCAGTGTGGCAAAAGGAGAAATTGCTCATAATGAGCAATATCTGCATTTGCCACAATAATTTCAACACTTTTCAATTACCATACTATCATTTATAGAGATATTCTATAGTTTGTACTTGATAATTTCAAAGTTCTCTGCTGCAGATTTATTTTATATGGGAAATTGTTAAATCCTTAAACCAGATTTCCTGTGTGTCAGCATTATTTGACAACAAATTATCATAACAGGGCATGTGTTCAATACAAATATTTTCTAGTTTATTGTCAATGTATCTCTAGTATTAGTCTTTTATGTCACTTTGCATTATCCGTTGACCTCTTAATCACCTCATTCGCTTAAAACACAGACCCTGTCAGGTTAAATATCCTACATAGTACTTAAATCTTCAAATACCGATATCTGCAACTACATATTAAATTATTCTAATATCTGATGTACTTTCTCATTTATCATTTCTTCATATGCAACGAAACATTGCGGCTTCTTTGACGCTTTGCGTCAAACATTAGTCTTGTTAATATACATGACATATCTTGGGAACAAATTTATCTTCCAACCAGCATAACGCCTGTATGCTATACTATATTTGATTGCATCTGTATGGGAAAACAGCAAAGAAATTAATTCTTTCCACGCTTGTTCTTTTCTTCACCACACTTTGTCATGCTTAGTCAAACTGACAAGTCTCGCGACATTGCATAGCAAAAAGAAGATAAGAGTGATCAAAAGGTTGAAGCGAATGATGTAGCATTGACATTATCTGTTATGTACTAAGATATTTTGCAAATGGATGACATTTTGAATTATTTTCAGTTGATTCAAATCGTAACGTTGCTTTGCACGATTATGGGCCTACTGACAAGACCTACCCGAACCACCGCTCAGCGATCAACTTCTTGAAGATTGCTATTGATATACAGGTCAGTTACCAATATTGACTTTCTTCATGTTTTTCGGCATCATCATGCTATCTGGCATCTGTATTCTTGCCCATACTTAATTTCCACATGCTTTACCCTCTTTCACTCTCTCTTCGTCAATCTCGAGTGAACTTAATAAACAAATTCTTCCGTGCTGTACACAATCTCAGTTATACGGAATAGAACATAATGTTATTAACGTATACATATACACCATCCCATTTATACGGAATAGAACATCATTTTATAAACATATACATATATCATTTATACGGAATAGAACATATTAATTTTATTAACGTATACATATACACCATCCCATTTAGTCGGAATAGAACATAATTATATTAACGTATACATATACACCATCCCATTTATACGGAATAGAACATAATTGTATAAACGTATACATATACTGATAATACACCATCTCATTTATACGGAATATAACATAATTTTATTAACGTATAAATATACACCAATCTCATTAAAATCAGTCGAATAGCTCAGTCGGTAACGACGCGGGCTGTCAATCCAGGGGCTGTGAGTTCGAATCCCGGCTCGGCCAACTTTCTTTCCAACGTTTGACAAAAGTCATTGCGAAATGCGTCATTCGTCTTCCACCAATGGGCTAAGTATATGTGGAAAAGCAGCCAGTTGCTTGGGAAGATTGTTGTGTGGAGTACTGGTGTGCGAAAACCAGGAAACTCATGAGTAGGTGAACTGGCCGCCGTGATATGACTGAGAAATTGTTAAAAACGGCGTTAAACCCCAATCAATCAACTCATTAAAATCAGATCATACTGTGCGTATATTGGATCTGACTACCCAGCATAAAGGTTCGTCTCGAACTGACCGTATTCACTTAAAAACTCATAAGCAGGTGCGAAGTGTTTATGTCCAATGCAATCGTACGATACAATAAATACTCGTGCTATACACTCGAAGCACTCGACAATCCCCGTTTCTCTGTGAAGACCTTATCACCGAAAAATACTTATACCTCCATTAGTTATTTACAAGAATAAAATGAACACGATTTACCTCCTTTGGTATTTTAGAACTCTTATTTTATCATGACTTCTAATGATATTTTTGTTCGAGGACCACACTTTTTCCATTTTTAAAGTTATACAAATGTAGCTTCTACCTTTTTAACGATTTTTTGATGTTCTTATTTACTTCGTTGTAAGGCACTATTTCAAATACATTTATATGTGTATTTGACCTATGCACAGAGTGTAGACTGGTGAGAATGTATGTATGCTAAATAGCTCGCATCGTCGGACACCCACGGTTTAATTTATATTTTGAAAGAGAAAAAAAATATTTAGCTATACCATTAAGAAGAATATTTTGAACTTATATTGGGATACATGTACAGAAAATGATTAGATTTTTAACTTGCATTTCCTGGTAACATATTGTAATTTCATCTTTTTTGTCGTTTTATCACATAGTTTAATACATGTCATTTTTATCTTATTTCTTATTTTTTATGTGTCAAGTTCCTTTAATTATTTTCATGTATGTTGTGTTAATTTTGAGTATGAACCATATGTGTTAAAGTATTATAATACAGTTTCTGACCTGTTCTGTTCTATGACTTCAATATCCCAATTCAAACATATATACCCTGAATTGGCAGAAAAAATAAATAATCGAAGTTCCATTTTTCGCGTGACATTGTTGAATTCATTCTGAGCATGAATGTAACTGCTAAAAAAGAATGCAATGATCACACAGTATGATTTACCTTTACTTAAATTCCTGTATATTTTATGACAGCTATCAGATATTAAAACTGTATGGTATGGAGAGGTCGTGGCTATCCTCCCTCATACCTTGCGCCAATTGTTAGTGTATTAATTATATGAATAACCTAACGAATAACCTATAAGGAGTTTTTTTACTACAATGTTTTATTTTATAGGTTTGTTTTTGAGTTTCATTTACGTCTAACACATAATTGTTGTCAGTTAGAACAAAAGTATGTGTACATACAACACAGAATTTACAAAAAACATATATAGTGAGAAAATGTAACCAGATTGTGCCGAAGCGAAAACCTTAATCACTGGTGATCAAGATCGACCTGCGTTTACCACAGTTTGATTTTGATCGACAATGTGCGCAAGTTTATTGTCAATTACAGTAGCATTGCACTGTAATAGGAGTCCCAATTCGGATACTCTAGTTTGAAAGTGCGGAAAAAATACGAAACACAAGAGTTTACCTGGGAATATTCTGTGATTAAAGGAAAGTGTAGGAAATAATCTTAATGTTAACAAAGTCCTATAAAGCTCATCAATCGATCAATCAATGTTTTCAAATGTATTTTGTGATTATGATATAGAGTGATTCTGCATTCATTTTTCAGAGTAATACGTATGTTTATAGGTTTTGTTCTCATGTTAGACATGAAGTAGGATTTGTATACTGTGAATGAAATAATATTCCGTATACAATTGATATTATCATATTCTCTTCTCAGGGTTTGTAGCCTGTTACAAGAGATTTTAAACAAACTACGTTATCGTATCCAATGGATGAAAAAATATGTTGCCAAAGGTGCGCAATACTGTTGCACTGTATTAAGAAATGTTCTATATTTTCCGTGTCACCGTAAACAGAGCAGATAACGTTAGCTGATATTTTCCATTTTTTAAGATTATCTTTTGTAGCAATTATGTTGTGGATCAATTTGTATATAAACTGCTTGATCCAGTTGTTTGCACAGTTTTCATGAATAAAACAGTAGATGTCTGCCCAATTGATTAGGGTTTTGAGAGTATCATTCCAGTACTTGTGAATGTATGGTTTTTCAAAGTAAGATTTTTGAAATATTGAATATACGTCATTATTTGTTAATTTGAGGAACTTTTGATGTGGTAGGGTTAATTTAATGTTTACTTTTGTTTTAAGGGAAATGTCAGACTTCAATATTCGTTTTCATGTGATAGATATGGATGACTTTACTACGTTTATTTCTCTGATCCAGTCACGTTTGTCTTTTAATTGTTGTAGTACTTTTGTTTGTAATAATGTTGTCTATAAACAGTAGGCCAGAATCGATCCATTTACGAAAAATCAAGGTTTTATTAAATTTGTTTTTAATATTTGCGCTGCCCCATAATAATTGATTTCTTATGTCGTGAAATATTTCATGTTTAGATTTTGCATTAGTTATTTTCTTAAATTCTATCCATACTTTTAGAATGTCTAGATAAAAGGGTGGCAATTTGTGTTTTATTTTCAGAAGAAACTTGAACGAGTCAAAGTTCATATAAAGTATCAGTAGTTTTTTTCCGTACTGGTTAAGGTACAATTTCGTAATTTCTTGCCAGTTTGAATCATCGTCAGTTAACATAAGTATTTTTACCCAGCTTACTTTTATAGATTTATTAAATCAATCATGTTCATACCTCCCTCTGTTATATCTCCAATTAAGGTGTTTCTTTTAATTTTTTCTCTTTTTCCTCCCCATAGGACATCAAATAATTGTTTGTTTAATTGAGTTCAATACGTAATCAGGTACATATATGGACTCAAAGAGATAAGTGGGCATAGGTAGGAAAATTAGTTTTATTAGTTTTATCTTTCCGAAAAAAGTGAGATGTCTTTGCTTAAGTTTATTAATGTGATTTTGAAAGTTTTCT
Organism: Serripes groenlandicus; assembly: GCA_031761405.1. Lineage (NCBI taxonomy): Eukaryota > Metazoa > Mollusca > Bivalvia > Cardiida > Cardiidae > Serripes > Serripes groenlandicus. Next base: position 15,448,545 of record JASEVX010000009.1, on the reverse strand, counting down.
AATTTCAAGTCTCAATTTCTCTTGTTACTTAAGTTATGGTTGGTTGAAAAATAAACACCAACAGCTTTAATTTCTTTTACACATATTATTTTGCCTATATCATGATTTCTATTTTTAGCTAAGCCGATCCACATTATTTCTGTTTTATTCTTATTGAGTTTGAGGCCTGAGTAGATTCCAAAGTGATCAATTATTTCAAGAGCTTTGTGAATTTCGGTTGTGTTGTTTACAAATAGTGTAGTGTCATCTGCTAGTTGACTAATTTTTAAATTATTTATGACATTGTTTGTTACTTGTATACCTTGAATTTCATTACACGTCCGTATTTGTGTAGTTAGTATTTCTGCGGCCAAAATAAAAAGAAGAGTGAACATAGGGCATCCTTGTTTAATGGACCTTGTAATTACACATTTGTGTGATTTCCATCCGTTGTTTAATACACTAGCTGTTATTTTACAGTAGAAGGTTTTTACCCACGACATGAAGGACTCGCCAGATCCATATAATTTTAAAGTTTCGAATACAAATGTCCATTTAACAGTGTCAAATGCTTTTCTGAAGTCTAAGAATAGTATTGCGCCTTCCATGCTCATTGCATCTGCATAGTCAATTACATCTTGTATGTCTTATATTGTTACTTACAAGTCTATTTTGATGTATCCTTGTTGGTCATTATTGATAAGAGTAGGTATGATTTTTTGTAAACGTTTTGCTAAAACACGCGCAGCTATTTTGTAATTAACACTATAGGGAGGCATTTTTCAATGTTTTCTGGATCGCCTTTTTTTGTAAATTAGAGACAAAACGCTGTGTTTTTGATAGTCCGCCTTTCGAGTAGCCATAATTTAGTGAATAAAACACAATATCTCCAAATTTTGCCTAAAATGTTTTGTAAAATTCAACCGTTCAACCATCATTTCCTGGACTTTTGTTTAATTTCATCTCGTTTAAGGCGGATTTATATTCATCGTTGGATAAGGTTCCATCACAAATTAATTTTGGAGGATATGTTGCTCCGTTTACTTTCTACTTTAACTCGTGAAAGATAAGATTTAATTTCTTTTTATCTGTATTGTTTGTTGAGTGGAGATGTTTTGTAAAAGGATACTTCCTCTTCGAGTATATATAGAAACAAGTTTTCTTTCTCCTGCAGTAATAGTTGTTTATACATACCAGTATATCAATGAAATTCCTTTGTATACTATCAAAGTGGATACACATCGTATCGTTTGACATTTTGAAAATACTAGAGCTAAAAATTGTGGACGTAGTAGATACACTGATTGGATGATACAGGAAAATCGAATTCTGTGTATGTATATGTTCCGCGATTTAATTAATTGTATTATCTTTTATAACTACAGACATACTTATTGAATAACAGATTGCAATTATATATTTCTGTATCGTCTTAGTCCAAAAGCAATATCTGTCTTTTTAGTTTTATCATAGAAACAAATCATCACTGTTCTCCGTATTTGTTAGGTTAATAAACATTGTAGATACAGTGTACTTACTTTATATACTTTGGTTATACTTTGATTATATTTAAATTTACACTTTTATGTACTTTAGATATATACCGCTCATTGTTTGTTTGTTGTTCGTAATTCACTGAGAGCTTAGGTATGCACTTTGCTCCTCTTTTCATTGTTACGTCACTAATTCATTCGATTTGCGTTGGTGGGGATCGAGCTACAGATTGGCTTCTCGTCTTTTTCTTTTTTGGGTTTATTTCGGTGTTTTCATTTTCTGTCGTTTGCATGAACTTGTCAATAGGTGTCTGTTTAGAATGTTTTGTTTGTGTTTGTTTAGGGGTTGCCAGTGGGATAACCTTTATGTTTACTTTACCCTTTACGCCTGTAGTGTTTTCCTCGTCTGTGTGTTCGTCGTAGGTTGTGGGTTGGGCTGCGGAGCTATCATGGTGTTCCTTAGTGTCAGAATCTTATGAATTGGTTTGATCGTGTTCCTGGATATCTTTGATATTCGTGGGACAATAATCTTGTTTATGACCGTATTGAAAACATTTACTGCATTTCCAATCACTTAGACAAGTGTATGACATATGACATTCTCCCAGACATTTTCTACAATTAATGGTAGGTTTGATTTGCCCTTTATGGATGATCTTTGCTCGGAATTTTCCAAGAAGCATGAATCTTTGCAGGGGCTCTTTGAGGGACAATTCACTGACAATTACAATCCGATCACCATTGCCATAATTGGTTAGCTTTCGGTCTATTCGAAACTTTTCTCTATAAAGAGTTATGATTCGCAACCAATTTTTATCAATTATTCTGTGATAGTTCCGTCGTCTGCTGATAATGGTATATTTTGTATTCTTATACGGATTGTGCTATCTGTGTCTAAACGGTTAGGGTTTGTGGGGAGAATCGGGACATTCCATGTATTATAATGCCTTCAGTGACAAGAGTCGCTTTATCGTCTAAGTGGTCTGTGTATAATCTCCACAATCCGTTTACTTTTTGTAAACCAGTTATATGTGTAGGATTATTTGTTTCTCCTATTAGCCTTGTACAGTTCTTTGTGTATTATGTATTCATCATATGTTGGTTTCCTTAAACCAAAAAGAGAGCGTTCTCTTAAAAATACAACCGGTGGGCCAATGTCGACGCCATTTTGAAAATCACTCACCTCGGCCTGGTTTATCTCTGGAAAACCATATCTAGACCTATTAGAAGTTTTCACCTTATTGTTTTTAAATAGACAAAACTGTACAAAAGTCATCTCAGTCGTAGAAGGCATCACCTTGGTGAAACCGATCACGTGACCAATTTCATATTATCTTTACATCTTGTTACCACGGAAATACCAATACTTATTCTTTTTTATAGTCGTTTCTTCTGGATTTAGTTAAACAAAAATTATTTTTCCAAACTACTTTTTTGATTATCAAAAGCTTATCAAGTTTTTACCAAATACATGACAAAATAATGCCTTTGCGAGAACATATGAAACACGATACATATTGAAGCCATGATAACACAGTGATATCCATGGATCCTTTATTATCCTCCGCTTTTTCGAAGAAAAAAAGGGGGGTTATTAATTTCGGTTTGTCCGTCTGTCCGTCTGTCCGTCGGTCTGTCTGTCCGTCTGTCTGTTCGGCGGACTTTATTCGGTGGAGTTATGGCCCCTTAATTAACAAAAAATGTCGTTTGTTGCTGTTTCCGTGCAATAACTGCCACAAATGTGAACCGTTTTTTTTTCAAACTTGGTAACAAGGTTAAATGCCTTAAGGGCTAGGCCAAGTTTGATCGTCACTTTCGGTAGACTTTATTCGGTGGAGTTATGGCTCCTTATTTAACAAAAAATGTCGTTTGTTGCTGTTACCGTGCAATAACTGCCACAAATGTGAATCGTTTTTTTTTCAAACTTGGTAACAACGTTAAATGCCTTAAGGGCTAGGCCAAGTTCGATCAACACTTTCGGCGGACTTTATTCGGTGGAGTTATGGCCCCTTATTTAACAAAAAATGTCATTTGTTGCTGTTTCCGTGCAATAACTGCCACAAATGTGAACCGTTTTTTTTTTCAAACTTGGTAACAATGTTAAATGCCTTAAGGGCTAGGCCAAGTTCGATCGTCACTTTCGGCGGACTTTATTCTGTGGAGTTATGGCCCCTTATTTAACAAAAAATGTCGTTTGTTGCTGTTTCCGTGCAATAACTGCCACAAATGTGAACCGTTAATACATGTTCAATAAAAAGTCTACTGACATGTTTAAACCTAACCTCAACATTTTCCTACAATATTTCCTGCAAGCGGGGGATAAAAATTTCACGAATTTGCTTGTTTTTTCCACAAATGTGTCAACTACAGTTTTATAAACATTAAAACAATTTATAATTTTCAAAAATTGGAAAAATGATATTTTGTGCATCCATGGTAACATACTTGAGATTTTTTTTACATATTTTGTTAGAAGAGGTCTTTTTATTAAACATTCTTAAACTGGCAAAATATGACCTAAAAATTAATCCCCCTTTATTTAGTGAATTTGCCATCTAAACAAATTCATAGTAATGTTTTCTTTGCAAATTTGTATCAAGTTGAGGAAATGTGTGAAGTTTGAACAAAATCCGTAACCATGCGTGCCACGTTCCCTTTATGGGAGTGCAAATGCTTACAGAGAATAGCTATTTAACAAAAACGTGAAAGGAAGAAATAACATCAACGAGAACTTATTAATCACACAAGGCAATTATTAAAGAAGTTTAGCAATTTAGCTGTTCAACTTTTGTGACCAAATTGATTATACCTGAATTTAATCTGGTTTCATAATTTTCTACATCATAACATGTCTGTAAAACATTTAGTACGGACTAGTTATCTTCTGTCACATTCGACACAAATATGAGATTTGAAATCTGTCAATATCTTGGAATACATTCGCTTTCTTTCATTGAAAGTGTTCTGAATAGATATTACAGAAATAAACTACAAACAAACCACAAAAAAGCGCAAATGTAATCTATTCATTTTGTGTTATAAAATTCATGTCAATCTCCTATTGATTTGAGGATATAAATAGATAATAATAATACAGCAACATTGATTCATTTAATCATGTCATAAAAGCGATATGGAAGACCAAGTGGGAACAAGGTCAAATGATACGTTACTGCATTCTTGTTAAGAGAAGATCGTGTTTGTGTGCATTGTCGTGATGACGAAAATATTTCCTATATGGTGCTCAAATATGGGGCGCTATGGTAATGTGAATAAGATGGAAAAAGTACAGTTGAAATATTTTAAGTATACATTTAATATGAAAAGGTCAACTCCCTCTTACATACTATACGGTGAACTTGGTATTACACCAACTAAGTTATATATAAAGACAAACGTTTAATTTCATTTTGAACACAAATTATTGAAAACATGACTACAAAAAATCCTAAATTGTCTACTTGAAAACTTGCAAAAAAAAAATAAAGTAAAGTCCAAATGGTATAAAAACTTAAAACAGATTGATATGCTCAATGGGGTACTCAGGAATATCGAACGAACAAAATATACATAACACCAAATGGTTTATACTGTCTACACAGCAAAATGAAAATACATCTTTATTAATAAATGGATGTCAGATATTTCTATTACATCCGATACAAATTGATATAAATATATCAAACAGGAATTCGGAATGTGTCAATATATTTAAACATTACCTGATTAACTTTGTAAAATGTTTTTATTATTTCGTACACGAAACCATCATATGCAAATAGAGACTGGAAGTTGGTATAATACACCTTAAAAGGCCAGAATGTGTTCAACATGCAGAACTGATACAAGTGACGAAATCCCCTATTTGCTAAAATGTCCAACCTTCAAGAACATTCAGATCGAATATTTAGACAGATACAACCTACAAGACAAAATTAACAGATTTTCGAATGCTTCAAGTGAACTAAAACTGAAAAGCATAAGAATGTAACGATAAAATATTATGACAAAGTTAAAAGAAGATACGTCAACAAACAAAAACAATAATGAACAAATACCACCGTTCCCTCTCTCATTATTCTCTATTCTATTGTATCACCGTGACTGTGACTTTGCATTACTATATGTATGTATATTGTAAAATAGAGCTTATACTATTAACATAATGTAAATGTTAGCAAATCTAAGTAATACCATGCTTTCTGTGTATGTAGTAAATATAACACCATTCGAACTGACTACTTATTTAATTGGTTCTGTGATGGAACACATGTAAATGATTTATATACTCTTATGAACTCAAACTATTCTGAAACACTACGTAAATTAACTTGCTATGTATTCCATCTAATATCGAATATAACAATATGAAGTGAAATAACCATGTTTAATCAATGTTATAAGTTGTTCTAGATACCGTCCCGTGATACAACCTTGCTATGTTTTGTATTTATATTGTATGTAATGTGTTTTGGGCCGGTGGTCTTGAATTACTATATAACGTTTTAAATTTGAATTTGCATTTTCGTCAGAGTATCGATTTTAATTTCGCTTCAGGTGATTTGAAAACCACAAATGATCAAAGGAAAAGTTCTCCTTCATCATAAGGTTTACAAAAACCTATAAGAATGGCTAAACAATGACATTTAAATTTTGATAAAGAGTTGGATAAAGGGGCATTGCAGATGTTATATATAGTCTTTATTTTATTTTAAACAAAACAATAATGAAACAAATACCACAGTTCCCTCTTCTATCATTCTCTATTCTATTGTATCACTGTGACTTTATATTATCAGATGTATGCATATTGTAAAATAGAGCTTATGCTATTTACATAATGAAGATGTAAGCAAAAACAATATATGAATAAAAGTATTCAAAGCAGGAGACCAATTAATTGGGATGATTAACATCAGTTTGTTTCATTACCAATTGCACATTCTTGATTTAACAAACTCTGCAATTGGAAGTGAAATTAAAAAAAGAGGGCCATAATTGATCGCTCACCTGATTAATGTCATGCCGACCAATATAACTATTTTTTACTAAATACCTATAAGGCAAAACAGCCCCATTCCTGGTGAACACGTTTTTAATTAATCAATATGGCTTGATGAAATCGGTATGGAGGTAACCCAAGGAACACAATGATTCTTTTAAAGTGTTCACTAAAGCCATATAAAAGGAAAAACATCCCAGCCCCCTCGACCAATCTACATGGTTTGAAATAATCTGATAGAGGGTCGCATAAGGAATATTTCTACATTTTCTTTTTGGAAATCGGCAATATGCTTTCAGAGAAGAAGATTTCACTATAGCCATATAACGCAAAACATCTCCGCCCTAATGGTTTTTCGACCAACCAACATAGCTTGAAGGAATCTGATAGATGGTCACAAAAAGGAACATTTCTACAAAGTGAAATTTTAGCACATGAAAAAAAAAAAAAAAAGTGTTCACGCAAATTGCCAATATTTGAAAGATGATATGCTAATTGTTTGTCTTCTTGTGGTTTAAATCTCATTCTGAAGTTATTTTATCCATATCTTTGGAAGTTCATGTGATACGTTGTAATTAAACCTACAAAATAGACACTTTTTCCCCCTAATGAGAACCCATATTTGTCAGGTGTAAGAATAGACAAATTTAAAACTTTGAAATAAGGGAAAAACATATTTATAATATTTAACTTTTTCTGAAACTTCTTCAGGTTATTGCAATAACTATCATTTATCAACATTTAAAAAGAAAAGTATATGTCATTGGGCAATTTTTTTTTCAGTTTTTCTTGTCTGAATGGCTATAAAAAATGTTAAAATATGAATAAATATTTATTTATTTTTCAAACATATCTTCAAATGTCATAAAAAAGTTCGAATATTTTCTCCTTTTTTTTAAAAACAATATGATACTATACAAGTTCTAGATTAAAATTGATATATATCGACTTTAATATGTTCGTTTTACCCAGTTATATTTCTTAATCAAACATGGCTACTGGACAGCGGCTCACGAAAAATTGGAAGGCTCACGAAAAAAATATGCTCTTTGTCTAAACCAAATTTAAACCACTTTGTTTTAAATTTTTAACCATTATAAAAAGGTATAATGACTAAAAAGGTTTTAATTGTCAACAAAATCAGAAGATTTAATAAGAATGTAACATTTTGTTTTTGTTTTTTATATTTCAACTTCTCAGTTCAGTACATCCTTAAGTGACTTGGATTTTGGGAATGTCCGCTGGATTAGACGACGGTGGAGCTTGGCGACGTCCTCATACTTGTCATTTGATAGCAACGTATGCGTTGGCTACCGCAGAATTTTACAGAGATGCTGACATTGTACACCTGTGTATATGTGTTACATCCGTTGTCTCCTGGAATGACTTTGGCAAAGTCAATCAACTCATGAATTGCATGCCTTTCGCATCGCGCCTTTACCTTCTTATTTCTGTACTCTGAATTGGAGAAGACATTTATCCCAACTCTTAAATGTAGGGAAGGTGTAGATATATACAAGCTTTAAGACTCTATTCACCTTATCACTAGCTCTCCTATCATATAAGGCACTGCACCAAATGCCTTCAGCTGTGTATCGACTAAACGATCCTGATCTGTATCAATAGCATGGTTCATATTTCTGGCTTCATCACGAATATGGTTGATTTTTTTTTAAATTGAATGACTTTCAAAATGATGGACAAAAATCATGGATGGATATTTACTTCCCATGCGAATAGGTCTTCTCTATGTACCATTTGATGTAGTTGATGCAGAATTTGTTCTAAGGTTTGTGGTTTAATCTGTGTCCATGTCGGTTCTATTAAAATTCCTTCGTTGTCCTTGAATACTTTGAACTTAATGCATCTTTCAGTATTTCCAGAAGTTTTAATTTCAAGTTGTTCACATAATACATTCTGGAGGGAAAAATTGACGACTCGCATAAGCTGATGATCGTTTGCGAAGGGAGTGTACTTTGAATGTGTATTCAGAGGCGTTTGAAAGTGAGGCTTTCAGTTTAATAGTGACTACACTTTAAACGATCCAGGTTTTTCGTAACATTTTGATAAAAGCCGCGATGGCAGCCATTTGAGGCTAAATCTGCATCAGTAACACTTTCTAGAATGCGATTTCAGAAATCTGGTAGTATGAATAATGTTGCAGCAAGAGACGCCGGTTACGAATCTCATGCAGCTTACAGGCGGATGCTTTGAAAAAACCAATTCATTTGATCCTCTACCATTATCAGTTTTGATCTGTTTTAAATACATGTATATATAAGGATTGCTATTGCTACATAGACCACCTCCAATTGTATTATGCAGTTAAAAGCATCAATCATAAAACATTAATATGATATTAGCAATTGCCTTCTGGCGTTTGAAGCAGATAAACTCTGAAATATTGTTGCAAAAGTAAAAATTGCTCATAATGAACCATTTTTCCTTAGCCACAATGTTTTCAACTGTAGCCATTAATCATACTTACATTAATTGAGATATTCCATTACTACCAAGATCTTTATAAAGTATTATGTTGCTGATTTGCTGTATGTTGGGAAGGTTACGCAATGAAATGGTTAATTGTGTAATATATGAAACAGACAAACATGTTTTTTCAAGACATTTTGAGATGAAACACAATTTCGTAGTTTCTCTCAATATACCAAAAACGACAAGAATGTTAGAATTGCTCCTGTTAGCCGATCCGGATGGTGGAGTTCTCCTGTACTTAGTGTAACATACACATTTCTTTCTATTTCCCCCCATATTTTTTAATATAATTTGTTTAAATAATAGTCTTACAATATACAGATCCCCTTTATTCGCTTCCTTATGCTAGAATTACCTATTATTTTATCTCATGTGTCTCTTCAAAAGTTATGCCTATTATCAATTTTGGTAAGAAATCTAAGATTGCAGCCAATATGGCCCCAAAAGAACCCCAAGGGACAATATTTTGCATTGGGAACAAACAATTTCAATTACTAGATACCCTAAAGATTACAAAAATGTAGGTTAAAAAATATATCCTTGGAGACACATGGGAACCCCACCTTCCTACTAGGTGTAAGTTTCATTATCTTTGTTTGGCTATAAATGTAATTATGCTTTTTTATGCCAATTAAACTATTGTATTGATTGTATTGTATTGTAAAGAGAAAAACGTATGTGTATCATTTCGGTTAACCCAATTTTTAACAGTTGTCCATGGTTGTCAGATTCAACTTATTAGCATGTTATTCTATATTTTTATATTTTATGAGCATGTTATTTTAATTTTTATATTTTGTTATCGAAATATTGATACAATCACTTTAGTATTTAATTGTTTGATTACATGTTTAATTACTTTATCTGTTGTTTTCTTAAAATCGGTTACAGCATAAAACGACTTATTGAAACGGTAGGGAATTTCCAATTTAATTCATATATTCATTTTGAATAAATGTACATGTATAAGGTCATTCTTTTCTTCAATAACTTGTTATCAGGAAATATATGCAGCATTTTGTTAATAATTGTTATCATATTTGCGGAAATATAAAAACTGTATATGGTTTAACTAAAACAAGTTTACATGATTTACACAAACTGTAGCAGCATATATTTGCTCAATGATACAATAGGGACATTTAAATACATATTTTTTTTGATATTTAATAGAAACAAATCTATTAAGACATATATTTCTTTATTTTCTTGGGAGTCTGTAATTTTCTTAAACATTTTATTGAAAATTATTATATTGGCGCATATTTAGCATATGTAAACAAATAAAGCTAACAAAGAAGTACAAGTATGTAAGTTAACAAAATTCACAATATAATATGCGTGGTAGAAGAATTTTGCGAGATTTTTAAGAATTTTTGATGATTTAGATGACATTAAATCTTACTTTTTTGTATTTATCACGCTAACAGACCATGATTGTGAAGTGCGGAGACAAAAAATATACATCTCAGACCTTTTACGCTGGTGGGACCACACCTAAACATGTTTATCTCAGATATGGACTGGCTTCCGCATGTAATTGTGGATCGGTACTGGGTTATTTTATAATCGATACAACTACAACTGGTATGATAGTGGATCCCACGGTAAGAGACACACTAGCCACGTCAGGATATATATGCCACAGTAAAAATGTTATCAGAGAAGCAATGTTTCAGAGGTATTTTCGACATGAGAACAATCTCATTCCTAGTTACACAGATTGAATGTAACATATATACGACGTCAAGACTCTGACGACGTAAAGACAGGTGTGTTACTGTGCCTACGTATAGTCTCTCCATTGCTTTAATTCTCCGCTTACACTTAGTTGGACCATAAATGTAGATCGTGACGAACACTGGGTGGTTTAAGACAACCTTTACTACGAAGGTATATGCTACAAAAATTAAGTTAAGCATCAAATTTGTAATATTCTTAAAATTTCCCAAATCTTGTTTACATGAAAATTTCAATTGCTTATTATAATTGTTTTTCTTTATTCAAAATCATCCTCACTTTTGAACTTGATATGTAAAAAATCAGTCGTCTGCTTAATTGGTAGTAGAACTGTTTTATCAAGTCGATGACAACCTATGGAGAGGGAAAATAGCCTGTTTCGGATGAATCCCCCTTTCGTGTTGTCCGTCTAAGAGTTCGTCTACTGCGAATGCTTCAACCCATGCATTTTGTCTGTATTAATGTTATTTAACATACAGTGCAGCTCACGCGAAAAACGCATCGTCCGCGAGCCACCGCGGACAAACCTCAACGCGGACAATTATGTTGGTCCACGAAGATAGGTGGAAGACCACCCATCACCGCGGTTTATTTTCTTTACCATCGCGGACGCAACAATATAGCACCAGGGGGTTAATAAAACCGATAATCGCGGATTTGCCGTGGAACCATCGCGGTTTCGCGGTGTCATTCCTTTGACTAGATAAGCTTATTCTCGCCGTTTTGCTGGGAGTTTTTTTTAACTTTTAATTTTTATTTCATTACAATACGAATAAATGTTGTTGAAGAGGACAATGATTATAAAACAGTGCTAGCTATAAAGCAGCATATATGCGTAACAACTCCATTTATTAAAATTCGTCAATACAGTTCCCCCAAACTTGATGTATTCTGTAAACAACACAACTACGTGATAATAAAACTGTTAATTATGCCTGAAAGATGTGTAGCTTTCGTTAAATCTCACTTATAAATGACGTAATTCCATTGTCAATCACCACAATTACCAATGCATTGTTCATTCTTAATCGCCTATAAATTAATTCTTTGAAACCTGTTTCAAAGTCGGCTGAATAACAAAAACAAAACCATAACAAACTTCGCAAAAAAAGAAGTTTGAAGCGCCCATGTTAATCCCGAATTTTATTAAACAACCAAAAACTAATTATCTTAATTGCAAGAGATTACGAAGTCTCATTAATTGGCATGTTTTACTCATAAAACTACTTAAGGTGACGAAAACAAGTAATATCAACACATTGCGTTGAAATGAAAAATTGTCATTTTCAACAATATTTCAGTTGGATCATTTATTTATTAAGTTAATAAGAAAAGCTCAACAATCAACAATCTGCCTTTATTAAGAGATTCAAGTACATGTACTGTATATACAACATTCAAAGATATATATACATGTATTGTAATTTAACAATATTTCTCTCTGACTAAAGAATGTTGGATAATCATATGTACGATATGGCCGCAACTTAAACGCATATCCGATGTCCGCCATTTTCTATTGAGAAACTGGACTCTTAAGACAGAAAAACTGTTTCTTAAGTATATGTTTTTTCTAATTATTTACAAAGTATGACATAAATTAAAATCACTAAAGCAAATATTAGGTCAATGAAGTAGTTATTATCAAAGATTTTTTTTTTTTTCTATACCACCCAAATTTAGGGTTTTCGGCTAAATCGGCCAAGTTTTATGCTTTCGCGCTAAACATAGGTCTTCGCAAAGGAAAAATAAGAAAAAAACATCAAATATTTGGTTTTACTGTGTCAACTGTTCATAGAGATGATTAAACTTTAGATTTATGCACTATTTTCAGACATTAAGGTAACCAGTATCATCATTTTCAAACGTTTGACTGTATCAAAACCTTTTTGCAGACGACACAAAATTTACCTGTCCTTTTCATGGACTCTGAAGCTCCTTTAGACACTTTGTTTGCCCTCAGAGATCTGTTTTGTGTGTATATTTACAGACAACAATATAAAATGAACGCAAAATAGCAAATATTAGGACAATCAGACAATTATTTTCAAAGAAATTTCAAATTTCCTATGCAACCTAAATCTAGGTTTCGCGACTTGAGTCCGGCAAGTTTTCTACGCTCGCGCATCATACAGGTCTCCAAGACAAAAAAAGTATAAACATAACATTTTTAGTTTTTACTGTGTCCCATGTTTAAAGAAATTACTAAACTTTATGCTTATGCCTGTTTTAGTCAATTAACCAATCAAAGACAACTTTAAATAGCTGGATAAACATCATTTTTTTGTGGAAAAATGTCAAAAAGGCTATTAACTAATGGCTGGATACCTCCATGAGCCTAAATTACACTTCAGGCACCCAGATTCATCATTTTGTCAAGCAATTTGACTGAATCACACCCCGTCAAGTACCCTAGAATGTTTCAATATGTGCAGCTGACACACAATTTACTTTTGATATATTACACCCAAAAGCTCTTTAGGTTACAATACACCAAAATAAATCCTTCTTTGTTTCCATGTAAATCGAACAGTTTGAGTCCTCGACTGTCACACTTTCTAAGCGTTTCTCATGTAGGACACCATATATCATTGAAAAGAGTTACCTCCCAGCTTTAAAACAATCCAAAGAAAATGTGGGGTCATGCATTATGCAAGAAAGAACTCACCAGGCTAAAATGGTTACCGTCATTTTGAACCAAATCTGGCCCGGACAAAATCGGTGTTTAGCATTCTCTACTTTCACTTTCAAACAAAGTCAAAATACTAAAAGTGATCAAATCAATAATTCCAGTGCATCCTATACACATTCACAAAGCATTTAAACTCAATGTCATATATTCAATACATTCTGGTGATGGTATACACTCATTTCTACGCAATGTAGGGACTATAGTACTGTAGATCAGCAAGTCAGCGGATGTATTTAGCGTAATTTGACCTTATTGTAAACAAACACAATCTTCCACTGTTTTTCGAATAATTTGCTGAAATGGAATGAATTTTAGCAAGTTGGGTCATAAAATAATCGCCATTTGTCAATAAACATGTACGTGTACATAATCGAAAAATAATAAACTTTAAATAAAAGTAAAACATTTTTACAGGTAAAAATCGCGGTGGAATCGCGGTGATTTCATAAAAGATAAGAAGCTCGAATCGACGAAATGTGAATCGCGGTGATCAAATTAGCCCGTCGGCGGTATTGCGGTGATTATCCGCGACGAAAAATATTTGTCCATCGTGGGATCGCGGAAAATGCGTTTTCCGCGTGAGCTGTACTGTATAATGGCTCACAGTTTTTTCCACGATGTTTTCAAACTAAATTGTCTGCTGCAAATAAATCTAAAGTCTTCTATATCTGGAAAAGGTTACATTCAAATGGAAAAAATGAAAAAGATAAAATATATATACTCGTATACGTTTTAGAAACATAACGAATGGTATGTATGTTGTTTGATGGGCCGGTGACCTCTATACTTGAATAAATACTTGAACTTGAACTTTACTCATTGATAAACTATTTAATCTGATACCAAAATGGGGATGCATCAATACCTCTATTCACTTTATGATAACTCAGGGAATTTATAATTATCTATCTAGACAGCCATTAAGCGTACTTTTATTCAAGGACATAATAAAATGTCACAAAACGTAACTTCAATCGATCTTTTTCCATTTAAATCCTCTTTCAAAAATAGAACAATTATGCAGCAGAATGACTTTGATAACATCTAGACGAAGCCATAGAAATCCTTTAAAAACGAAAGTTTAATAACTGAAAAAAGTTAAAAAACAACAACAACAAAACACTGTTATAAAAGGAGGAAAGTCTGCTGCATAAGCGTCAGAAAGCGGGTATATGTTGGAAAAGGTTAATCGAAATGAGTCACGTCAAGCAAATAACTCTCCAGTTGAATCTGCGAATAATGAAGATTACGATGATTCTGTTTGCACAAGTCAAGGATATTTCGTCCATCGTATTTAACACCCTTTACTAGCGAAGATGTAGAAATTCATGTACCACACAATGTACTTGTTTCAGTTACAATGGAAGGTGTGGGGTTTAAAGCAATGGATGCACTATTTCACGAGAAGTGTTGGTGGTGAAGTCATATCAGCGTGGTGTGGCGGATGTTGCGGAGTGTGTGAACCAAATGGAGACATGATTCTTCGTCTTAACCCAAACTACGGTTAGTATTAACAAGGGCGCCGCGGAGCAAACTCACACGCTTTTGTGCTTTTACTAAGTCGAAAACGGGGCATAACTGAATACTAATTAAAGCCAGAGTTATGTGACGTGGTATGGACATGCGTATTGTTACTAAAAACATGCGTTTCATTTAAAAATGTTGCAAGGTTTTGTAGTTATGAGGTTAGCTTCAAATTTTGAGACGATGCAGACTCACACGATGAAGACGCCAAGGGGTATCACAATAGCTCGTCTCTTTTTCTTCGAAACACAGATGAGCTAATATTTTCAGAAAATAAAATATATTGATTTGTTATTTCATATTTAAGGTCGTCATGGTTAAACGAGTGTTTCGACCTTTTTGGCAACAGTGGCTGATTTCAACCAATGACTATAGCAGTTGTTATCGGATACCAACAATGTATAATTGCAGTCGGTTAAAAAACAATGTTTGTCGCCCATTTTTATTGGTTTAAAACCGATCACGATTAAAAAATACAACGTTTATTTTCCGATAATAAAATAATAATCGCACCACCAGGTCACAAAACTCATTTTGGAATATCCATCCAAATTATATAAATAGTTCAGTCCCAAGATTTGGCATTCCACTTCACTTCAGTTACTTATGTTGTTACTCGCCAGAATGATGCAAACTGGATGGCGAGGAAAATACATTTCAAATGTATAAACGCTATTTATGACAATCAAATGGAACACTAAATAATGTACTGAATGATATCGCATACAGTGATTTTCCATGTTTAATGGAACGTCAAACATGCCCTGTGTTCCATAGTCACAAAACTCAAAACCTGTTTTGCGAAACCTATATAGGTTTTGTCGATATACCGTTCCTTAGCCGGTTAACCAAACATGTTCTACCTGTTTTCCATTCATAAAACAACCCTGTGTTCCATAGTCACCAAACCCAAAACCTGTTTTGCGAAACCTATATAGGTTTCGTCGATAATCCGTGCATTAGTCGGTAAACCAAACCTGTTTGACGGGATTACATGCATAATACAGGTAGGTTTCGTTCCGCTCCATAGACAAAACGTGTTTACGTTGTGTTTACTATGGAACACAGGGCAGGTAGGTTTCGTTCCGTTTGATAGGCATAGCTTAAACTGTTTATGTTGTGTTTACTATGGAACACAATGCTGCCCTGTGTTCCATAGTAAACACAACGTAAACACGTTTTGTCTATGGAGCAGAACGAAACCTACCTGTATTATGCATGTAATCCCGTCAAACAGGTTTGGTTTACCGACTAATGCACGGATTATCGACGAAACCTATATAGGTTTCGCAAAACAGGTTTTGGGTTTGGTGACTATGGAACACAGGGCTGGTGACACACATACACACTGATTAATTGATAATCCATTTGTTCCAAAACCAACGAAGTAGTAATTTCTTATTCGTGAGACAAAATATTCACACAATACTTATCTACAAATATTATTATACCCCCCGCAAACAAAGTTTTGGGAGGATATATAGGAATCACCGAGTACTTGTGGGGTGTTCTTTTCTAAAGCCCACCCACTACTCTTATAAAGACACTTAGATAAATATTTGTTTTTTTTGTTTTATAACGGGTATCTTATTTGCATATTAATGCTATTCATTCCGTAAAAGGGGAATAATTACGGAATGAATAACAATTTGAAACAAAAGAAATAACCCCACAAATACACTTCATGAGTCTGTCCGTCCGTCTGTCTGTCCGTCCGCATGAGAGAGTACTTGTGGTGTGGGGATAACGGGTATCTTATTTGCATATTAATGCTATTCATTCCGTAAAAGGGGAATAATTACGGAATGAATAGCAGTTTGAAACAAAAGAAATAACCCCACAAATACACTTCATGAGTCTGTCCTGTCCGTCTGCCATGTCCGTCTGTCCGTCCGTCTGTCTGTCCATATGTCTTGTAAGCGCAACTCCTCCCGAACGGCTGCACCGATTCTGATGAAACTTTACACAGTTGCAGTACACAACCTGAGGATGTGCATGAAGTAAGATTATCCCGGGCGGAAATATTTCAAGGGAGATAATTGCCATTACTTAGTCCAATGTTGGACGGGGTTATCCTTTTGTGAGTTTACTCACAAATCTAGTTAACGTTACCCTGATGAGAAAAATAAACGAAACCGGTTGGCACGTGTTGTTTTTTACTACATGTATAAATATATACATGGTTTAGAATAATTAGAATAATGGTAAATCTAACAAAACAGTGCACTGAGTTTCCAGTGTTTAACGGGATGTCATACATAGTGACTATTTACACTAATCAATATTGTATTTTAGAATGGTGTATCGAATTATATAGCATACAGTTATTTTCCTTTTTTAATGGGACGTTATACATAGTGTTATTTACACTAAATCAATATTGTATTTTAGAATAGTGTACTGAATTATATAGATTAAATAGCATAAAGTGATTTTCCCTTTTTAATGGGGCGTTATACAGAGTGACTATTTACACTAAATCTATATTGTATTTTAGAATAGTGTACCGAATTATATAGCATTCAGTGATGTTCCCTATTTAAATGGAACGTTATATAAAGTGACTATTTACACTAAATCAATATTGTATTTTAGAATAGTGTACTGGATTATATAGATTAAATAGCATAAAGTGATTTTCCCTTTTTAATGGGGCGTTATACATAGTGACTATTTACACTAAATCTATATTGTATTTTAGAATAGTGTACCGAATTATATAGCATTCAGTGATGTTCCCTTTTTAAATGGAACGTTATATAAAGTGACTATTTACACTAAATCAATATTGTATTTTAGAATAGTGTACTGAATCATATAGATTAAATAGCATAAAGTGATTTTCCTTTTTTCGTGGGACGTTATATATAGTGACTATTTACTCTACACGAATTTACCTATCCTTTTTTAATAGGGTGTTATACATAGTGACTATTTACATTAAATCAGTATTTTATTTTAGAATAGTGTACTGGATTATATAGCATACATTGATTTTCCTTTTTTTAATTGGGCGTTATACATAGTGACTATTTACACTAAATCAATATTGTATTTTAGAATAGTGTACTGGATTATATAGATTAAATAGCATAAAGTGATTTTCCCTTTTTAATGGGGCGTTATACATAGTGACTATTTACACTAAATCTATATTGTATTTTAGAATAGTGTACCGAATTATATAGCATTCAGTGATGTTCCCTTTTTAAATGGAACGTTATATAAAGTGACTATTTACACTAAATCAATATTGTATTTTAGAATAGTGTACTGAATTATATAGATTAAATAGTATAAAGTGATTTTCCCTTTTTAATGGGGCGTTATACAGAGTGACTATTTACACTAAATCTATATTGTATTTTAGAATAGTGTACCGAATTATATAGCATTCAGTGATGTTCCCTTTTTAAATGGAACGTTATATAAAGTGACTATTTACATTAAATCAATATTGTATTTTAGAATAGTGTACTGGATTATATAGATTAAATAGCATAAAGTGATTTTCCCTTTTTAATGGGGCGTTATACATAGTGACTATTTACACTAAATCTATATTGTATTTTAGAATAGTGTACCGAATTATATAGCATTCAGTGATGTTCCCTTTTTAAATGGAACGTTATATAAAGTGACTATTTACACTAAATCAATATTGTATTTTAGAATAGTGTACTGAATTATATAGATTAAATAGCATAAAGTGATTTTCCCTTTTTGATGGGGCGTTATACATAGTGATTATTTACACTAAATCTATATTGTATTTTAGAATAGTGTACCGAATTATCTAGCATTCAGTGATGTTCCCTTTTTAAATGGAACGTTATATAAAGTGACTATTTACATTAAATCAATATTGTATTTTAGAATAGTGTACTGAATTATATAGATTAAATAGCATACATTGATTTTCCTTTTTTCGTGGGACGTTATATATAGTGACTATTTACTCTACACGAATTTACTTATCCTTTTTTAATAGGGTGTTATACATAGTGACTATTTACATTAAATCAGTATTTTATTTTAGAATAGTGTACTGGATTATATAGCATACATTGATTTTCCTTTTTTTAATTGGGCGTTATACATAGTGACTATTTACACTAAATCAATATTGTATTTTAGAAATAGTATATCGAATTATATAACATACAGTGATTTTCCCTTTTTAATGGGACGTTATACAGAGTGACTATTTACACTAAATCTATATTGTATTTTAGAATAGTGTATCGAATTGTAGCATACAGTTATTTTCTCTTTTTAATGGGGAATTATACATAGGTACTATGTACACTAACTCAATATTGTGTTTTAGAATAGTGTACCGATTTATATAGCATTCAGTGATTTCCCCCTTTTTAATGGGACGTTGTGCATAGTTACTATTTACACTTAATCAATATTGTATTTAAGAATAGTGTATCGAATTATATAGCATACAGTGATTTTCCTTTTTAATGGGACGTCATACATATTGACTATTTACACTAAATCAATATTGTATTTTAAAAAAGTGTATAAAATTATATAGCATTCAGGTTTTTTGTTTGTTATGGGACGTTACACATAGTTACTATTTACACTAAATTTATATTGTATTTTGGAATAGTGTATCGAATTATATAGCATACAGTGATTTTCCCTTTATTTAATGGGACGTCAACATAGTGACTATTTACACTAAATCAATATTGTATTTTAAAATAGTGTATCAAATGATATAACATACAGTGATTTTTCTTTTTTAATGGGGTGTTATACAAAGTGACTATTTACACTAAATCAATATTTTATTTTGGAATAGTGGACAATGTAAGAACTATCTGGATAGATAACTTCTTTAAAATGTCTCATTATGCATTCAATGTGCAGATGGTATGCACGGTTGATGTGTTTGTCGCATATGAAGCATTTACACTATGACTGTCAGGGATTTGCGAATAATACTTACCAAACAAACAGATAAAAACCATTAAATTTTAAATGATTTAAAGCTACTTATTAATTACAATATATAGATTATGTATACAAAGTACAAGAAATCACTTATCTGACAATTCCTATAAAGCTGTTCATTCATTGCTCAAATGAATTGCTGTCCGAAATAGAATATCCGAATTACCGTTCATATTGGTGAAGTGACCTTACTAATTATAATGAATGAGTGGACCAACAGGGTGCTATACCTGGTTTTCCAGTGGTTGTTCTCTTGAGTCTATTTCGTATATTCTTAGTATTATATTATGTCCGTCGCTGAACGCCGCACAATAGTAGAGTGAGTTCCCGGATGTGTTGGTTCCCTATATAGACCTTTTCGCTCGTTTCGAGGCTATGTGCACGCGTCACAACATTGGTATACACCGTTGAATTTCCAAATATAACAGAAAAACAATAACAAGAAACTAAATATGCACAATGTAATCCATCATTATAACACCACTTCAACGTAAACTATATCCACTTGCACGAAGAATAGATAGAAATAACGTTATAAGGCCGTTGAAGCACGCTTTACTAGATTCTCGTGTTAAAAAAAAAAAAAGTCTACAAAGGGAACTTACTCTTCCAAATCCAAAAAATCCGTTAAGGTATACAAAGGGAGGTAAAAGGGTGACTGAAATTAAACAGTAACCCTTATAAAATCCGGTTAATTACATTTTTGGCTATTTTAACCATTCAAATCTCAAAAATTAAAATTAAAATAAAAAATCAATATTGATAAATATCTGTCTATTCAGAGATCTACATAATTATTATCTTGTTTGTAAACAACATTATAAAGAGGGTTGTTCTATATTCTGTCATGTATATATGTCATTTTGTTTCGCCGTTTGTAATGCTAAATTGTATTTACCTCATGTTTTTGTCCATGTACAAACTGGGAGTATTAAAGAAATTGAATTTACAAAAAAAAAAAAAAAAAAAAAAAAAAAGAATACTATTCATGCCTATAGAACTAAAAACAAACCCAAAGCATTATCTTTAGAATTATCAAGTTGATTTAATCGCTTAATTATCCCCTCGTCAAACAGAGTTTAAAATGCGTATTTTATGAAAACAGGAACTTTACGACTGACCCTCGTAGTAACGGGGGTGTCCGTTTGTTCGTGTGTGCGTCCGTGTGTCCGTCCGTAACAACCTTGTGACCACTCTATACTGAACATCCTTTGACCGATCTTAACCAAACTTGGTATACAGTTAGTATATTGCAAGGTCTAGAAGCCTATTTATTTTCAAGGTCAAAATTGGACTTTGACTATTTTCCCATATAACAACATTGTGACCACTCTACACTGAACATCCTTTGACTGATCTTAACCAAACTTAGTATACAGTTAGTATATGGCAAGGTCTAGAAGCCTATTTTTTTTCAAGGTCATACGGTGAAGGTCAAGGTCAAAATTGAACTTTGACTATTTTCCCATATAACAACCTTGTGACCACTCTACACGGAACATCCTTTGACTGATCTTAACCAAACTTGGTATAGAGTTAGTATATGGCAAGGTCTAGAAGCCTTTTTATCTTCAAGGTCATACGGTCAAGGTCAAGGTCAAAATTGGACTTTGACTATTTTCCCATATAACAACCTTGTGACCACTCTACACTGAAAATACTTTTCTTAGACTGATCTTAGTATATGGCAAGGTCTAGAAGCCTATTTATTTTCAAGGTCATATGGTCAATGTCAAGGTCAAAATTGGACTTTGACTATTTTCGCATATAACAACTTTGTGACTTCTCTACACTAAACATCCTTTGACTGATCTTAACCAACATTGGTATACTTTTAGTGTATGACAAGGTCTAGAAGCCTAGTTATTTTCAAGGTCATAGGTCAAGGTCAAGGTCAACATTGGACTTTCCGACCTTACAACCTTGTTACCACGCTACACTGAACATCCTTTGACCGATCTTAACCAAACTTGGTATACAGTTAGTATATGGCATGGTCTAGAAGCCTATTTATTTTCAAGGTCAAGGTCAAAATTGGACTTTCCCATATAACAACATTGTGACCACTCTTCATTGAACATCCTTTGACCGATCTTAACCAAACTTGATTTACAGTTAGTATATGGCAAGGTCTAGAAACCTATTTATTTTAAAGGTCATAGGGTCAATGTCAATGTCAAAATTGGACTTTCTGTCCGTAACAACCTTGTGACTACTCTACACTGAACATCCTTTGACTGATCTTAACCAAACTTGGTATACAGTTAGTATATGGCAAGGTCTAGAATCACAAGAGAACTCGATGTGATGATTAAATACCGAGGAGATGCATTTGCTTTGCGGTGCCCTTGTTTTATCTGTTTTTCTACATACAATTGTCGAGACTCGTGAGAGCTAATGGGTCCGACTATTTATCAAAAAATGAACATCGGCATTATTGCACCAGTGAATGGTTCGAATCTATTAAACAATTTTGTTAAGAAGAATAAATATACCGTCCTTTTTGTCACGCGATTCAGCATTGTAATGCACACATGCAACTTTTAATCATGACAGAATGGGCACCCAGTGAAACTATCAATATGCCAAACGAATGAAGAATGATATCCATCCACTCAAATTGAAAGTCTCAAACAAGAAAGAGCCCCATACATTTCCCATCAACATATATTAAAAATACACATGTTGACCAGCACCCCCAACATAATCAGTGAACTGATTACAACGGTAAGAGTAAAATGTGTGTTTCCTTGTGGTTCTAGGAGCGTAACACGCAATTACTTCCGTTCACAGCTAAGTTAATGATATTTGAGCTTGTATTTGCTGAGGAGGAAGGCAATTGCGTTTTACTCTCTTATAACTGCAACAAAACATAACTTGAGCCCGGATAGCACAGACAAACGAGCGAAAAGCACATGCTTAATTACGTTGTCCATGTTAGTTATGCAAAACGATTGATCGAAAAATTCATTCTGATGGAAATCATTTTAAACGGGTTGTATTTGTTGGTTTGC
The DNA here is from genome assembly GCA_031761405.1 of Serripes groenlandicus. NCBI lineage: Eukaryota > Metazoa > Mollusca > Bivalvia > Cardiida > Cardiidae > Serripes > Serripes groenlandicus. Next base: position 15,425,637 of record JASEVX010000009.1, on the reverse strand, counting down.
CGTGTCCGTTTTGACACCATTATATGTGTTCTTATTCTTTATGAGTGTATGCCATTTCGTTTACATTATTATTTATCTTGGCCAACAGTGTACTTTCAAGCAATATCTACTTCACATGGCGGTTGTACATCTGCCTCATCCGTATAGTTAAGTGTTAAAGCTTATCTATAGCGATGTCATCTTTCAAAGTCAGCTTTTATAAGGTAAAGACAATTCAGATAAAACTCTGTCTTACACCATCTGTCTTTACTATGGTCAGGCTTTGCTTTCTAATATTTAACCTTCTAAAAACAAATAATCGTGCCACTCATAGAAGGTCGAGTTCATATTATATTGTTATTCGTGTATTTATCTGTTGTATCTGTTTTACAGTGGTTCCTGACTCAGAAGCTACGATGCCCTACTGTCCCTAATGGCTAATCCGACATGTGATACGAACTAAATATATTTCCTATTTAAAGAACAAGGCGGATCTACAAAATACATTGAAGTAGCTCTCTGATATTGTCAGAAATCAACTGCTGCACATTCAATTCGTGTGCATTTGAAATATATATATATTGCTTTAGTTGCTAGTAAGTTGCCCTTGTTCATCGTCAACGTAATTCATGAGTTCAAGTAATCCGTCAACATATGGCGTACGCTCGCACACATGCACGCTCGCACGATCGCATACACATATGCACGCACGCACGATCGCATACAGATATGCACGCACGCACGATCGCATACAAATATGCACGCACGCACGATCGTATACACATATGCACGCACGCACGATCGTATACACATATGCACGCACGCACGATCGCATACGCAAATGCACGCACGCACGATCGTATACACATATGCACGCACGCACGATCGTATACACATATGCACGCACGCATGATCGTATACACAAATGCACGCACGCACGATCGTATACACATATGCACGCACGCACGATCGCATACACATATGCACGCACGCACGATCGCATACACATATGCACGCACGCACGATCGTATACACATATGCACGCACGCACGATCGTATACACATATGCACACACGCACGATCGCATACACATATGCACGCACGCACGATCGTATACACATATGCACGCACGCACGATCGTATACATCTATGCACGCACACGCGATCGCATACACATATGCACGCACGCACGATCGAATACACATATGCACGCACGCACTATCGTATACACATATGCACGCACGCACGATCGTATACACATATGCACGCACACACGTGATTAAAAAAAAGAGTCAACGTTCACGTTAATTATATTCGAAACAAAAGGGTCAAGTTGACCCTAGAACGTTCGCCTTAGAACTTAGGCTGTCTCATTCCCCCCCTGAAGCCTTGTTTATTGGTTCTTAAATTTCGTAGTATGTACAGTTCACCTAAGAATCATTTAAGAGAAACTGTTTCAGAAACGGATTTATACATTCAGAGAGCACTTTACACATTTCATAATATATTATATAGAGTTGAACTGTCAAAGCTTTTACGATCAATCAATTTTGTTTTTAGCTAGTTTGGAATCAAATGTGCATACATGTTAAATTATTTCAAAATTTTGTTTTAAAAATATGTCGCTATGCATTATACGAAGCTAACTGTTTCATAGCATATGAAAGGCTGGTAGTTTTAGTCATTCAATTTCGTTCTGACTATTTAGGTAAATGGTCATCAAAGAATCATTCATGTGGGAAATTATTTCATAATCTGACTTATTTAAGATGTGAATTATTTTTTAGTTCACATAGACACGAAGTGCGGGTTGAACAAATGCGATCACTCACATTCCGTCGTCGTCCTTCCGTTCATCTTTTTCTATAAAAAACTTCAAACAACTTCCCCTTAGCAAATTGATTTTTTCTTTGTAGGGTATTTTACGCCGCCTTCAACATTTTTTACGCTCATATTACGGCGTTTCCTGGACAAGTAAAACATTCTACAAGTCAATTTATCCTGACACCAGCGAGTCAGTCGTAATATTAACCTCACAATTATGAGCCCGCGGAGAAAAGCCAATATAAGTCCACGGTAGATGCATGAAAGAAAATATTTTTGCATCTTTCGCTACAATGCAAGGTTATTTGGGAAATCATGCATTACGATGACACTTGATCTTGACAGTAGTTGAAAACTTCTAAAGATATTTTAAAACTTAATATTACAAAATAAAAAGATGAACTATAGGTGCTTATTTGGCTTCAAACAAATTAAGGAAAGAGCAAACTCTGATAACAGAAATAATAAAATCGGTTTTCGCTCTTAAAAAAATGTTGTACTTGACATTTTTTTTAAACTTTTTAATTGGGCTCACAACATGCTTTTTGCTTGCGCCATGCATGTAGTTTATGCATCAATGACACATGGGCATTCCTCTTTATAATTGTTTTGATTTTCCTTTGCATGTTGTTCACTTATTAAAATGGATTAAGAAATAATAATTATGAGTTTGCATGGTATGTAGATTACTGTTTATATTTGAAGTGAAGTCTAAATGTTAAATTACTGTTTATATTTGAAGTGAAGTTTAAATGTAGATTAACTGTTTAGCTGATAAAGATTTTTAATGGGGATCTTCTTTATAAATATATGAGGATACATTTCAACATCTGAGAAATTATGATTATTATTACGATGCAAAGTTAATATAATTGTGAGAAAACGAGAAAGTTCATATCTTCACCAGTTGAACCTTCTTTGAAATATTTTAAAAGTAGACTGCTGCTAAGGTGTTTAACCCTTTCCCTCATATAGACGCTTTCTGACGCCTCTGCAGGAGACGGCTTTTGGAAAACATAGTGACAAAAGAAACGAGCAATTTCTTCTTTTGCCACAATGTGTTCCACTCTTAGTCATAGGTTATCCATTCAATTATAGAGATTTTCTATTGTTTGACACAATATGTTCAAAGTCTTCTGCTGCAGAATTGTCGTATGAGGGAAAGGGTTAATGTTGCTTTAAACAGGGAATGGGTTCAATGGCCTTGTATTGCAAGTTAAACACCAAATTTTCTGTTTTGTGGTTTTATCGATAACAACAAAACTTCCTATAATTTGACAACATTCTAAAATTTGTATGTGGATTTTCAATAATCCTGGAATAAGTCTTCAGTGAAAGCACTGTGTATATAATTAGACTAACGAATGTCACGATAATTCAATTGCATAACCGTTTTAATGATGTGTGGTAAAAATATATTATTGCAGTCTTCCGGTGACATTGGTGAATTGCCAGAACTTTCTTATTACAATTTTTGGTATGGTCCGTAATAGTCCAATGTGTACACAACTTGACATAATTGTTCCCAGGGTAACTCTCTTACAATTCTGTTCAAATTATTTCAATCCGTTTAAAACACGGCCCCAATGGAGCCTGGCTCGGATTATCATATATGTATAGAGTAAAAGATTGAACAACTTCCTGTTCAAAAGTACTGGCCCGATTTGAAGGCAGGAAAAAAAACAGCCGAAATATTTCTCGGGTGATCCATTTCATAACAGCTTTTAAAATGATCCTTAATTACATCAGATAGCTTCTTTATCTACGTAGGTCTCAAACAAGGGGAGACAATTTCACTTCTGCGTTTTGCTCTATTTATTAAAGATCTTGAACTTTATCCCATGAGAGATAATTGTTGTGACTTAACCATAAATACTATTTATAATTTACTGAGCCTTTTTGCAGACGACATGCTGTTGTTAAGTGAAAACGTCAATGATTTACAAGAAACAGTCTCGATAACATTTACCAGTATAGTAGTAAATGGGGGTTAGAGGTTAATACGGACAACAAAAATAATATTGTTTTAGAAAAACTGGTGTGTGAAGGGAAAATGAATGTTGGACATTAAATAATGAAATTATAGAGATTGTAAATAACAGCTTAAATCAGACATTTTTGGCAGACAAAGGCTTAAAGGCGTTAACTGTTTTAAAATAACAAATTTCGGTCATTTGACATCGAAACGTCAACCATTTCCCCACTATTTAATGCCTTTGTCAGTTCAATATTAGGATGTTTTAGCGAAATTCGGGGGTTGACTAAATTAAAGGAATTACAAGGGATACATTTAACATTTTGTAAAAGTATATTAAATGTGAAACTGAAACATCAACATGTGATTCAGCCGTTTATCGTGAGCTCTGCATATACCCATTATAAATAAATAGACATTCATCCTGTCAACTGAAAACATCATCATGAACACACTGTATTGCACTACAGTTGAAAACAGTGAAAGGGGGGTAAATAATTGGTGTACTAATATAAGGGATCTTTTAAGTAATATGGGTTTGGTTATGTATGGGTTAAACAATGAGTGTAAATGATAAATACTTTCATAACATATCTAAACAGAGCCTGATTGATGATTTTTTATCAAACAATAGGAGATAAAGTTGATAACTGCAGTGTATTAATTACATATAAATTTATTTCAGGCAAAAATTGTATTGAAAAGTATTTAGACATTTTAGCTCGTAAGAGGCGTTCATACATTTCAAAGCTCGTTCCATTCACTAAGAATATAATCGGGTAGCTATGGAAATAACAGAGTGGAAAGAAGCCAGCACTTATGTCCACTCTTTAATTCCCAGGTAATAGAGAAGGAGTACCACTTTCTATGAGTTTGTAATACGTACTTTGATCTTAGATTACTGTATTTCAAAGGGTATTTTTATAATAGACCGAACATGTATAAATTCGTCATATTATTAAAATATCAACCAGTGAGTGTAAAGTTCTTATTCTTGCGAAATGTGTTAAAGAAGCTATGAGCAGACGAATTAATTTGTTAACTAACATAGATAATTAAGTAAGTTTACATGTAAGTTCTTTTCTTGTGAATTGTTACAGTAATGTTGGTTTTGCAGGGTTGATGTGCTTATGAAAGTAACATTTGCCACGTAACTTGCAAGATACATTCAACCATTGATTGACTCCTGAACTAGGGAAGGTGGGGAACACGTATGTTACCCTTTCCTGTGCTATTTCTGAGACCAACAGGCATAGTACTGAACCGCTGGATGCAGTTTATAATAGCATTTCAATATTTTCTTTGTGTTGTGACTCTCAATAAATATATTCAAGAAAGGAAAAACAATGTGGAAGTAATTAGTTCACAAAGAGCGTAAGTCCTTGACTTTGTTTCGGTTAAGGCCCGTGTTACTTTACTGTGCTAACAGAGCATCTTATAAATTTGTTGGCTTGTGTCTGTGTAATAAATCACGTTTATTCGTAATTACCGTTCTTTTTTGAAAAGGGTGGGTATTTAATCTATTAATACAAAGGACGTAAGTTATTTTTTGCACTAACACGCAATGTTGATTGTGAGTCACAACATAACAATTTTCATATCTTTATTATTTGATTTATATGTATGCGTACGTGTATGTGTAAATGCATGTATATGTGAGTATATATGTGTTTGTATATGTATGTGAGCATTTATGTGTAATTGTATATGTATGTACATGTATATGAATATATGAAACCACGTATATTTAGTAGTTTAGTTTTATGAATATGTGTGTAAATATTTTGTCTTGTTTTTGACTCCATAACAGAATTTACTACATGTACTTGAAATTTTGGCAAAAATGGATTATAAATTAGTTAAATAATGTAAACAAACTACAATCAAAAGTCGTCTGTGATCAGTTCTGTTACTACGGAAAATAAAAAGGTTTCTCTTCCCAGTGGATTACTCATTACAAAATACAATATTAGTCAATTTCGATTAAGAGTATCATTACTTATGATTTGTTTTTGTTCTTTTTTATGTCTGCGTTAATTTTAATTTGTATCGAGGGCTTGGCGTGAAACGGTTGTAACTTAAAACCTATTTCGAAAACCCTGGTTTAGGGGCAATTTTGACCCCTTTGTAAACAATGCAAATTTATGTGCTATTGCTCAGAACGAGCAATGGCACCTAAATTTCCATTATTTACTTAGAAAAATGATTCAACGCTTTTATAGACTTCATGGCGAGGTGACTAACCTTGGTAACACAATACCAATTTTAGTTACAACCATTTCACGCCAAGCCCTCGATATATTGTCAAAAATGATAAAAAATCATCTCAACTTGCAAAATCCACTTATCTTATCTTGAAACTTAAAGTTGTCAAGTGAGAGGACACCGTCCTTACCTGTTTATTTTAGGTAAAGTTAGGTCATTTCTATTTGTGTGTTGTTTTGTTTTTTGTTTAATTTGCAATTTAGTTTTGGCTAGTATAACAACACCTTTTACTTACATACGTTTACATCTTTTAGAAACTCGAATGGCTATTTTGTATTCTTATCTATTTTCTTTCTTTAACACCTCTCGAGACGGTCAAACTTAACCTTTCCCCACATACAACAAGTCTGCAGCAGACGACTTTGAAAACATTTAGTAAAACTATGGAAATTCTCTATTTATAAACGAAAGAACAATTAATGCAAAAAGTGTAAAAAAAAAAAATTCAAGAGGAAAAATTGATCATGATGATCAATTTCTTATCTGGCAAAACGTTTTCGACTGTCATCTTCAGGAAGCGTCTGCATGTGGGAAAGGGTTAAATCAAGTAGGTTTACCTGTTAGAGACCTGACGTTTTGTCTGATCAATAAAGCCAACTCTACTGTATATATGCGGTTTGTAATTTGTACTGTGAATGCCGCATAACATGAAAATGTCTAGGAATTTCTTCCAGGTTTTCGTTTTTGGACGGTTCCACTGATGTACCGTCTTTTCTAGTGTAGCATTTTGAAAAGCATAAATATGTCTATGAGCCGTCCGGCGAGAAAACCAACATTGTGGACTCTGCGAAAAGTATCGATCCGAATCAGCTTAAGCATGCCGCGCAGGCTATCCCGGACAGAAAATGTTCGCATCCTGTGGATTTTCGGTTTCACGAATAGTTACTCTATACCTCTATCCTATTGAGACGGAATGTGTCGGTCCGGATTAGGCTGCGCGGAGTGCGCATGCTGATCTGGGTCGAAACAATACGCAGAGTCCATAATGTCGGTTTTTTCTTTATTCGGCTCATTTGCTCTCCGATTTCAAACAGAAATACATATAATGATTCGGGAACCAGACCTCAAAGGTGTCTCAACCTGACATCACCTATACAAGCAGTCCAAACATCAGTCAAGGTATCTTAATTTTGAAGATTAACCTTGAAAACGGCAGCGTAAGTGGTTAATTCGTGATAAAATAATGCCAGTTTAAATTTGCAAACAATCGATCATGCTGTGACCTCGTGAACATTAGCGCTGTTCCGATATACCGGATAATTGCAATACATTTCTGAAAATTATGGTATCGTACCGAAAACAAGTTAGTTTGAACGGCATTTTAATTAGTGATATTAATATCCGACTACTACTGTGCACGATTTAACCTTTCCCCACATACACCAAAACAGCCTTAGACGACTGTGAAAACATCTATTAAAAAATACCACTATACAGAATTATAAGAAGTAATTGCTCACGATAAGCAAATTCTCCTGTTAACGCGATATTTCAAATGTGTCACAGTGCAGGTGGGATAGGGTACTGAATAGAATATTATGCTGGTTAACCCCCCCCCCCCCCCCCCCCCCCCGCCCCCCCCCCCCCCCCCCCCCCTTTCACATAAACAACAAGTCAACAAGACGACTTTGAATACATCTAAGTAAAATATGGAAATCTCTATTAATGAAAGAAAATTATTTATAGTAGTTGAAACCATTGTGACAAAAGGAGTAATTTCTCACGATTAGCCATTCTTCTTTTCCCCGATGTTTCAAATGAACTCTGCCGTATATTTCGTCTTCATAATGAGCAATTTCACCATTTGCTACAATGTTTTCAATCGAGAAATTAATAAAATCCCTTTCCGTGTTAACAGACAAATTTTGAAAATATTGTGGGAAATTGAGCAATCTCTGAGAATCAGCAACTTCTCCTGTTCACGCATCAAACCTTATTCGATATTCTAGATACAGTACTAAAAGGTTATAGTGCAAGTTCCATTTTACCCTTTCCCCAATGCAGACACATCTTTACTAATCTTCAACAGTTGAATACAAAAACAAACGAAAAACATATGGTAATCAATATGAATAAAGATATAGTTATTGAATTGAGCTGAAAACATTGTGGCAAAATGAGTACTTGCTCACGATAAGCAACTTCAACTTTTGCCACGATGTTTTAAAATGTGCCTTGCTGCACATGCGTCAATATGTAAGTGGATAGGGTTAACTACTATTTAGGAGATGTTGCTTAATCTTTCCCTACATACAACAAGTCTACAACAGATGGTGTTTATTACGTATAGATAAAATAAAATCATCGTCGGATACCCAAGGTTGTTGACTCCGCTATGCTCAAACATCACCCGTGAGATTTTTTACTGTCGTTTCGCCGTTTTGACAGAACAGAATAGAATACACATAAACCAATCGAAATTAAGCTTATATTTCCTTTACTTTCCTACTTGAAGACGCATAGAAAAATGGCTGCATCCACATATCGTAAGTGTGCATTTCTGTGTATCGTCTTTAAAAACTAAACCTTAACTATGGTTTGGAATCAAAATTCAGAATTGGAGGTGGGTCTTTGCATAGGGCGAAACAAATATGCAGCCATTCCGGGACTCGAAACGAGGATCTCTCGCTTTTAAGGCTAATACTCTACTGATTGAGCTAACCGGGCCGGTTTTCCCACCGTCTGTCTTCAAATAGAAACACATCACTCCCTTGTATCAATGAACGGATTATATCCTTCTTGAATTCGTGCAACTTGTTAATTTAAAAATTTCCGACGCCAAGGTAAAGTCATTATTATATCACTGTCCTATATTTGGGTTATTCCGCTTTAAAACCCCCAAATTTAATCCCTTCACTAGAATAATATTGAAATACGAACATGGTGATTACAACCTTCTGAGATACAAGGCTATACATCCATTGATTGGGATGATCTAATTTCTGATGATATCGACAAATATGCCATTTACATAACAAATACAATTATTGAAATAACAGAAGCCTTTATACCTCATACGACCGTTAGAGTCAGACCACATGAGCCTAAACAGATAGACACTAACACATACAATACATAATCAGAGCTCGCAAACGTGCATTTAAAAAAGCAAAATCCACTTATTATGATACTCGCTGGACAAAATTCAAAATTACGGAATAAAGCCGTCAATAACATCAGGAAAGCAAACCGTAAATACTACACAGATCTCTCAAAAACTATATTATCTCCTCCTTTACAGAACATTGGTGGAAACTTCTCAAATCAATCATCCCTACATACTGTAATTCTTCTATTCCTAGTCTTCTTTCGAACGATAATGTTGTTACCGACCCAAATGTAAAAGTCAATGTACTTAACGATTTGTTTGAAGACCATACATTATTAGATGATAATAACACTATCGCTTCTGATAAACCTGTATATGTAGTACTTCGACCAGATCAACCTTACACCTCTTAAAGTCCAAATTGTATTATCTTCCCTTCCCCTTGACAAAGCCTTTGGTCCAGATGGTATTAACAACAAAATACTGAAAGAACTTGCCACAGAGCTATACAAACCATTGTGTAAAATCTTCAATGCTTCATTGTCAACTGGTACATTTCTTGGAAAGTTGCACATTGGTGTGACGTCTTTAAGAAGTGGATATAAGTGCAGTGCAGAATTATCAACACATCTCTTTACTAAGTAATAATGCAAATATTATGGAACAAGTATGTTTTGTTTTTGTTTTTTTCGAGATACAACGTTTTGGCTTCCACTTCAATCCGGCTTTGTACCTGGTGACTCAACTGTCAATCAACTTACTTTCTTGTACAACACTTCTTTTGTCACTCCCTTGACTATGGTAACGAAATGTGGTTTGTCTTCTTAGATATTGGCAATGCTTTCGATCGTGTCAGGCACAAAGGGTTATTAGCTAACCTGAAGTCAACTGGCATTAGCAAATCCCCCTTGTCATGGTTTGATAATTACTTGTAGAACAGGCAACAGGGTGTACTAATTCCTTATGCTATGTCTGAATTGCGTTATAGTTCGTCAAGGTTCAATTTAAGACCCACTAATTTTTCTAATTTTCATAAATGACATTGTTAGTGATATACAATCAAATGTACGCCTATATGCTGATGACACTAGCCTTTACATCATATTAGATAATCCAGCTATATCTGCAAATACCTTCCATTCTGATATTGAAACTTTTAAAACCTGGTTTAATAACTGGCTGGTTACGTTTAATCCCTCCAAAACATAATCGCTACTACTGTCCCGCATAATCTAATTCTTCTCTTATCCACCCCGACCTTATATATCTTTCATATGGCTTCTCTTGGAAACAAAGCATGGCCAAGGCCAAGAATACATATTGTGAAAATATTAAAGTAACAACTGGATCATAAAGCCATTAAAACAATATACACATCCTTTATAAGACATTTGCTGGTGATGTTTTATGGGACAAGTTTACACTGTCTGAGAAGGAGCAGATAGACACAATTTAATATAAAGCTGAAATAATTGTATCTGGTTGCACGAAATTATTATCATTCAATGATCTCCAAAAAGAAGTTGAATGGGTAACACTCCAGTCAGGATGGTACGAAAGACCAGTAGTGACTTCCAACTTTCACATTTCTAACTTCAGACTTCAGACTTCAGACTTCAGACTTCACACCTCACACTTCACACTTCACACTTCATAGATAATATGTTTGAAGCGTGAAGTTTGAAGTCTGAAGTCTGACTTTTGAAATACAGACTTCATACTTCACACTTCATAGATAATATGTTTGAAGTTTGAAGTGTGAAGTGTGAAATGTGAAGTATGAATTCTGAATTTCATACTACACAATTGAAACTTGAGACTTCAGACTTCAAACTTCATATGTTTGAAGTGTGAAGTTTGAAGTTTGAAGTATAAAGTATGACGTATGAAGTATGAAGTATGAAGTTTGAAGTCTGAAGTCTTATGTTTGAATTTTGAAGTGTGAAGTGTGAAGTGTGAAATCTGAAGTCTGATGTCTGAAGTTTGAAGTGTGAAGTGTCAAGTTTGAAGAGTGAAGTTTGAATTTTGAAGTCTGAAGTATGAAGTTTGAAGTGTGAAGTATGTAATTAAGACTTCATACTTCACACTTCACACTTCACACTTCACACTTTACACTTCAAACATTTTGATACAGTTTTAACATGCTCAAATTAAAAATGCAACCTCCAGTTGTTAACAAGATTTCCCATCAATTTGGCCATGTGACATAGTTTCTGATCCAATATGACCCATATTCGAACTTGACTTAGGTAGCATAAAAACAACCTTACGAGAATGTCGTTGCTAGCGGGCACCTGCACAGCACGATCGGGTAGCCCGGTTGAGTAAGAATTATGGCGTTTTCACTCTACCGCTACAGCTTAGTTATAGGTTCATTTGTGGCTGAAAAGGAGATGCATGGTCTCATTTACTTCACTGCAACTCACCCTCTCTTGTGGGTCCTGCACTCTCCTTTTCCTTCAGTCATCCCATCTTTTCTAGCGCATCTTGTAGTACTGTTATTCTGACACTTTTGTGATAAACTGTGTGTTAACTTGTTACCTTCTGTGACGAGCTCGACTGGATGATCTGATGAATGATGCGATGAGCCGACTTTCATAACCTGTCAGCCACAGCGGGTGGTCGGCCAGACGCCGGCCTTTCTCCGGTCAATGTCTGCCTGATTTCCGGCCGGGCTCTGAGCGGCGTTTGGATTGTCTGGGTAGTCCAAAATTTGGCCCGTCGCCTGCCCGATATGTGTGATGCCCGGTCGGACATCGGCCAGGCATTATCCGATTAATGTGTGATGAGGTTTTAGTCCGAGTTAAAAGTAACTCGATACCTGCGAGGAGTCCCGAAGGATTCCGTCCGAAAATGCCTAGAAATCCGCCGCAAACTTCTCGCAAACCTATTGCAAGGTAATTGTGACTTGGGTTGAAGTGATACTAGGTAGGCTATGTTTTTAAATCATGAATATGCTTTTAATAACAAATTGAATCTGCAACAGAAGTCTTTTGAAAAATTAAAGGTTGATATCCATATCTCTATTTGCAGACGTAAGGCACATTCCTTTAAACATTTTCTTCGCCATTGATGATCTTTAGTCCGACTTCACGAGGCCAATAGTTGAAATTCTTTCTTCAAACTCGCAACTTGTCACCAAAAATGTGATCACTATTCAACGAATTGAATGTACATTCGGATCGCTTGACTTCCTTTATCAAGTCGTCAATCGTTGACTGGTGGGTAAGATAAGGGTGATACACCACCCCATTTATTCCTCCAGCACTCGATTTACACATGGAGTGCATCGTCCGATGGCAGGTCTTTAAGTGCTATATCAACTGGCGGGAACAGTAAAATTAATTAAATAAATTGCATTGACATGTGATGGGTGTCTTTGGATAATATAAAAAAAGCAAATAAATATATAGTGGAGCTTGGAAACTCGGGGGGGGGGGGGGGGGGTGACGCATGGGCCCTACGGCCCACCGCTAAATCCGCCACTGCATTCACTGCGGGCAACTCCGCGAACATTAATAGTTAATAAGCTTCAATATTTGACCTCTCGGCGCATTAATTTCTAAAACATTTGTAAACTTATATTGGAGTACTCACGCCTTAAGTTTTTCACTGATGTTCCAACAACATGATAATGGTCTTTTTTCGGGAGATCTTAACCTTTTAAATGCAGTATTGTTGAATACATGTTGAACTATTTTTTGTGTGCAATTGTTGGGTGTTAACAGCAATTGGCAGGCTGCCAACTCCAAAAAAAAAAGGTTTTACTATTAAAGCCAAGGCCAATAAAAAAAATGTCTTTGCAAGTAGGAAAGGGTTAAAAATTACAAGATTAAGATAACAGACCGATAAAACAGATACTTATCAAAGCTGTTAGCGAAAGACTTGGTGGAATCTTCTATCCCGAAGACTGCTCTTGCCTAAAAGATGGTAAGTTTCATAACCCCTTTACCACATACAACTAGGCGTCGTCTGCATTGTCACCAAACTTGAACCGTACCTTATAACTCAAAAGACGTTCAAGATTCAATATAACCCCTTTACCACATACAACTAGGCGTCGTCTGCAGTGTCAGAAAACTTGAACCTTACCTCATAACTCAAAAGACGTTCAATATTCCATATTACCCCTTTACCACATACAACTAGGCGTCGTCTGCATTGTCAATACCTCATAACTCAAAAGACGTTCAAGATTCAATATTACCCCTTTACCACATACAACTAGGCGTCGTCTGCATTGTCACAAAACTTGAACCTTACCTCATAATTCAAAAGATGTTCAAGACTTTCAAATGAAACTTGTTACACACGTTCCTAGGACCATTACACATGTCTATACCAAGTCATATATCTATAGGTTGAATAATTATTCAGGCTTACCCCTTGTTCGACTTAGAAAAAAACCCAGACGAGTGTTGACATTCGCTCCGCTGCGATCTTGTTATTATATAGAGTTGAAAACAATGTTTTCAAATAGCGTCTGTTTTACATGTTTAACTATTTCCCTCATACGACAATTCTGCAGCAGACGACTTTGAACGTATGTTGTCAAAAATGACAAAAAGTGGAAAACATTGTGGCAAAAGGAGAAATTACACGTTTTGTGCAATTTCTTCTTTTGTCACTATGTTTTTAAAAAGCCGTCTACTGCAGAGGCGTCAGAAAGCGTCTATATGACGGAAATGGTTAAAGATTAAAGAGAAAGCCTTGGTGGAATTTGCTGTCCTGGAGACTGATCTTACCCAAAATATGGTGAGTTAACCCCTTTCCCACATTTGACAAGTCTGCAATGGATGACTTTCGAAACATTCAGTCAAAAATATGGAAACTCTCTAACAGGGTAGGAACAATTATTGAATTAAGTAAACCCCCTTCCCTCATACAGAAACTTTCTGGGGCCTCTGCAGCAGTCGACTTTTGAAAATATTGTGGCAAAAGAGGAAATTGCTCAAAACAAGCAATTTCTTCTCCTGCCACAATGTTTTCAACTTCTTTGGAGATATTTCTTTCTTTTGTGTAGATGTTCACGAAGTCGTCTTGTACATATTTTCTGTTTGTGGGAAAGGGTTAAAAACAATGTGGCAAAAGTACAATGCTCATTGTGAGAAATTTCTCTCTTTTGTCACATTGATTTCAAAAGTCGTCTTCTGCGGAGGCGCCAGAACGCATCTGTATGTGGGAAAGGGTTAACTCTTGCAATATCATGAATTGATTGTGTCTTCCAGATTTCCAGTTAAAGTTAAGCACAAGTATGTTCAGTGTGTGTATACCACATGACTTTGACGTCACAAATGCTACGGCGGACAGAAATATTTTACTTCGGTTTAGAAGTAAAAATAAAGGTAACTTTTTTATTTCTTCATCATTTTTAATGGAACATGGCGCAGTCTAAGCCGCTTACAGAGCCCTATCTCCGGTTTTTCAACGGGGTTTGATTAGTGGTTTAGTTTCTTCAAACACTTCGATAAACCTTTTCTCAATATGTATTAATATCGCCGACAACCGGAGCATTATCAAATCTGGATTTTGAGAACAGGTTCGTCGAAGTGTTTGAAAAAACTAGACCACCAATCAAACTCCTGTAAAAACCCGGAGATAGGACGTTGTAAGCGGCGTAGACTGGGCCATGTTTCATTAAAAATGGTGAAGAAATAAAACAATTATCATTGTTTTTACATTCTTATCAAGAGCAAGTATGGCTGTCTGACCATGCAACTATGACGTCAAAAGTCACGTGGTATACACACACTAGCTGTTGTTGTATGGAGGTAAAATACTAATTTTAATTACCTACCTTTAGAAGTTATTGTATTTATTTCTCATTAGTCTTGTGTATTTATTGAGTTCCGTTTCACTGGAAGATCACTTTTGTAAACCATATTCATTTAATATACTTTGTAAATGATAAATTTAATGCAATATAAACATAGTTTTGTTATTGTTTCCTTTCAATTCCCGAGTGTAAAGGTATGGACACGATATTTATAATACAATTTACAATAGGTTTTCCCTACATGACGGCTATTAAAAGATGTTGACCGCGTACCTACCTCGCATCAACACCACTCTTTTGATAAGGCTGATTCTCTTGAGAATCTAGTCCTATACATAACAAACAAAATAATGTTTAATAATAAGGACCATCATACAAGATAGCCACATTGCTTATTTTTTTTTTATATATTTTAAAGCACTATCTCAAAAACATCTGGTTTTCAACATTAAGTGCTCTTTAAGAAGCTGTCTACCAAACTTGCGCCGAGCCCGGTAGCGACGCGGGCTTTCAATCCAGGGGTTGTGAGTTCGAATCCCGGCTCGTCCAACTTTCTTTCCGATGATTGACAAAAGTCAATGCGACATGCGTCATTCGTCTTCCACCAATGGGCTAAATCTATGTGGAAAAGCAGCCAGTTGCTTGGGAAGATGTTGTGTGGAGTACTGGTATGTGAAAACCAGGAAACGCATGAGTTGGTGAACTGGCCACCGTGATATAACTGAGAAAATATCCTTTTACAAACATTTTTGACTGTTCTAATCTATAACACCTTCATTTTAAGAGTTTATATTTATATTCCACACTTTTGTCTTTCAAAGTCGTCTGCTGCAAATTGTTGTATGATTGGTCAGAATTAAATTCCGTTTCCGTTTCCAATAGTAATTCCCGTCAACCTAACCCTTTCGGATATGCAGATGCATTTTTGGTCGGTACCCCTAAGGGTACTGTCTATAGCCATGTGCATTTTGAGAAATCGTACAACAATCGGCTCCCAGATTATAAACAGTATGACAGAGTAAAGCTGGGAACCAAAAAACGAAATGGCTTTTTTCAACCCTCAACAAAAAAGTAGTGTCAATTATCAGGCAATATAACTGCATTTTCGAAAACAATGGTGAATCAAGATATCTGAATTTTGAAAGAGGACTGTAAAAAGGCAGCATTAGTGGTTGAAGTATTACGTTTACAATTTTGCGTTGAAGTTTGAATTAATAAATTCATAAACAATGTATGAATATATACCAATTGTTTACATGTTTCAATCATAAAGAATGTAATCTTTAGAAACGAAATAATATTGACACTTTTAAAATTCATACGTTATTATGTTTCTTAAAATTTCGTTTAATATAAAATCGTAGTACGGCAATTTTGATGATATCACGTGACATTTTCAATTTTCATTGTTGATCAGAAGTGGTTTCGTAGATGTTTGGTAGTATTAACAATAATGCCTAACCCCCCTAACCCTAAACACTTCGATGAAAAACTATCTCCCAACTAATTATCTAGCCAATCGATTCATTTTAATGAAAGAAGATGGTAAGGAACGACAACTCTGCGAAGGAGAACTTGCAACTTCCGTTCAAAATGAAAGTAGAAATCTGACAAACTGCCCTGACGATAGATTATTATTTGTTTTGTGGAGAAAAGATACATGAAGTTTTATATTGAGGAAGACTGACAGGAAAGAAATGTGTGCACGCATACAATGTTCATTTAGTCATCAATCCGTAAAACGTTCGAGGTAGGTCTGTAAATTAAACTGTAATTTGGAGTGGAAAACTTTTTTATCTTTATTTTCGCCCTGTGCTGTATCGTAACCGGATATGAAAATAAGCTCACATGTATTTCATGTACACGTATGTCTGAAAATAGCCCAATTCCTGTAGACATTCGCTTGTCCGTTTTATCATCTGACGTCTGTTAATTATCTAAAAACGGTGGTATATGAAGGAAAATAAAAAATAAAAAATGAAGGACTTCGGAGACTTCGTACATATATTCAGAGACATATATATATACATATTTTTTAGGTCTCTGATATATTGTACAAGTGTATAATCGTTCTTGTATGTATACACTTTTTAGGCTGTACAGACCGTTGTTTACCAGTTCGAGTTATTGATGCATTAACGGATCAATTGTAGCAAAAGGGGATCACATGACTTTCTAATATCATGGGGAGTCATCTCAAGCAACATTTTAGCTGTCAAAACATCTGCTGTTATTGTACAAGTTATGTTTTATCTAACTGCAGATTTGTATTGATAGATTTCAGATTTAATCACTAGCATCTTAGGGAATGGCTAAATTGTCGAAAATAACATTTTGAGAAAACCCCTTAGACTCAGACATGGAAACAAAGTGGCGATCCGCTAATGATAACTTACCTAGCTATTCTATTATCGCTTTGAACAGTGTAAACATGCAAAGACAAATGAGAATAATTGGTTACATTTCAATAAGTGTATGTATTTGTCTTTCATAAAATGTCAAAATAAATAACTAACATAATTAAAATTGCTAGCTGTTGCCGCGAAAAACAAATGTTCTGTTCAAAACAAGGTAGAAATAACTGGGTCACGTAAACACTTGCATTAGACGTTCAGATGATACGGATAAATTTGAAATCCGACAAACATCGTTTTTATTGTGTATTTAAATAATACCATAAAGTACTTACCTGCCAATTTATGCACACTAATTTTGTCTAATAAATAAGTTAGCGTGTCTTAAACATTAAAGTGATCCGCTATTGGTTATGATCCGCTAAGGGTTACTTGACTGTATACAAGTTTTATTATTGAAAAGAATGAAGAAATACAATGTATATTTATAAATGAATTTTCCAGATTTTGTCTATACTTAGATGGAGCATATACATGATGCTTTGCCAAAAATGTTATTCAATTAACGCACAAAAACAAATGTATATTTGTATCAAGTTTGTGTACGCTATGTTATAATTTGTCTAGTGAATCCATGTCTAACTGACACTCTGCCTTGGCGTCATTTATAAAGTTATATTGACATAAAAGTAGTGAGGCTACACTGTTTCTAGGTTTAAATTACATGTACATGGTCAGTAATATGATACATAGGCGCCTCAGAGTCCTCACGGGATACAGATGCATTATAACCCCAAATAACTTAATATAGATCAATAATTTCAAAGTATCTATTATAAACGGACTATTTTATTATTCAAATCATGGCATACATATATATGGATAAAAAAATGGTTTTGCGCAGACATGTATACACATCTTGATTTTATTTTTATTGTGCAATCAGTAACTGTATGCATTTTTGTTTCGTTTCAGATCATGAAAATCTTGACAGATTATATAATGCACAATATGCAACATTACTTGTGAAGAAGATTCATAATGTCAGTGTATGGGACATTTTTACAACCAACCTATATGTATTGGAAAAGTTGGGGTATTAACTGTTATTTCCGGTTTGGTTTTTAGTTAATTCAGAGAAATAAAAGACTAATGGCAAGTCGTGGTCGCAAGAAAACGGGTAGAAAACAAAAACAAAACGACGTTAATGACATTCTTCAAAGCTGGTAACAGCAGCGAGTCGTTGTGACAAGTATTCTGGATGAAAGTGTTTATTCTGTAAAGGTAACTCGGAAAACAATAACGGAATGGAAGGACAAATATCTAGGCTAGAGGTAAACGACACAAATACGAATCAAGGATGCACAATGTGATCTGTTTTTGTTTACTATAATACAGGAATATAACTGTGTAATTAACTAATTACTATGAACAAGACATTCAAGTAAATCATTTTGAGCTATAATACAGAGATGACACTTGTACATGCTAACTAACATTAAGTAGATCATTTTGAACTACATAATGTGGCACACAGGCACACAGGGGGATCATTTGTTTTGTTAAATGACCAAAGATGTAAAATTTAAAGGTAAAACTGTAAGTTTACTAGCATTTGTCAATAGTAAGAGGCATGAGTAAAATGCATTGTGACAAAAGGAGAAATTTCTTGTATGGAGTAATGTCTTCCCTTGCTTCCATGTTTTCAAAAAGCCGTCTGCTGCAGAGGCGTCAGAAAGTGTCTATTTAAGGGAAAGGCTGAAAGCCAGTCGAGCTTATGTCGTGGCGAATTGTCCGGCGTGCATGCGTTAACTTATTGCTTCAAACAACTTCTTCTCCCTAACCACTTGGCCAATTGAAATGAAACTTCCTAGGAAGCATCCTCTCAATGTCCTCTCCTAAATTCCTTCATTTGTTTTGGATCCATGCAAAATTCTGGTTTCCATGGCAACCGAAAGAAAAAAGTAGTGAACACGTAAAAAATTCTTCTCCGAGGAAAGTGTCAGGTCGATTTTTAAATAATATTGTAGAAATGTTCCTTGGGTGACCCTCTATCAGATTCCTTCAAGCCAAGTTGATTGGACAAAAAACATGGTCGCCAGGGGGGGCGGGGCTATTTTGCCTTATATGGCTATAATGAAAACTTAAAATATCTTTACCTCAAAAAGTGTTTGGCAAATTTTCAAATGATTTTGTGGAAATGTTCCTTGGGAGACCCTCTATCAGATTCCTTCAAGCCATGTTGATTAATGGAAAAACATGGCCGTCAGAGGATGGGGCTATTTTGCCTTATATAGCTATAGTGAACACTTAAAAAATCTTCTCCTCCGAAAGTGTCAGGCTGATTTTCAAATAATTTTGTAGAAATGTTCCTAGGATGGCCATCAGGGGGCGGGGCTGTTTGGAGATTTAATTTTTGCCGTGGAGCGATACTGGCCCTCTTGGGCCTTTTGTTTTTTAAATTTGATCGAAGCTTTCTCTGTCTAGATTCCAGAGAGTACTGGTACATGTACATAAGAAGAATTAATTTCACAATGAAATATATTATTGATCACAAAAAGAAAAAGCACATTATGAGATTTAACCTCTGACATAAAGTTTAAAGATTTTCTGTTGCGTCATTATTGTCTACAGCCTATATACATTCAAATGTCAGTTTACTATATGTGTCTATGTATATTGAAGTTGATATGTACTCATCATGCAATAGAATTTTCATGGACAAAATATGTTTCCAATTTTTTCAATTGTTGAACATAGTAATGGGAAGAAAAGTTAGATTTTTTTTTAACAAAACTGTACATTTTGACCTGTTGATTTTTTTGCAAACTTCAAGGATTGGAAGAAATATTTAACCAATCTACAGCAGACAACTTTGAAAATATCTTTTCAAGCTCACTTTGGTACAGCATGTTTCCTATTTTATTACTCAGTTTACCGTAGCTCAGTCAGTAGAAACACGGGCTGTTAATCCAGGGATTGTGAGTTCGAACCCCAGCATGGCCTACATTCCTTCCGACATGTGACGTGACTACCACCAATGGGCTTTCAGACTATGTGGAAAAGCAGCCAGTTGCTTGGAAAGAATGTTGTGTGAAGTACTGGTATGAGAAAACCAAGAAACATATGAGTAGTTGAACTGGCTGCCGTGATATGACTGAAAGATTGATGAAAATGGTGTTAAACCCCAATTAATCAATCAAACTATGTTATTACCTAATACTTTGAGGCTTGGAAAACTTCTTCATCTAATACCCTTCTTCTCATTGTATAATAAATATGCTGAGTGTAGCCTATTGTTTGGGGTAAATTTTGATGTATTTTGGTTGTATTAGAGAATTGGACATTGTTGGTTAAGTTACAGGTCAATTTGACAGAAAATCCACAGGTAAAATGTGTCCATCCGTGTAAGCCTGTGTGGCATTCTTAGGCTGATCCGGATCAATACTTTACGCAGAGTCCACAATATTTGATTACTCGCAGGACTGCTGAAATTAAAGGAAAATCTAGTTAACCCGTTCCCTCATACGCCAATTCTGCAGCAGATGACTTTGACCATATTTTGTCAACATATAGAAAATCTCTATAATTGAATGGATAACCTATGACTAAAAGTGGAAAACATTGTGGCAAAAGGAGAAATTGCTCGTTTTGAGCAATTTATTCTTTTGTCACCATGTTTTCAAAAAGCCGTTTGCTGCAGAGGTGCAGAAAGCGTCTATATGAGGGAAAGGGTTAACACTCTGGAAGCCGCACGTTTCACTTGAGCATGTTGAATTTTCCTCAGAATATATACTTGTATGATATCTAGCCTAAGTTTGAATATGTGTCAGATCCAGTAAAGAACTAGGTCACTTAGCCAAACACTGTAGAAAAATCTTGTTAACACTATAGACACTGCATTGTTGTATTGAGTAGTTTGAAACCTTGTCAGAAAGTTTGTCTTGATGATAGGTCAATTTCAAATATTGGTTATTTTGGATAAAACATTAGGGCATTAGGGCCAAGTTGGAGAAAAATCTTGTTAAGACTCTGGAAGCTGCACTTTTAGCTTGAGCATGCTGAAACTTTGTCAAAATGATTGTTTTTATTATATTTAGTTTGAATATGGGTAATGTTTGTTAAAAAATTAGGTCACTATGCCAAGTTGTAGGACAATCTTGATTTAACACTTAAGAGACCACAATTTTGACTTTAGCGGCTTGAAACTTTGTCAGACAGTTTTTCTTGACGATGTACAGGCCAACTTAGACATTGGTCATTTTGAGACAAAAATTAGGTCCCTTGATCAAATTTAAGAAAAATCTTGTTAATGCTCTGGAAGCCATGTTTTTAACACTAGCATAATGAAACTTTACCAGAATGTTTAACTTGAGGATATCTAGGCTAAGTTTGAATATGGTCGGGTTAAAAACTAGGTCACTAGGCCAATATTGAGAAATATCTTGTAAACACTCTAGTTACCACATTTCTCTCAAATGTTCCTTGGTTGACTCTTTACTAAGATCGTTAAAATTAAGTTGCTTCTTTAGATACTATAGATAATAAAGCTTTGCTACAGGTACTATTTTACCCTTTCTACACTACAGACACATGTTGTCTAATCTTCAACAGATGGATGGTATGAGAAATTTCTACAGTTTTCTCAATGTTTTCCTAACACGTCAATACTTTTAGTTTCATCAATACAGATTTACCAATATCTTTAGTTAAACATTTTCAAATCATCTGGTGTAGAGTTTATCCATGTGATAAGTTACCTATCACAAATGTGTTTGTTTATCTAACTGTATCCACCATCTACAGTTCCAGAGTTTAATTATAGATCTCTGGGAATAAGGTTAACCATGTTTTAAATAAATATTTGAACTTTATGCATTTCTGCTTTTTTGTTTACATTTTTTGAAATTATGTGACTTGTGTTGTAACTTTCCAAAACATGGAACAGTTGACCATCTTTTTCCCCCTCATACAATGGGTACCGTCCCACAGCACTTTCAGTGCTTTGATTATGCATCTAATCAATCCATAGAAGACGACTTTTAAAAACAAAATGAGCAATTTCGTCTTTTGCCGCAATGTTTACAACATAATTCAATAACAACAAATTCGTTTTTAGAGATTTGCCAAATCTCCTCAAAATAAATTCTTCAGATGTGATGTAAGTGTTGCCAGGCTTTCTCAAACCTTTACTCCACACACCTTTCTTATATCTTCCAAATGACTGTTTATTCCGTGGTGGGTCGAGTCCCGGTAGCTCAGTCGGTAACGATGATGGCTGTCAATCCAGGGGTTGTGAGTTCGAATCCCGGCTCGACCAACTTTCTTTCCGACGTTTGACAAAAGTCATTGCGACATGCGTCATTCGTCTTCCACCAATGGGCTCAGTCTATGTGGAAAAGCAGCTAGTTGCTTGGGAAGATTGTTGTGTGGAGTACTGATGTGAGAAAACCAAGAAACACATGAGTAGGTGAACTGGCCGCCGTGATATGACTGAGAAATTGTTAAAAACGGCGTTAAACCTCAATCAATCAATCAATTATTCCGTGGTGTAAGACAAATAATAACAGTTACATTGTGTTCATCATCAGAAAGATTGAAACAGAATCCTCACTTCAGTCAGGATGGTACGAAAGACCAGTAGTGACTTCCAAATTTCACATTTCTAACTTCAGACTTCAGACTTCAGACTTCGCACCTCACACTTCACACTTCACACTTCATAGATAATATGTTTGAAGCGTGAAGTTTGAAGTCTAAAGTCTGAAGTCTGACGTTTGAAATACAGACTTCATACTTCACACTTCATAGATAATATGTTTGACGTTTGAAGTGTGAAGTGTGAAGTGTGAAGTGTGAAATGTGAAGTATGAAGTATGAATTTCATACTTCACAATTCAAACTAGAGATTTCAGACTTCAAACTTCATAGTTAATATGTTTGAAGTGTGAAGTTTGAAGTTTGAAGTATAAAGTATGACGTATGAAGTATGAAGTATGAAGTTTGAAGTCTGAAATCTGAAGTCTGATGTTTGAAGTTTGAAGTGTGAAGTGTGAACTCTGATTTCTGATGTCTGAAGTTTGAAGTGTGAAGTGTGAAGTGTGAAGTTTGAAGAGTGAAGTTTGAATTTTGAAGTCTGAAGTATGAAGTTTGAAGTGTGAAGTATGAAATTAAAACTTCACACTTCACACTTCACACTTCACATTTCACACTTCACACTTCAAACATTCTGCTCAAATTAAAAATGCAACCTCCACTGTGTTAACAAGATTTCCCATCAATTTGGCCATGTGACATAGTTTCTGATCCAATATGACCCATATTCGAACTTGACTTAGATAGTATAAACCTTACGAGAATGTCGTTGCTAGCGGGCACCTGCACGATCGGGTCGCCCGGTTGAGGGAAAATTATGGCGTTTTCACTCTACCGCTACAGCTTAGTTATAGGTTCATTTGTGGCTAAAAAGAAGAGGCATGGTCTCATTTACTTCACTGCAACTCACCCTCTCTTGTGGGTTATGCACTCTCCTTTTCCTTCAGTCATCCCATCTTTTCTAGCGCACCTTGTAGTACTGTTATTCTGACACTTTTGTGATAAACTGTGTTTTAACTTGTTACCTTCTGTGAAGAGCTCGACTGGATGATCTGATGAATGATGCGATGAGCCGACTTTCATAACCTGCCAGCCACAGTGGGTGGTTGGCCAGATGCCGGCCTTTCTCCGGTCAATGTCTGCCTGATTTCCGGACTGGCTCTGAGCGGGCTTTTAATTGTCTGTGTAGTCCAAGATTTGGCCCGGCGCCTGCCTGATATGTGTGATGCCCGGTCGGACATCGGCCATCGATGAGGTTTTAAGTCCGAGTTAAAAGTAACTCGATACCCGCGAGGAGTCCCGAAGGATTCCGTCCGATAATGCCTAGAAATCCGCCGCAAACTTCTCGCAAACCTATTGCAAGGTAATTGTGACTTGAAGTGATACTAGGTAGGCTATGATTTTAATTCATGAATATGCTTTTGATAACAAATTGAATCTGCAACAGAAGTCTTTTAAAAAATTAAAGGTTGATATCCATATCTCTATTTGCAGACGTAAGGCACATTCCTGTAAACATTTTCCTCGCCATTCATGATCTTTAGTCCGACTTCACGAGGCCACTAGTTGAAATTCTTTCTTCAAACTCGCAACTTGTCACCAAAAATGTGATCGCTATTCAACGAATTGAATGTACATTCGGATCGCTTGACATCCTTTATCAAGTCGTCAATCGTTGACTGGTGGGTAAGATAAGGGTGATACACCACCCCATGTATTCCTCCAGCACTCGATTTACACATGGAGTGCATCGTCCGTTGGCAGGTTTTCCCTTATAAAGTTTACAGACTCGTCGTTAAGTGCTATATCAACTGGCGGGAACAGTACAATTAATTAGATAAATTGCATCGACATGTGATGGCTTTCTTTGGATAATATAAAAAAAGCAAATAAATTTATAGTGGAGCTTGGAAACTCGGCGGGGGGGGGGGGGGGGGGGGGGGGGTTGACGCATGGGCCCTATGGGCCACCGCTAAATCCGCCACTGCATTCACTGCGGGCAACTCCGCGAACATTAATAGTTAATAAGCTTCAATATTTGACCTCTCGGCGCATTAATTTCTGAAACATTTGTTAAACTTATATTGGAGTACTCAAGCCTTAAGTTTTTCACTGATGTTCCAACAACTTTATAATGGTCTATTTTTTGGAGATCTTAACCTTTTAAATGCAGTATTGTTGAATACATGTTGAACTATTTTTTGTGTGCAGTTTTGACCTAAATTGCGAATTGCGTTGTTGGGTGTTAACAGCAATGGGCAGGCTGCCAACTCCGAAAAAAAGGATTTACCATTAAAGCCCAAGGCCAATAAAAAAATGTCTTTGCAAGTGGGAAAGGGTTAAAAATTACAAGATTAAGATAACAGATCGATAAAACAGATACTTATCAAAGCTGTTAGAGAAAGACTTGGTGGAATCTTCTATCCCGAAGATGCTCTTGCCTAAAAGATGGTGAGTTTCATAACCCCTTTACCACATACAACTAGGCGTCGTCTGCATTGTCACCAAACTTGAACCTTACCTCATAACTCAAAAGACGTTGAAGATTCAATATAACCCCTTTACCCACATACAACTAGGCGTCGTCTACAGTGTCAGAAAACTTGAACCTTACCTCATAACTCAAAAGACGTTCAAGACTTTCAAATGAAACTTGTTACACACGTTCCTAGGACCATTACACATGTCTATACCAAGTCATATAACTCTAGGTTGAATAATTATTCAGGCTTACCCCTTGTTCGACTTAGAAAAAACCCCAGACGAGTGTTGACATTCGCTCCGCTGCGATCTTGTTATTATATAGAGTTGAAAACAATGTTTTCAAATAGCGTTTGTTTTACATGTTTAACCCTTTCCCTCATACGACAATTCTGCAGCAGACGACTTTGAACGTCTTTTGTCAAAAAATAGAAAATCTCCATAATTGAATGGATAACCTATGACAAAAAGTGGAAACCCTTTCCCTCATACGACAATTCTGCAGCAGACGACTTTGAACGTCTTTTGTCAAAAAATAGAAAATCTCCATAATTGAATGGATAACCTATGACAAAAAGTGGAAACATTGTGGCAAAAGGATAAATTGCACGTTTTGTGCAATTTCTTCTTTTGTCACTATGTTTTTTTAAATGCCGTCTACTGCAGAGGCGTCAGAAAGCGTCTATATGAGGGAAAGGGTTAAATATTAAAGAGAAAGCCTTGGTGGAATTTGTTGTCTTGAAGACTGATCTTACCCAAAAGAGGGTGAGTAACTTTAACCCCTTTCCCACAATTGACAAGTCTGCAATGGATGACTTTCGAAACATTCAGTCTAAAATATGGAAACTCTCTAACAGGGTAGGAACAATTATTGAATTAAGTAAACCCCTTCCCTCATACAGACGCTTTCTGAGGCCTCTGCAGCAGTCGACGTTTGAAAAGATTGTGGCAAAAGAGGATATTGCTCAAAACAAGCAATTTCTTCTCCTGCCACAATGTTTTCAACTTCTTTGGAGATATTGCATACTTTTGTGTAGATGTTCACGAAGTCGTCTGGTGCATATTTTCTGTGTGTGGGAAAGGGTTAAAAACATTGTGGCAAAAGTACAATGCTCATTGTGAGAAATTTCTCTCTTTTGTCACATTGATTTCAAAAGACGACTTCTGCGTAGGTGCCAGAACGCGTCTGTATGTGGGAAAGGGCTAACTCTTGCAATATCATGAATTTATTGTGTCTTCCAGTTTTGCAGTAAAAGTTAAGCACAAGTTTGTTGTATGGAAGTAAAATACTAATTTTAATCACACGCGAAAGATGCAGTGATATGAACCCCCCCTGGTCCCTATAAATCAATGTTATTTGCAAAATATGACTCATATGCTATGTAAAAAATAAATATATATTTTTTTAAATATTTGAGCCACATATTGCAAATAACAAATATATCATGATTTTTTCAATTTTTTGGGGTTGTAGAGGTTGGGGAGAGGGGTGGGAAAGGACCAGGGGGTTCATATCACTGCATCTTTCACCTGTGATTTTAATTACCTCCCTGTAGAAGTTAGTGTATTTATTTCAAACATTTTTGACTGTTTTAATCTATTACACCTTCATTTTTCATAAGAGTTTATATTTATATTCCACACTTTTGTATTTCAGAGTCGTCTGCTGCAAATTGTTGTATGATTGGTCAGAATTAAATTCCGTTTCCGTTTCCAATAGTAATTCCCGTCAACCTAACCCTTTCTGATATGCAGATGCATTTTTATGCATCTAATCAATCTATAGAAGATGAGCAATTTCGTCTTTTGCCACAATGTTTACAACATCATTCGTTTTTAGAGATTTGCCTAATCTCCTCAAAGGCATATTCTTCAGATGTGATGTAAGTGTTGCCAGGCTTTCTCAAACCTTTACTCCACATACCATTCTTATATCTTCCAAATGGAGATTGTTGTGTGGAGTACTGGTGTGAGAAAACCAAGAAACAAATGAGTAGGTGAACTGGCCGCCGTGATATGACTGAGAAATTGTTAAAAACGGCGTTAAACCCCAATCAATCAATCAATTATTCCGTGGTGTAAGACAAATAATAACAGTTACATTTTGTTCATCATCAGAAAGATTGAAACAGAGTACTCAGTATACTATGTTCTCTTATACTCAACTTCTAAGGAAATGCCATTTTCTTGACCCAGCATGACATCCCATTTAAGTGAAAGACTAACAGTCAACAGAGCAACTAGACCCATCATTTTCATGATCATTGTTTATTTTATTCACTGATAACACGTTTTTCGGACTCTGTAATTAGAATTGGTAATAAGTTGTTTGACAAAGCAAAAGGAAACGGTAAGAGAGTTAGTTTCCCCCTACAGTTGCTTATTCCAGTTGTTGGGTACTCCCATCATTATCGCTCTTATGACTCCAATTAAACCTATGTTATGGGTGAAATAAGGATTTGGGATGTGAAATATAATTCTTATCTAGAGCTCCGTTGAAACAATTTCGTATGTGTGAAAGCGTTTGTTATCAAAAATGCAAGGTTCAGTTGTTCTTACATTACTGTTGTCCAAAGGTGGCTCAGATATATGAGGTCAAAGGGATATAAGCCATCCTCAGTATATTGTTTGCTATTCCAATGAATTACCTCCCTTTAAACATTATTATAATGTCTTCCTCGAGATTCTTATGTATGAAAGTGATGAACAATGGAATATCATTTACTTAAACAATATTATATGTATTAAATACATAACATATGAACAGTTCTAAGGCATGTTAAATGTGTAATTGTATGTTTTTTTATATACATACCCTAATTTAAAGTTATGAATTCAATATGAATTTACCAATGAATTAATTGCATCAGTTCTTTTCCACGACCGTGTTAATTTTCAATTAAGGTTGCTGACCACGTATCTCGTAGCAGCACCACTTTTAATTATACAAAACTGCAATTCAAACACAAGCTATTCTGAGCAACGAGTTGAAATCAGTTCATATTTAATCACGATCTTCTTTTGCTGGCCCGATGCAAGTGCTTTTTGGGGAGGTTTCCGAACCTCCTTTACCCTTTCAAACATACAACAAATCTGCAGCAGACGACGTTGAAAATATAGTAACAAAAACCCGAAACATCTCCATAGAAGATAGCTTAATTGTTGAATTGAGCAATTTAACCTTGTGGCCACATGCTTTCAAAAGTCGTCTGTGCTATTGCGTCAAAATATGTATGCGGTAGGGAAAGGGTTAAACGCCCCAACTCAGCTGACCACAATGTTGTCAAGAATAAGTCAAAGTTTACAGGGCCCTCTTGATTTGGAAATGAACCAGAATATATTTCATGTTAAGCCTTTCCCTTTGCCTTGAAAGCATCGTTGCAAATGGAGAAATATTTTGGAACAAGTATGTTTCTTTTTTCTTTTTTTTTTCGAGATACAACGTTTCGGACTCCACTACAATCCGGTTTTGTACCTGGTGACTCAACTGTCAATCAACTTACTTTCTTGTACAACACTTCTTTTGTCACTTCCTTGACTATGGTAACGAAATGTGGTTTGTCTTCTTAGATATTGGCAATGCTTTCGACCGTGTCAGGCACAAAGGGTAATTAGCTAACCTGAAGTCAACTGGCATTAGCAAATCCCTCTTGTCATGGTTTGATAATTACTTGTAGAACAGGCAGCATGGTGTACTAATTCCTTGTGCTATGTCTGAATTGCGTTATAGTTCATCAAGGTTCAATTAAAGACCCACTAATGTTCCTAATTTTCATAAATGACATTGTTAGTGATTTACAATCAAATGTACGCCTATTTGCTGATGACACTAGCCTTTACATCATAGTAGATAACCCAGCTATATCTGCAAATACCTTCCATTCTGATATTGAAACTTTTAAAACCTGGTTTAATAACTGGCTGGTTACGTTTAATCCCTCCAAAACATAATCGCTACTACTGTCCCGCATAATCTAATTCTTCTCTTGTCCACCCCGACCTTATATGTCTGTCATATGGCTTCTCTTGGAAATCTCACACAGAAAATATCATACACAAAGCATGGCCAAGGCCAAGAATACATATTGTGAAAATATTAAAGTAACAACTGGATCATAAAGCCATTAAAACAATATACACATCATTTATAAGACATCTGCTGGTGATGTGTTATGGGACAATTTTACACTGTCTGAGAAGGAGCAGATAGACACAATTTAATATAAAGCTGAAATAATTGTATCTGGTTGCACGAAATTATTATCATTCAATGATCTCCAAAAATAAGTTGAATGGGTAACACTCCAGTCAGGATGGTACGAAAGACCAGTAGTGACTTCCAAATTTCACATTTCTAACTTCAGACTTCAGACTTCAGACTTCAGACTTCACACCTCACACTTCACACTTCACACCTCACACTTCACAGTTAACACTTCATAGATAATATGTTTGAAGCGTGAAGTTTGAAGTCTGAAGTCTGACGTTTGAAATACAGACTTCATACTTCACACTTCATAGATAATATGTTTGAAGTTTGAAGTGTGAAGTGTGAAGTGTGAAATGTGAAGTATGGATTCTGAATTTCATACTTCACAGTTCAAACTTGAGACTTCAAACTTCAAACTTCATATGTTTGAAGTGTGAAGTTTGAAGTTTGAAGTATAAAGTATGACGTATGAAGTGTGAAGTATGAAGTTTGAAGTCTGAAGTCTGAAGTCTGAAGTCTGAAGTCTGATGTTTGAAGTTTGAAGTGTGAAGTGTGAAGTGTGAAGTGTGAAGTGTGAAATCTGAAGTCTGATGTCTGAAGTTTGAAGTGTGAAGTGTGAAGTGTGAAGTTTGAAGTGCGAAGTTTGAATTTTGAAGTCTGAAGTATGAAGTTTGAAGTATGAAGTATGAAATTAAGAAATCATACTTCACACTTCACACTTCACACTTCAAAGTTCAGACATCAGACGTCAGATTTCCCATCAATTTGGCCATGTGACATGGCGGCGTTTGGATTGTCTGGGTAGTCAAAAAGTTGGCCCGGCGCCTGCCCGATATGTGTGATGCCCGGTCGGACATCGGCCAGGCATCATCCGATTAATGTGCGATGAGGTTTTAAGTCCGAGTTAAAAGTAACTCGATACCCGCGAGGAGTCCCGAAGGATTCCGTCCGAAAATGCCTAGAAATCCGCCGCAAACTTCTCGCAAACCTATTGCAAGGTAATTGTGACTTGGGTTGAAGTCATAAGAAGTAGGCTATGTTTTTAATTCATGAATATGCTTTTGATAACAAATTGAATCTGCAACAGAAGTCTTTTAAAAAATTAAAGGTTGATATCCATATCTCTATTTGCAGACGTAAGGCACATTCCTGTAAACATTTTATTCGCCATTGATGATCTTTAGTCCGACTTCACGAGGCCAATAGTTGAAATTCTTTCTTCAAACTCGCAACTTGTCACCAAAAATGTGATCGCTATTCAACGAATTAAATGTACATTTGGATCGCTTGACTTACTTTATCAAGTCGTCAATCGTTGAATGGTGGGTAAGATAAGGGTGATACACCACCCCATTTATTCCTCTAGCACTCGATTTACACATGGAGTGCATCATCCGATTGCAGGTCTTCCCTTATAAAGTTTACCGACTCGTCGTTAAGTGCTATATCAACTAGCGGGAACAGTACAATTAATTAAATAAATTGCATCGACATGTGATGGGTTTCTTTGGATAATATAAAAAAAGCAAATCAATTTATAGTGGAGCTTGGATACTCGGGCGGGGGGGGGGGGGGGGGGGGGAGGGGGGTGACGCATGGGCCCTACGGGCCACCCTAAATCCGCCACTGCATTCACTGCGGCCAACTCTGCGAACATTAATAGTTAATAAGCTTCACTATTTGACCTCTCGGCGCATTAATTTCTAAAACATTTGTTAAACTTATATTGGAGTACTCACGCCTTAAGTGTTTCACTGATGTTCCTATCAACATTATAATGGTCTGTTTTTGGGAGATCTAAAAGGGACTGAATCCCATATGAGAAAAAAGCGGAAAAAAGAAAAGAAAATTGTTAACACTTCCTATTACCTTGATGTTTTTGCATGTAAGGCATTGAGATTTGCTGACTGATGTACTACAATATATGAGATTTTTCGTTATTTTGCATTGTAAAATCTACTGGGTTAGTAACCCAGTAAATCTAAAAATATCGCTGTATATTTATCACGTGATCACTACAACCGAATTGACAATCTCCTTCGCAGGGTTGTCGTTCCTTACACTCACACATACATGAATGTAATGAGTCGATAGTGTTAGAGAATGCCGAATTGAAACCACAAATTCAAATGAGCAAGAGGAAATTCCACGGTATTTTTAAACGAGAAAACACGGAGCGGACGTTTTTTTAACTGCTTATTTCCTATGAAATAATAAAAAGCAATACTTGTACGACCTTCTACAACATTCCGTTACATATATATCGACGTATTTTGGATTAATTAGAATAAGTATAAAATATAACGATTTTGGACCATTATGGTGTTCAGTCCCTTTAACCTTTTAAATGCAGTACTGTTGAATACATGTTGAACTATTTTTTGTGTGCAGTTTCGACCTAAATTGCGAATTGTGTTGTTGGGTGTTAACAGCAATTGGCAGGCTGCCAACTCAGAACAAAAGGTATTACTATTAAAGCCCAAGGCCAATAAAAAAATGTCTTTGCAAGTGGGAAAGGGTTAAAAATTACAAGATTAAGATAACAGATCGATAAAACAGATACTTATCAAAGCTGTTAGAGAAAGACTTGGTGGAATCTTCTATCCCGAAGACTGCTCTTTCCTAAAAGATGATGAGTTTCATAACCCCTTTACCACATACAACTAGGCGTCGTCTGCATTGTCACAAAACTTGAACCTTACCTCATAACTCAAAAGACGTTCAAGATTCAATATTACCCCTTTACCACATACAACTAGGCGTCGCCTGCAGTGTCACAAAACTTGAACCTTACCTCATAACTCAAAAGATGTTCAAGATTCAATATAACCCCTTTAGCACATACAACTAGGCGTCGTCTGCATTGTCACACAACTTGAACCTCACCTCATAACTCAAAAGACGTTCAAGATTCAATATTACCCCTTTACCACATACAACTAGGCGTCGTCTGCATTGTCACA
This sequence comes from Serripes groenlandicus, assembly GCA_031761405.1. Taxonomy (NCBI): domain Eukaryota; kingdom Metazoa; phylum Mollusca; class Bivalvia; order Cardiida; family Cardiidae; genus Serripes; species Serripes groenlandicus. The sequence continues at coordinate 15,393,166 of JASEVX010000009.1, read as the reverse complement.
GAACTTGAACCTCACCTCATAACTCAAAAGACGTTCAAGATTCAATATATAACCCCTTTAGCACATACAACTAGGCGTCGTCTGCATTGTCACAGAACTTGAACCTTACCTCATAACTCAAAAGACGTTCAAGACTTTCAAATGAAACTTGTTACACACGTTCCTAGGACCATTACACATGTCTATACCAAGTCATATAACTCTAGGTTGAATAATTATTCAGGCTTACCCCTTGTTCGACTTAGAAAAAACCCCAGACGAGTGTTGACATTCGCTCCGCTGCGATCTTGTTATTATATAGAGTTGAAAACAATGTTTTCAAATAGCGTCTGTTTTACATGTTTAACCCTTTTCCTCATACGACAATTCTGCAGCAGACGACTTTGAACATATTTTGTCAAAAAATAGAAAATCTCCATAATTGAATGGATAACCTATGACAAAAAGTGGAAACATTGTGGCAAAAGGAGAAATTGCACGTTTTATGCAATTTCTTCTTTTGTCACTATGTTTTTAAAAAGCCGTCTACTGCAGAGGCGTCAGAAACAGGGTAGGAACAATTATTGAATTAAGTAAACCCCTTCCCTCATACAGACGCTTTCTGAGGCCTCTGCAGCAGTCGACTTTTGAAAACATTGTGGCAAAAGAGGAAATTGCTCAAAACGAGCAATTTCTTCTCCTGCCACAATGTTTTCAATTTCTTTGGAGATATTGCATACTTTTGTGTAGATGTTCACAAAGTCTTCTGGTGCATATGTTCTGTTTGTGGGAAAGGGTTAAAAACATTGTGGCTAAAGTACAATGCTCATTGTGAGACATTTCTCTCTTTTGTCACATTGATTTCAAAAGACGACTTCTGCGGAGGCGCCAGAACGCGTCTGTATGTGGGAAAGGGTTAACTCTTGCAATATCATGAATTTATTGTGTCTTCCAGTTTTCCAGTTACAGTTAAGCACACGTTTGTTCAGTGTCTGTATACCACGTGACATTGACGTCACAAATGCTACGGCGGACAGAAATATTTTACTTCGGTTTAGAAGTAAAAACAAAGGTACCTTTTTTATTTCTTCATCAGTTGTAATGAAACATGGCGCAGTCTACGCCGCTTACAGAGCCCTATCTTCGATTTTTCAACAGAGTTTGATTAGTGGTTTAGTTTCTTCGAACACTTCGATAAACCTTTTCTCAATATGTATTAATATCGCCGACAGCCGGAGCATTATCAAATCTGGATTTTGAGAACAGGTTCGTCGAAGTGTTTGAAAAGACTAGACCACCAATCAAACTCCTGTAAAAACCCAGAGATAGGATGTTGTAAGCGGCGTAGACTGGGCCATGTTTCATTAAAAATGGTGAAGAAATAAAACAATTATCATTGTTGGGATAGGGGCGTTTCGCGCCTATCCCATACTCATGCTGCTTTTGAAAAGTCGGATTAAAGCTGCAACCACAGTCCACATGTGTATACCTACACCAGAATCGAGTTTTGATTGGTTATAATCTGCCTTTTCAACGATTTCATTGGTTCGACCGAATCACGAAAAACCATCCGCTTGCATTAATTAAATAGACAAAATAGTTCAAACGAGTGAAACACACTCTGAACTACATGTATGATTGACCTTAATGTCAGTGGTGTAAGGTAACGTCGACCGTGGTGTGACCCCATTAGTTTACAATAGTCGACTTACATAGAGAAATGTGCAAATCACTGTAAATAAAATTACTGAAAGGAGTTGAAACCATTGTGGCAAAAGTATAAATTGCCTACGATAAGCAATTTCTCCTTTTGTCACAATGTTTCCGATTGTCGTCTGCTGCACATGCGTCTGTAAGCGGGAAATGGTTACATCCTCCCCATGGAAACGGAACCATTTCCGTGATAATATAACAGTTCGAATATTGAAATATTGTTGAAAATGGAGCTATTACTGACAATGAACAATTTCTCCTTTTCACACAATGCTTTCAAACACGTTTCAAATTAATTCTTTTCATATTTAAACGTTTTACTGTGGACATTCTTTTACTCTATCTCCTTTCCGGACACATTTTGAATAACATGCTAGAGATTAATGATAACGAGCAATTTCGCCTTACATCAAGAGGAAAAATATATAGTTTATACATAGCTTTGTGGAAAAAGAGGAAATGGGTCACGAATAACCATTCTGCAGCCGTCTGCTGCACATGCGTCGAAAAGCGACTTTAAACGGGAAAGGATTGAACCGTTTCCGTTATAGCTACTTAGTTACATACGAATGTTGAAAGTATATTTGCCTACAAAGCAACTGCTGACAATGAGCAATTCCTCCTTTCCAAACAATGCTTTGAAACATGAATCATTTTTTTCTAAAACCTAGATAACGAAAATATTTGTCTACAGTTATTATTTTAACCTTTGCCCCTTTTAGACACATTTGACTAACCTTAACAGATAAATGATAATCAGCAAGTTTGTCTTTTTCCACAATGTTTTAATTACTATTCAAAATAATACTTTCAGGCTTAGTTAAATGTTGTTTGCTGTATATTTAGTCTACGTGGTCAAGTGTAAGGACTTGTTATTACATAATCCGTCCAAAGAGAGAGGTCATACTGTGTATACATGCCATGAAAGAATGGTACTAACGGTCTCACCGCTACTGGAAAATTGTTGGTAAAACAGGTCGTGTGTTATGTTGAATATTCTCACGTGTCGCTGTATGTCGACCCAACTAGGACATAGGAATTAAATCTACAAATTAGAGATAAGATTCCAACATTGATTGATTGTGGTTTAACGCCGTTTTAAACATTTTCTACGTTATATCACGGCGGCCAGTTCATCTACAAATGTGTTTCCTTGTTTATTCACACCAGTACTCCACACAACAATCTTCCCAACCAACTGGGTTCTTTTTCACATAGACTTAGCCCATTTGTGAAAGACGAATGACGCATGTCGCATTGACTTATGTCAAACGTCGGAAAGAAAGTTGGCCGAAAATGTCAACATACACACGAGTTATAACCACAAGGTCATTATTTATTTTATAATTGAGGCGCTTCTACCGATTTTGGGACTAAAATTATAATGTATATGCATTTGCGCTAATTGAAGATTCAACGTTCGTCAACGTGTAATCTAGTCCTAGACGTATCTGTTGACAAATTAACTAGAAATATAGTCTAAATAGGTTTTTGTAAATTAACCTTGTACGGTCCCATTTCGGAGATACAATTAATTTGCAAATACTTTGCAAATACCATAATCTAAGCTTTCCTAAGCACAGACGTGTTTTGACGCATCGAACCAGTCTTCTGTAATCAATACTTTATAAGTTGTCTCTGTCTGTAAAGCTTGGAGGTATAATCCGGTGTCCGGCCGGCTGTCTGCCTGAATGTGCATTCGTCCGTCCGTCATGGATTGCATGTATTGGTCAAAACGTTGTTTCTGTATGGCAGATTTATTTGAAAGTGGTCACACTTATACCGTGTGATCAGGAGAACGGCAAAATACTAGGTACATAACTCTGGTCTGCTTATCTTAGTTATCTTCATGTTTCCTTATTTAGTTCAGCGATTGTCTCAATTAATTTCCATTGTATCCATTTCAAACTTGGTTTGTAGGTAACTTATGACCTACACAATTGCAGTGCACCATTACCATAACTCTAGCATGCTGCGTTTGGAGTTTGTATATTTTTGTCTTTCCATGTTCTCACTTATTATATGACTTTCGGGTGCAACACATGCGTTCCGTGAAATGCCCTTGTTTCGTTAATGAGTGTTTCCCAAGCGTTGTACTTTATCCAGAGCGACTGACTGTCTGTCCGTCTTTGTGTTCATCCATCCGTCCGGCTGTCCGTTACGGTTTGCATTAATGGGTCAAAACTTTGTTTCTGTTTCGCGTATCCATTTCAAAGTCGTCACACGTATACATTGGGATTAAGAGATCGATACAATATTTTGAACACAAATCTGATCTGGGTTTTTTAGGTGTAAAACTCATTTTTCATTTCTTCGGTTATTGTCTCAATAGATGTCCAATGTATCAATTTAAGACGTGTTGTATAGGAAACTCAGAGCTACAGATGTGCAGTGCAAAAGAAACATAACTCTAGCATGCTTTCGATTGTCTTTCATTTATCAGCATGATTACAATATACATTGTGAATCTTTAGTGATTTCTGAACTGGAAATATTTTAATTAAGGGTCGCTGCTCAGTTTTTTGTCAATCTTTTTATTTTGTTTATACAAGAAAAGGGTCAAACTTTGATAAATTAGGTATATGTATTGTATAGGCAGGCAATATGTGTGCTTCGCACATTTTTGGTTTGGTTTGTTTAAAGGTCATTGTTTCAACAATGTTTGTCTATAATATCTATGCCATATATTTTCAACTTACATATGCCCCTATACCATCAGCGCTTTCAGCGCTTTGATTTTTACATTCTTATCAAGAGCAAGTATGGCTGTCTGACCATGCAAATATGACGTCAAACGTCACGTGGTATACACACACTAGCTGTTGTTGTATGGAGGTAAAATACTAATTTTAATTACCTCCCTGTAGAAGTTATTGTATTTATTTCTCATTAGTTGTGTGTATTTATTGAGTTCCGTTTCACTGGAAGGTCACTTATGTAAAACATATTTAATTAATATACTTTGTAAATGATAAATTTAATGCAATATAAACATAGTTTTGTTGTTGTTTCCTATCAATACCCAAGTGTAGAGGTATGGACACAATATTATAATACAATGGTTTTCCCTACATTCACCAACACCCCGTGTTTACAATAAAAGATGTTGACTGCGGACCTACCTCGCATCAACACCAGTCTTTTGATAAGGCTGATTCTCTTGAGAATCTAGTCCTACACATAAAAATCAAATTTATGTTTAATAATAAGGACCAACCATCATACAAGATCAACACATTGCTTTAAAAAATATATATATATTAAAGCAACATCTCAAAAACAGCTGGTTTTCGACATAAAGTGTTCCTTAAGAAGCTGTCTACCAAACTTGCTCAAGCCTCTCAACTCAGCTTCATTAGGGGATGGTTAAAGAATATGTGGGGGCAAATATCCTTTTACAAACATTTTTGACTGTTCTAATCTATTACACATTCATTTTAAAAGTTTATATTTATATTCCACACTTTTGTCTTTCAAAGTCGTCTGCTGCAAATTGTTGTATGATTGGTCAGAATTAAATTCCGTTTCCCGTCAACCTAACCCTTTCTGCCATTCAGACTTTTGAAAACAAGATGAGCAATTTCGTCTTTTGCCACAATGTTTACAACATATTTCAATAACAACAAATTCGTTTTTAGAGATTTGCCAAATCTCCTCAAAGTGATCTTCTGCAGATGTGATGTAAGGCTTTCTCAAACATTTACTCCACACACCGTTCTGATATCTTATATCTTCCAAATGACTGTTTATTCCATGGAGGAAGACAAATAATAACAGTTACATTTTGTTCATCATCAGAAAGATTGAAACAGAGTCCTCAGTACACTATGTTCTCCTATACACATCTTCTAAAGAAATGCCATTTTCTTGGCCCAGCATGACATCCCATGTAAGTGAAAGACTAACAGTCAACAAAGCAACTAGACCCATCATTTGCATGATCATTGTTTATTTTATTCACTGATAACACGTGTTTCGGACTCTGTATTTGGAATTGGTAATAAGTTGTTTGACAAAGCAAACGGAAACGGTAAGAGAGTTAGTTTCCCTCTACAGTTGCTTATTCCAGTTGTTGGGTACTCCCATCATTATCGCTCTTTTGACTCCAATTAAACCTATGTTATGGGTGAAATAAGGATTTGGTAATGTGAAATATAATTCTTATCTAGAGCTCCGTTGAAACAATTTCGTATGTGTGAAAGCGTTTGTTATCAAAAATGCAAGGTTCAGTTGTTCTTACATAACTGTTGTCCAAAGGTGGCTGGGATATGAGGTCAAAGGGATATAAGCCATCCTCAGTATATTGTTTGCTATTCCAATGAATTACCTCCCTTTAAACATTATTATAATGTCTTTCTCGAGATTCTTATATATGAGAGTGATGAACAATGGAATATAATTTACTTAAACAATATTATATGTATAAACTACATAACATATGAACAGTTCTAAGGCAAGTTAAATGTGTAATTTTATGTAAGTTTATATACATACCCTAATGTAAAGTTATGAATTCAATATGAATTTACCAATGAATTAATTGCATCAGTTCTTTTCCACGACCGTGTAAATCTTCAACTAAGGTTGCTGACGACTTATCTCGTAGCAGCACCACTATTTTGCTTTAGGCCTAAATTAAACACAGATGAAAAACAAACACTGCTTAGAATCATATGTAAAATCTTGCACCAATAATTGTACACTTTTAATTATACAAAACTGCAATTCAAACAAACTATTCTGAGCAACGAGCTGAAATCTTCTTTTTTGGGAGGCTTCCAAACCTCATTAACCCTTTCAAACATACTACACATCTGCAGCAGACGACGTTGAAAATATAGTAACAAAAACCTGTAAAACCTCCATAGAAGATAGCTTAATTGTTAAATTGATCAATTTCACCATGTAACCACAATGTTTTCAAAAGTCGTCTGTGCTATTGCGTCAAAATATGTCTGCGGGTAGGAAAGGGTTAAACGCCCCAACTCAGCTGACCACAATGTTGTTAAGAATAAGTCAAGGTTTACAGGGCCCTTTTGATTTGGAAATGACCCAGAATATATTTCATGTTAACCCTTTCCCTTTGCCTTTGAAAGCATCGTTGCAAATGGAGAAATATTTTTAATTTCTCAGTTAATGTAGCTAACATCTACTTCCTGGCATTCTAACACACGAACTTATAAGAGAAAGTTGATGCAACGCATCAATGTCGCCGGACATTCATACTGCAGTTATGCATAAAACTTACATTATAGTAGTTGAAATAGCAGTTATCAACTGCGGGGCATATTGGAACATCAGGGTAGGGGTCAAGTGAAAATGTATCATAACTTTCATTTTTTTTGTCAACGAACTGAATGTCCTTCATTAAAATATAATTGAAGTATTTAAAATTTAAAAAAAAATGTTTATGACCAATTTCGATTGTAAGGTAGGTTGACCATACACACAGCCAACTAATTATTGATCATAAGCAGTAATGGAAATGAGTCATCTTGCCAATCATTATTCATAGTAGGTATACAGTGCTTTCATTAAGGAATAATTATAAGATTTGTGAATTCAACATACATGTTTCAAGGTGTTTGTCAGAATATTTTAATTTCATTATTTGTCAATAAAACCACAAAACAAAAAATTTAGGATTTACATGCAATAGCACGTCATTTTACCTCTCTCCTGTTTAAGTCAACATTGGACACCTTTGCAGAAATCTTCTTTTAAAACATTGAGAAAAGGGTTAAATTGCTGAAGACATGAGTTTTCTCTTTTTCTCAAAATGATATTAAATTGGCATACTAAGTATATCATACTTTGACAAATGATAACATGTAGTCCAATATATTTACAAGGTAGACCACCCTCAAAATATCAGCTAAACAGTTAAATTTCAATGAAATTGTTGTATAATTTCAAACTTAATTTCGAACATAAACTGAACCCTATAACATCTTAATTTATTGTAATTCTTTCCTTCCTTTTTTTAATGAAAATAACAAACTACTCATGTTTTAAAATTATATTATGATAAGCGTCCTTGTGTCAATAATGCATAACAATATGCAGAACGCAAGCAAAATGCCTGTAGGGAATCTAATGACACATTTAAAAGTGTCAAGGACGAATTAATCTTGTACGAAATACCATATTCCAGAACCATTCTTCTTCGCAGAGTTGTCGTTCTTTACAGAGACTAAATTTGAGAAAAATCTTGTTAACACTAAAGAGACCGCTTTTGTTACTTGTGCAGCTTGAAACATTTGTCCGAAAGTTTGTCTTGTTAATATCTAGGCCAAGTTCGAATATAGGTCAGTTTAGGTCAAAACCTATGTCACAAGGCTGAATTGAAATAAACACTTGTTAACACTCTGGAAGCCACATGTTTGTCTTGTGCATGTTGAAACTCTGTCAAAATATTTTGCTTGATGATATCTAGGTTAAGTTCGAATATAGGTCCGGTCAGATCAACAACTAGGTCACTAGGCCATATTGTAAAAAATCTGGTTAACAATAAAGAGATCGCATTATTTACTTGAGCAGCTTGAAACTTTGTCAGAAAGTTTGTCTTGATGATATCTAGGCCAAGTTCGAATATGGGTCATATAAGGCCAAAAATTAGGTCACTTGGCCTAATTGAAGAACAATCTTGTTAACACTCTGGAAGCCGCATTTTGGCTTGAGCATGTTGAAACTTTGGCAGAATATTTGTCTTGATGATAACTAGACCTAGTTTGAATATGGGTCATGTGGGGTGAAAACTTAGGTAAATAGGCAAAATTGTAAAATAATCTTGTTAACACTGTAGAGATCGCACTTATCTGATTTGAGCAGCTTGTCAGAAAGCTTGTCTTGGTGATATCTAAGCCAGGTTTGAATATGGGTCATGTGGGGTCAAAAATTAGGGCACTAGGTCAAATTGTAGAAACATCTTGTTAACACTCTGGAAGGTGCATTTCGTGCTTGAGCATGTTGAAACTTTGTCAGAATGTTTGTCTTGATGATATCTAGGCATAATTTCATTTACAGTTGTGTTGAGAAGTATTAACACTTCTTTTTTAAAAAAAACGTAAACAATCAATAAGCTTTGTCAGAAAATGCTTCCAGTCAACAAACATTGCCGCCAGGCAAAAATCACATATTGCCATAAATGCTGAAAGAGTTAAGACTTAAATAGCCCATTCTCAGGTGCGATCCAGGGCCTAACGGCCCTCTTGTTTAATTTGAGAATTATGAAACTTTGTTAGAATAATTGTTTTGGTGATATCTAGGCTTAGTTCGAATATAGGTCATGTCCGATCAGGCCAAATTGAATAAAACTCACCATCGCATTTGTTGCTTCGTGTCACAATAATTATCTTGATGATATATAGGCTAAGTTCGAATATAGGTCATGTTGTCAATAACTAGGTCACTTGACCAAATTTGAGAAAAACTTGTTAACACTAAATGCGGAATTGTTTGTTTCAGCAGCTTGAAACTTTGTCAGAATGTTTGTTCTGGTGATATTTAGACAAAGTTTAAATATGGGCCATGTAGGTTTAAAGGTAGGTAACTGGGCCAAATTAAAAGAAAATCTTATTAATACTTTCGAAAGCGTACTTTTAATGTGCGCATGTTGAAACCTTGTCAGAATGTGTGTTTTGATGATATGTAGGCTACTTTTGAATATGAGTCATGTATGTTCAAATACTTTGTCAAAGGCGAAATTGAAGGAGATTTTGATAACCCGCTGACAGTCGTATCTTTAGCTCGACTATTTGGAGAATATGAGAGCTATTCTACTCACCCTGGCGTCGGTGTCCGCGTCACACATTGGTTAAGGTTTTGCATTAAAGTACATATATTACACCATAGCTTGGTTACTACTAGATGTATTACATTGAAACTTTCTACAAGGCTTCCCAACTATCAGATCCATATAAATAAGCAAGTAAGATGACTCTGGTCTGCATATAAAGCTTTCAAACCATCACACCGATGTAAATGATTAAGGTATATAACTCTTATAAGTTGAATTGTAAACACTGCAGTCACAACGGCGCAAACACAAATAAATATTAGTTTACTAAATGATTCGCACCATAAACCCTGCTTACATTTCTGATAGTGTAGTCCCTCCTGTTGATGACACCAGTGTCTATAGTCTGCGCAACGCCAATGATGTACAAAGTATTCGTACACGTACTAAACTATACTCAGAATCGTTTCTTCCTTCTACAATTCGTGAATGGAATGATCTTCCTATTCAAATCAGATATATTAAGACCCTGCCACAATTTAAGAATAACCTTAACCATGACATTATTAAAGTCCCAAGGCTTTACTATTGTGAAGAGCGATTCACCAGTCGAATTCACCACTCAAGCCTTTAGAATAACTGCAGTTCTTTAAATTACCATCTCTTTCTATGGAATATCGTAGCATGTGCATGCAGATGTATCGAAAAAAAAACATCATTTCTTCTTTGAATGTAACAGGTATAACCAATCGCGATTACAAATACTTAAAGCAGTGCAACCTTTTCGACCTGTGACACTTCAACTTAAATGAAATTAAAATATTCTGACAACTTCAACTGTTAGCCCATTGTGAAAGAAGAATGACACTTGTCAAAGGGACTTTTGTCAAACTTCGGAAAGAATGTTGGCCGAGCTGGGATTCGAACTCACAACCCCTGGATTGACAGCCCGCGTCGCTACCGACTGAACGACCGTGGTTCGGCTTCTTTTACGCGGGGGGAGAAAACAGATGCACAATGCCGATATTGATGGCGGTGACAGTGACAAGACCCAGCAGTATTCAACCAGTTTCTAGTTTATACGGATGAATATACATGGAATAGTGTCAGTACCTTGCTGTTGTTGAAAGCAGACAAGATATGAGCCGTTTCACTAGAAAACCAACATTATGGTCTCTGCGTAACGTATCGACCCATATCAGCCTGAACATTCCGCGCAAGCTAATCCGGGCCAACACATTCCGTCTCAGGGAGAAAGAGGTATAGAGATATGATTCCTGAAAAATAAAATCCACAGGAGGCGCAAAGTGTCTGTCCGGATTAGCCTGCATGCTTACCGTCATTTTAAACGAAAACGGACTGGGGCGTAACTGTTTTTTCACATACAAGTAGTCTTCTTTCACTTTCAAACAAGGTCAAAATACTAAAAATAACCAAATCAAACATAACCAGTGCATTAATTTAGATTCAATATCAAATATTCAATGCATTCTGGTAAAGGTATACGCTCATTTCAAACAATTCGAAGAGTACAATAGTCAGTATTTATAATTTTATAATACACATTCATCCCCGCTCTCTCTGTCTCTCTCTATCTCTTTGTCTGTCTGTCTGTCTGTCTGTCTGTCTGTCTGTCTGTCTGTCTGTCTGTCTGTCTGTCTGTCTGTCTGTCTGTCTCTCTCTCTCTGTCTGTCTGTCTGTCTGTCTGTCTGTCTGTCTGTCTGTCTGTATGTCTGTCTCTCTCACTCTCTCTCTCTGTCTCTCTCTGTCTCTGTCTGTCTCTGTCTGTCTGTCTGTCTGTCTGTCTGTCTGTCTGTCTGTCTGTCTGTCTGTCTGTCTGTCTGTCTGTCTGTCTGTCTGTCTGTCTGTCTGTCTCTGTTTGGTTCTGTCTCTCTCTGGCTGTCTCTCTCTCTCTCTCTCTGTCTGTCTGTCTGTCTCTCTGTCTGTCTGTCTCTCTGTCTGTCTCTTTCTCTCTCTGTCTGTCTCTTTTTCTCTCTCTTTCTCTCTCTCTGTGTCTCTGTGTGTGTGTGTCTCTCTCTCTCTCTCTCTCTCTCTCTCTCTCTCTCTCTCTCTCTCTCTCTCTCTCTCTCTG
>JASEVX010000009.1:15361380-15381444 GCA_031761405.1 Serripes groenlandicus | reverse complement strand
ATTGCATACTTTTGTGTAGATGTTCACAAAGTCTTCTGGTGCATATTTTCTGTTTGTGGGAAAGGGTTAAAAACATTGTGGCTAAAGTACAATGCTCATTGTGAGACATTTCTCTCTTTTGTCACATTGATTTCAAAAGACGACTTCTGCGGAGGCGCCAGAACGCGTCTGTATGTGGGAAAGGGTTAACTCTTGCAATATCATGAATTGATTGTGTCTTCCAGTTTTCCAGTTACAGTTAAGCACACGTTTGTTCAGTGTGTGTATACCACGTGACATTGGCGTCACAAATGCTACGGCGGACAGAAATATTTTACTTCGGTTTAGAAGTAAAAACAAAGGTAACTTTTTTATTTCTTCATCATTTTTAATGAAACATGGCGCAGTCTACGCCGCTTACAGAGCCCTATATTCGGTTTTTCTACAGAGTTTGATTAGTGGTTTAGTTTCTTCAAACACTTCGATAAACCTTTTCTCAATATGTATTAAAATCGCCGACAGCCGGAGCATTATCAAATCTGGATTTTGAGAACAGGTTCGTCGAAGTGTTTGAAAAAACTAGACCACCACTCAATCTCCTGTAAAAACCCCAGAGATATGACGTTGTAAGCGTCGTAGACTGGGCCATGTTTCATTATAAATGGTGAAGAAATAAAACAATTATCATTGATTTTTCATTCTTATCAAGAGCAAGTATGGCTGTCTGACCATGCAAATATGACGTCAAAAGTCAGGTGGTATACACACACACTAGCTGTTGTTGTATGGAGGTAAAATACTAATTTTAATTACCTCCCTGTAGAAGTTATTGTATTTATTTCTCATTAGTCTTGTGTATTTATTGAGTTCCGTTTCACTGGAAGGTCACTTATGTTAAAACATATTTTAATTAATATACGTTATAAATGATAAATGTAATGCAAGAATAAACATAGTTTTGTTGTTGTTTCCTATCAATTACACAACCAGTGTAGAGGTATGGACACAATATTTATAATACAATGGTTTTCCCTACATAAAAACCTCACCATTACCCCGATGTTTACAATAAAAGATGTTGACCTGCGTACCTACCTTCGCATCAACACCAGTCTTTTGATCAGGCTGATTCTCTTGAGAATCTAGTACTACACATAAAAATCAAAATTATGTTTAATAATAAGGACCAACCAACAATACAAGATCAATACATTGCTTTAATATATATATATAATATTAAAGCAACATCTCAAAAACAGCTGGTTTTCGACATAAAGTGTTCCTTAAGAAGCTGTTCTACCAAACTTGCTCAAGCCTCTCAACTCAGCTTCATTAGGGGATGGTTAAAGAATATGTGGGGGCAAATATCCTTTTTACAAACATTTTTGACTGTTCTAATCTAATTACACCTTCATTTTAAAAGTTTATATTTATATTCCACACTTTTGTCTTTCAAAGTCGTCTTCTGCAAATTGTTGTATGATTGGTCAGAATTAAATTCCGTTTCCCGTCAACCTAACCCTTTCTGCCATTCAGACTTTTGAAAACAAGAATGAGCAATTTCGTCTTTTTGCCACAATGTTTACAACATATTTCAATAACAACAAATTCGTTTTTAGAGATTTGCCAAAATCTCCTCAAAGTGATCTTCTGCAGATGTGATGTACGGCTTTCTCAAACCATTACTCCACACACCGTTCTGATATCTAATATCTTCCAAAATGACTGTTTATTCCATGGAAGGAAGACAAATAATAACAGTTACATTTTTTTCATATTGTTTGCTTTTTCCCAATGAATTACCTCCCTTTTAAACATTATTATTAATGACTTTCTCGAAGATTCTTATGTATGAGAGTGATGAACAATGGAATATTATTTACTTAAACAATATTATATGTTTATAAACTACTACATAACATAATGAACAGTTCTAAGGCAAGTTAAATGTGTAATTTTATGTAAGTTTATATACATACCCTAATGTAAAGTTATGAATTCAATATGAATTTACCAATGAATTAATTGCAATCAGTTCTTTTCCACGACCGTGTAAATCTTCAACTAAGGTTGCTGACGACTTATCTCGTAAGCAGCACCACAATCTGCTTTAGGCCTCAATTAAACACAGATGAAAAACAAACACTGCTCTTAGAATCATATGTAAAATCTATGCACCAATAATTGTACACTTTTAATTATACAAAACTGCAATTCAAACAAACTATTCTGAGCAAACGAGCTGAAATCAGTTTATATTTAATCACGATCTTCCTTTGCTGGCCTGATGCAAGTTCTTTTTTGGGAGGCTTCCAAACCTCATTAACCCTTTCAAACATACTACACATCTGCAGCAGACGACGTTGAAAATATAGTAACAAAAACCTGAAAAAACCTCCATAGAAGATAGCTTAATTGTTAAATTGAATCAATTTCACCATGTAACCACAATGTTTTCAAAAAGTCGTCTGTGCTATTGCGTCAAATATGTAAGTGTGCGGGTAGGAAAGGGTTAAACGCCCCCAACTCAGACTGACCACAATGTTGTTAAGAATAAGTCAAGGTTTACAGGGCCCTTTTGATTTGGAAATGACCCAGAATATATTTCATGTTAACCCTTTCCCTTGCCTTGAAAGCATCGTTGCAAATGGAGAAATTATTTATAATTTTCTCAGTTAATGTAGCTAACATCTACTTTCCTGGCATTCTAACACACGAACTTATAAGAGAAAGTTGATGCAACGCATCAATGTCGCCGGACATTCATACTGCAGTTATGCATAAAACTTACATTATAGTAGTTGAAATAGCAGTTATCAACTGCGGGGCATATTGGAACATCAGGGTAGGGGTCAAGAGAAAATGTATCATAACTTTCATTTTTTTTTGTCAACGAACTGAATGTCCTTCATTAAAATATAATTGAAGTATTTAAAATTTAAAAAAAAATGTTTATGACCAATCTCGATTGTAAGGTAGGTTGACCATACACACAGCCAACTAATTATTGATCATAAGCAGTAATGGAAATGAGTCATCTTGCCAATCATTATTCATAGTAGGTATACAGTGCTTTCATTAAGGAATAATTATAAGATTTGTGAATTCAACATACATGTTTCAAGGTGTTTGTCAGAATATTTCAATTTCATTATTTGTCAATAAAACTACAAAACAAACAATTTAGGATTTACATGCAATAGCACGTCATTTTACCTCTCTCCTGTTTAAGTCAACATTGGACACCTTTGCAGAAATCTTCTTTTAAAACATTGAGAAAAGGGTTAAATTGCTGAAGACATGAGTTTTCTCTTTTTCTCAAAATGATATTAAATTGGCATACTAAGTATATCATACTTTGACAAATGTCAACATGTAATCCATTATATTTACAAGGTAGACCACCCTCAAAATATCAGCTACACAGTTAAATTTCAATGAAATTGTTGTATAATTTCAAACTTAATTTCGAACATAAACTGAACCCTATAACATGTTAATTTATTGTAATTCTTTCCTTCCTTTTTTTAATGAAAATAACAAACTACTCATGTTTTAAAATTATATTATGATAAGCGTCCTTGTGTCAATAATGCATAACAATATGCAGAACGCAAGCAAAATGCCTGTAGGGAATCTAATGACACATTTAAAAGTGTCAAGGACGAATTAATCTTGTACGAAATACCATATTCCGAGTTGTCGTTCTTTACAGAGACCAAATTTGAGAAAAATATTGTTAACACTAAAGAGACCGCTTTTGTTACTTGAGCAGCTTGAAACATTTGTCCGAAAGTTTGTCTTGTTAATATCTAGGCCAAGTTCGAATATAGGTCAGTTTAGGTCAAAACCTATGTCACAAGGCTGAATTGAAAGAAAAACGTGTTAACACTCTGGAAGCCACATGTTTGTCTTGTGCATGTTGAAACTCTGTCAAAATATTTTGCTTGATGATATCTAGGTTAAGTTCGAATATAGGTGCGGTCAGATCAACAACTAGGTCACTAGGCCATATTGTAAAAAATCTGGTTAACAATAAAGAGATCGCATTATTTACTTGAGCAGCTTGAAACTTTGTCAGAAAGTTTGTCTTGATGATATCTAGGCCAAGTTCGAATATGGGTCATATAAGGCCAAAAATTAGGTCACTTGGCCTAATTGAAGAACAATCTTGTTAACACTCTGGAAGCCGCATTTTGGCTTGAGCATGTTGAAACTTTGGCAGAATATTTGTCTTGATGATAACTAGACCTAGTTTGAATATGGGTCATGTGGGGTGAAAACTTAGGTAAATAGGCAAAATTGTAAAATAATCTTGTTAACACTGTAGAGATCGCACTTATCTGATTTGAGCAGCTTGTCAGAAAGCTTGTCTTGGTGATATCTAAGCCAGGTTTGAATATGGGTCATGTGGGGTCAAAAATTAGGGCACTAGGTCAAATTGTAGAAACATCTTGTTAACACTCTGGAAGGTGCATTTCGTGCTTGAGCATGTTGAAACTTTGTCAGAATGTTTGTCTTGATGATATCTAGGCATAATTTCATTTACAGTTGTGTTGAGAAGTATTAACACTTCTTTTAAAAAAAAAACGTAAACAATCAATAAGCTTTGTCAGAAAATGCTTCCAGTCAACAAACATTGCCGCCAGGCAAAAATCACATATTGCCATAAATGCTGAAAGAGTTAAGACTTAAATAGCCCATTCTCAGGTGCGATCCAGGGCCTAACGGCCCTCTTGTTTAATTTGAGAATTATGAAACTTTGTTAGAATAATTGTTTTGGTGATATCTAGGCTTAGTTCGAATATAGGTCATGTCCGATCAGGCCAAATTGAATAAAACTCTTTTTAGAACTCACCACCGCATTTGTTGCTTCGTGTCACAATAATTATCTTGATGATATATAGGCTAAGTTCGAATATAGGTCATGTTGTCAATAACTAGGTCATTTGACCAAATTTGAGAAAAACTTGTTAACACTAAATGCGGAATTGTTTGTTTCAGCAGCTTGAAACTTTGTCAGAATGTTTGTTCTGGTGATATTTAGACAAAGTTTAAATATGGGTCATTTAGGTTTAAAGGTAGGTGGTAGCTGGGCCAAATTAAAACAAAATGTTATTAATACTTTTGAAAGCGTACTTTTAATGTGCGCATGTTGTAACCTTGTCAGAATGTGTGTTTTGATGATATGTAGGCATGTATGAGTCATGTATGTTCAAATACTTGGTCACATGACGAAATTGAAGGAAATCTTGATAACCATCTGACAGTCGTATTTTTAGCTCAACTATTTGGAGAATATGGGAGCTATTCTACTCACCCTGGCGTCGGCGTCCGCGTCACACATTGGTTAAGGTTTTGCATGAAAGTACATATATTACACTATAGCTTGGTTACTACTAGATGTATTACATTGGAACTTTCTACAAGGCTTCCAAACTATCGGATCCATATAAATAAGCAAGTAAGATAACTCTGGTCTACATATAAAGCTTTCAAACCATCACACCGATGTAAATGATTAAGGTATATAACTCTTATAAGTTGAATTGGAAACACTGCAGTCACAAACACAAATAAATATTATTTTACAAAATGATGCGCACTATAAACCCTGCTTACATTTCTGATATTGTAGCCCCTCCAGTTGAAGACACTAGTGCCTATAGTCTGCGCAACGCCAATGATGTTCAAAGTATTCGTACACGTACTATTCTATACTCAGAATCGTTTCTTCCTTCTACAATTCGTGAATGGAATGATCTCTCTATTCAAATTCAAATCAGATCTTTTAATTCTCTGCTACAATTTAAGAATTACCTTAACCATGACATTATTAAAGTCCCAAGGCTTTACTATTGTGGAGAGCAATTCACAAGTCAAATTCACCACTCAAGCCTTTAGAATAACTGCAGCTCTTTAAACTACCATCTCTTTCGCAGGAATATCTATGTGTATGTAGATGTATCGAAAAAGACATAGATTCTTTTTTGAATGTAACAGGTATAACCAATCGCGATTACAAATACTTAAAACAGTGCAACCGTTTCGACCTGTGACACTTCAACTTATTCTTAATGATGAAAACTGGCTGCTTTTCCGCATAGGCTGTTAGCCCATTGGTGAAAGAAGAATGACACTTGTCACAGGGACTTTTGTCAAACGTCGGAAAGAATGTTGGCCGAGCTGGGATTCGAACTCACAAAACCTGGATTGACAGCCCGCGTCATAACCGACTGAACGACCGTGGCTCGGCTTCTTTTACGCGGGGGGAGAAAACAGATGCACAATGCCGATATTGATAACGTTGACATGGACAAGACCCAGCAGTATTCAACCAGTTTCTAGTTTATACGGATGGAAATACATGGAATAGTGTCAGTACCTTGCTGTTGTTGAAAGCAGACAAGATATGAGCCGTTCCACGAGAACACCAATATTATGGTCTCAGGGAGATAGAGGTATAGATTAATGATTCCTGAAAAATAAAATCCACAGAAGGCGAACAGTGTCTGTCATTTTTAACGAAAACGAGCAGGGACGAAACTGTTTTTTCACATACAAGTAGTCTTCTTTCACTTTCAAACAAAGTCACTAAAAATTACATAATCAAACATAACCAGTGCATTAATTTAAACTCAATATCAAATATTCAATGCATTCTGGTATACGCTCATTTCAAAGAAAGGGTTAAGTGTCAATTTGAGACGACCTTTTATGCAATGTAGTCAGATATACACACATCGAAGTTGTTTTGTCTGAATGTTTTGAGATAATTATGCACAAAATGATAGTCTTAAATTAGGATGACAGTCAGACGCAAATGGTTTACGCTATGCCGCGCTCTATAGAGTACCAGTGATGGAAGAACACGTGGGAATGTTGGTGGGATGCACGGTAGATGGACTATTTGCATCCAATGCGCACCAACCCGCAAAACGTAGACACACCGTAGTTTGACGTCAGCTCTTGATATTTGGTGGCAACATGAAAAAGGTCATACACAAATGAGCCGTCCAGCACGAAAACCATCAGCCTAACCATGCCGCGTAGGAAAACCCGGACAGACCCTTTTCGCCTCCTTTGGAGTTTCGGTTTAAGGAATCATTACTCTATATCTATACCCCTGGGACGGAATGTGTCGGCCCGGATTAGCCTGCGCGGATTGCGCAGGCTGATCAGGGTTGATATATTACGCAGATTCCATTATGTTGGTTTTCTCGCGGGACGAGTCGAATTAGGTTCAACCTAGTCGTTGCAGTTATAAGTACCTTATATGGTTGCCACTACGCCAAATATACACCCACTGGTACGCTTAATCACTAAAAGGACAACTGGGACAATCATTTTATATTGAAGTGCCAACTCACCTTTAATGTGTATAGTGGCGTTGGCAATTCCATGAAGTTTCGTTCTCCTCAATGTTTATACGAGCACAGGCGTCCGAATTTTCATTTGAGAAAAAAGGGGCTACAAAACACACAATACCTCGTTAAGATACAACACAAAGTCTCTCTATATTGTCTATAAGTTATAATGATAATGACCGAAATGATTTCATGCTAGAAAATCATGCTATTGTGCTACCCTTGGCGTCCTCATCGTTGTCTGCGTCATCACAAAACGTTAACCCTACCTCATAACTAAAAAGACGTTCAACGTTTTCAAATGCAACTTGGTACAAATGTTCCTAGGAACAATACGCATGATTGAACTAAGTTACACATCTCTGTATTTCCGGCTTTATTAATTATTCAGTAATGCCCCTTTTTCGTTTCAGAAAAAAGCAGAAGAGCGTTGACATTTGTTCTGTGTAGCTCTTGTTGTAAAAGGGTTAACCAACATTTAGAAAATACTTTATAAATTATTAAGTGAAATGATATGTTTTTCTCGTTTAAAGGTGAAAGTGTCCTGCTCTTTTCAATACTTCCTACGTAAGCGAGATCTGGCTCTGCTCCACAAAGCCTATGATATTTTATATGAAGATGTGATGAAGTCTAGCAGTAATGATGCCGTCAAGGTACTTAATCATCCATTTTATTAGCTTGTTTGTTGTTTAAAGAAAAAAGGTTGTGCTATTGTGATACCCATGGTTGCGTCGTCGTTACAAAACTTTAACTGTACCTCATAACTCCAAAACTGTTTAAAATGTTGATACACATCGATGGTTTCATGCAAAACGGTTAAACAAGATCTAGTTACAACTATTTTGCATGAAGTCCTTGACATGTTCCTATGAACAATACGCACATCTGTGCCAATTCACATAACTCTGGCTTAAATAATTATTCAGTAAAGTCCCTTTTTCGACGAGAGCTGGCGTTCGCTCCGCAGTGATTTTGTTTAACGCTTTCAACTGTCTCTGTAGTAGACGCTTTAAGAAAATGTTGTGTCAACAAGAGAAATTGCTTCTTTTGAGCAATTTCCTTTTTTGCCGCAATGTTTTCAGATCTATTCAATTGTCATACTTTCATTTGCCAATATGTTTTAAAAGTCGTCTGTTGAAGATTTGTTGTATGTGGGAAAGGGTTAACTCTATCCCAGATAAATGTGCTAGCCAATAATGTGGAAAATCTAAGTAAATTATATTATTATTGTTGAATAGAGTTGGGAACATTGTAGCAAAAGAAGTAGTTGCTCATTATGAATACATTTGTCACAATGCTTTCAAAAGTCGTCTGCTGCATAGGCAACAGACTGTATCTGTAAGGCGAAAGTGGTCTTCAATTCATTTATATTCATTGTTAGACCCGTTCTCAAATAGTTCTTTTCTCATTGTAGGGCGCGATAACGGTTTTCAATACAAGAGAACTGTTTGGCAAGAAATGGGAGGTAAAACAGATACTGTTCAAAGCTGTTAGAGAAAGACTTGGTGGAATCTGCTGTCCAGAAGACTGTTCTTACATAAAAGATGGTGAGTTTCTTTAACCCTTTACCACATACAACTAGGCGTCGTCTGCATTGTCACAAAACTTTAACCTTACCTCAGAACTCAAAAGACGTTCAAAATTTTCAAATGAAACTTGGTACACACGTTCCTACGACCAATACACATATCTATACTCTAGGTCGTATAATTATTCAGGCTTACCCCCTTTTCGACTTAGAAAAAACCCCAGACGAGTGTTGATATTCTCTCCGCTGCGATCTTGTTATTATATAGAGTTGAAAACAATGTTTTCAAATGGCGTCTGTTATACATGTTTAAAGATTAAAGAGAACGCCTTGGTGGAATTTGCTGTCTTGAAGACTGATCTTACCCAAAAGATGGTGAGTTACTTTAACCCTTTTCCCGCATTTGAAAAGTCTGCAATGGATGACTTTCGAAACATTCAGTCCAAAATATGGAAACTCTCTAACAGGGTAGGAACAATTATTGAATTAAGTTAACCCCTTCCCTCATACAGACGCTTTCTGAGGCTTCTGCAGAAGTCGACTTTTGAAAACATTGTGGCAAAAGAGGAAATTGCTCACTAGCAATTTCTTCTCTTGCCACAATGTTTTCAACTTCTTTTGAAAACATTGTGGCAAAAGAGGAAATTGCTCAAAACGAGCAATTTCTTCTCCTGCCACAATGTTTTCAATTTCTTTGGAGATATTGCATACTTTTGTGTAGATGTTCACAAAGTCTTCTGGTGCATATTTTCTGTTTGTGGGAAAGGGTTAAAAACATTGTGGCTAAAGTACAATGCTCATTGTGAGACATTTCTCTCTTTTGTCACATTGATTTCAAAAGACGACTTCTGCGGAGGCGCCAGAACGCGTCTGTATGTGGGAAAGGGTTAACTCTTGCAATATCATGAATATATTGTGTCTTCCAGTTTTCCAGTTACAGTTAAGCACACGTGTGTTCAGTGTGTGTATACCACATGACTTTGACGTCATAAATGCTACGGCGTTCAGCAATATTTTACTTCGGTTTAGAAGTAAAAACAAAGGTAACTTTTTTATTTCTTCATCATTTTTAATGAAACATGGCGCTTACAGAGCCCTATCTCCGGTTTTTCAACTGAGTTTGATTAGTGGTTTAGTTTCTTCAAACACTTCGATAAACCTTTTCTCAACATGTATTAAAATCGCCGACAGCCGGAGCATTATCAAATCTGGATTTTGAGAACAGGTTCGTCGAAGTGTTTGAAAAAACTAGACAACCAATCAAACTCCTGTAAAAAACCCAGAGATAGGACGTTGTAAGCGGCGTAGACTAGGCCATGTTTCAAAAAGGGTGAAGAAATAAACAATTATTTACATTCTTATCAAAAGCAAGTATGGCTGTCTGACCATGCAAATATGACGTCAAAAGTCACGTGGTATACACACACTAGCTGTTGTTGTATGAAGGTAAAATACTAATTTTAATTACCTCCCTGTAGAAGTTATTGTATTTATTTCTCATTAGTCTTGTGTATTTATTGAGTTCCGTTTCACTGGAAGATCACTTATGTAAACCATATTTCATTAATATACTTTGTAAATGATAAATTTAATGCAAGATAAACATAGTTTTGTTGTTGTTTCCTATCAATACCCAAGTGTAGAGGTATGGACACAATATTTATAATACAATGGTTTTCCCTTCATGAAAACCTCATCACCCTGACCACCCTGCTGTTTTAAATAAAAGATGTTGTCTGCGTACCTACCTCGCATCAACACCAGTCTTTTGATAAGGCTGATTCTCTTGAGAATCTAGTCCTACACATAAAAATACCTTTCTGACATGCAGACTTTTGAAAACAAGATGAGCAATTTCGTCTTTTGCCACAATGTTTACAACATATTTCAATAACAACAAATTCGTTTTTAGAGATTTGCCAAATCTCCTCAAAGTGATCTTCTGCAGATGTGATGTAAGGCTTTCTCAAACCTTTACTCCACACACCATTCTGATATCTTATATCTTCCAAATGACTGTTTATTCCATGGTGGAAGACAAATAATAATAGTTACATTTTGTTCATCATCAGAAAGATTGAAACAGAGTCCTCAGTACACTATGTTCTTTTATACACATCTTCTAAAGAAATGCCATTAGAATAACTGCAGCTCTTTAAACTACCATCTCTCTCGCAGGAATATCTATGTGCATGTAGATGTATCGAAAAAGACATCATTTCTTTTTTGAATGTAACAGGTATAACCAATCACGATTACAAATACTTAAAACAGTGCAACCGTTTCGACCTGTGACACTTCAACTTATTCTTAATGGTGAAAACTGGCTGCTTTACCGCATAGGCTGTTAGCCCATTGGTGAAAGAAGAAAGACACTTGTCACAGGGCCTTTTTTCAAACGTCGGAAAGAATGTTGGCCGAGCTGGGATTCGAACTCACAAAACCTGGATTGACAGCCCGCGTCATAACCGACTGAACGACCGTGGCTCGGCTTCTTTTACGCGGGGGCAGAATACAGTTGCACAATGCCGATATTGATGACGTTGACATGGACAAGACCAGCAGTATTCAACCAGTTTCTAGTTTATACGGATGGAAATACATGGAATAGTGTCAGTACCTGCAGACAAGATATGAGCCGTTCCACGAGAACAACAACATTATGGTCTCTGCGTAATGTATCGACCCATAACAGCCTGCGTGTTAATCCGAGCCAACATATTCCGTCTCAGGGAGATAGAGGTATAGATTAATGATTCCTGAAAAATAAAATCCACAGAAGGCGAACAGTGTCTGTCATTTTTAACGAAAACGAGCAGGGACGAAACTGTTTTTACACATACAAGTAGTCTTCTTTCACTTTCAAAAGAAGTCACTGAAAATTACATAATCAAACATAACCAGTGCATTAATTTAAACTCAATATCAAATATTCAATGCACTCTGGTATACGCTCATTTCAAAGAAAGGCTTAAGTGTCAATTTGAGACGACCTTTTATGCAATGTAGTCAGATATACACACATCGAAGTTGTTTTGTCTGAATGTTTTGAGATAATTATGCACAAAATGATAGTCTTAAATTAGGATGACAGTCAGACGCAAATGGTTTACGCTATGCCGCGCGCTATAGAGTACCAGTGATGGAAGAACACGTGGGAATGTTGGTGGGATGCACGGTAGATGGACTATTTGCATCCAATGCGCACCAACCCGCAAAACGTAGACACACCGTAGTTTGACGTCAGCTCTTGATATTTGGTGGTAACATGAAAAAGGCCATACACAAATGAGCCGTCCAGCACGAAAACCATCAGCCTAACCATGCCGCGTAGGAAAACCCGGACAGACCCTTTTCGCCTCCTTTGGAGTTTCGGTTTAAGGAATCATTACTCTATATCTATACCCCTGGGACGGAATGTGTCGGCCCGGATTAGCCTGCGCGGATTGCGCAGGCTGATCAGGGTTGATATATTACGCAGATTCCATTATGTTGGTTTTCTCGCGGGACGAGTCGAATTAGGTTCAACCTAGTCGTGGCAGTTATAAGTACCTTATATGGTTGCCACTACGCAAAATATACACCCACTGGTACGCTTAATCACTAAAAGGTTACGCTAAGGTTGCATATCGTGCACGAATATTCACGAGGTCGACCATAAAATCAGGTATGACATATTCAAGTTTTAAAATAACTCCACAAACGGGTACACACTTATTCATCTAACGCTCACCCCTCCAAAATCTTCATCTAGTACTACCCTCATAAGTTCGCAAAATTGCGTGCAACTGGGACAATCATTTTATATTGAAGTGCCAACTCACCTTTAATGTGTATAGTGGCGTTGGCAATTCCATGAAGTTTCGTTCTCCTCAATGTTTATACGAGCACAGGCGTCCGAATTTTCATTTGAGAAAAAAGGGGCTACAAAACACACAATACCTCGTTAAGATACAACACAAAGTCTCTCTATATTGTCTATAAGTTATAATGATAATGACCGAAATGATTTCATGCTAGAAAATCATGCTATTGTGCTACCCTTGGCGTCCTCATCGTTGTCTACGTCATCACCAAACGTTAACCCTACCTCATAACTAAAAAGACGTTCAACGTTTTCAAATGCAACTTGGTACAAATGTTCCTAGGAACAATACGCATGATTGAACTAAGTTACACAACTCTGTATTTCCGGCTTTATTAATTATTCAGTAATGCCCCTTTTTCGTTTTAGAAAAAAGCAGAAGAGCGTTGACATTTGCTCTGTGGAGCTCTTGTTGTAAAAGGGTTAACCAACATTTAGAAAATACTTTATAAATTATTAAGTGAAATGATATGTTTTTCTCGTTTAAAGGTGAAAGTGTCCTGCTCTTTTCAATACTTCCTACGTAAGCGAGATCTGGCTCTGCTCCACAAAGCCTATGATATTTTATATGAAGATGTGATGAAGTCTAGCAGTAATGATGCTGTCAAGGTAGTTAATCATCCATTTTTTTAGCTTGTTTTTTGTTTAAAGAAAAAAGGTTGTGCTATTGTGATACCCTTGGTTGCGTCGTCGTTACAAAACTTTAACTGTACCTCATAACTCCAAAACTGTTTAAAATGTTGATACACATCGATGGTTTCATGCAAAACGGTTAAACAAGATCTAGTTACAACTATTTTGCATGAAGTCCTTGACATGTTCCTATGAACAATACGCACATCTGTGCCAATTCACATAACTCTGGCTTAAATAATTATTCAGTAAAGTCCCTTTTTCGACGAGAGCTGGCGGTCGCTCCGCAGTGTTTTTGTTTAACGCTTTCAACTGTCTCTGTAGTAGACGCTTTAAGAAAATGTTGTGTCAACAAGAGAAATTGCTTCTTTTGAGCAATTTCCTTTTTTGCCGCAATGTTTTCAGATCTAATCAATTGTCATACTTTCATTTGCCAATATGTTTTAAAAGTCGTCTGTTGAAGATTTGTTGTATGTGGGAAAGGGTTAACTCTATCCCAGATACATGTGCAACAACTATGCAGCAGTTGGCTTTGAAAACCTCTTACTTAGCCAAAAATGTGGAAAATCTAAGTAAATTATATTATTATTGTTGAATAGAGTTGGGAACATTGTAGCAAAAGAAGTAGTTGCTCATTATGAATACATTTGTCACAATGCTTTCAAAAGTCGTCTGTTGCATAGGCAACAGACTGTATCTGTAAGGCGAAAGTGGTCTTCAATTCATTTATATTCATTGTTAGACCCGTTCTCAAATAGTTATTTTCTCATTGTAGGGCGCGATAACGGTTTTCAATACAAGAGAACTGTTTGGCAAGAAATGGGAGGTAAAACAGATACTGTTCAAAGCTGTTAGAGAAAGACTTGGTGGAATCTGCTGTCCAGAAGACTGTTCTTACCTAAAAGATGGTGAGTTTCTTTAACCCTTTACCACATACAACTAGGCGTCGTCTGCATTGTCACAAAACTTTAACCTTACCTCAGAACTCAAAAGACGTTCAAAATCTTCAAATGAAATTTGGTACACACGTTCCTACGACCAATACACATATCTATACTCTAGGTCGTATAATTATTCAGGCTTACCCCTTTTTCGACTTAGAAAACCCCCAGACGAGTGTTGATATTCTCTCCGCTGCGATCTTGTTATTATATAGAGTTGAAAACAATGTTTTCAAATGGCGTCTGTTATACATGTTTAAAGATTAAAGAGAACGCCTTGGTGGAATTTGCTGTCTTGAAGACTGATCTTACCCAAAAGATGGTGAGTTACTTTAACCCTTTTCCCGCATTTGAAAAGTCTGCAATGGATGACTTTCGAAACATTCAGTCCAAATTATGGAAACTCTCTAACAGGGTAGGAACAATTATTGAATTAAGTTAACCCCTTCCCTCATACAGACGCTTTCTGAGGCTTCTGCAGAAGTCGACTTTTGAAAACATTGTGGCAAAAGAGGAAATTGCTCACTAGCAATTTCTTCTCTTGCCACAATGTTTTCAACTTCTTTTGAAAACATTGTGGCAAAAGAGGAAATTGCTCAAAACGAGCAATTTCTTCTCCTGCCACAATGTTTTCAATTTCTTTGGAGATATTGCATACTTTTGTGTAGATGTTCACAAAGTCTTCTGGTGCATATTTTCTGTTTGTGGGAAAGGGTTAAAAACATTGTGGCTAAAGTACAATGCTCATTGTGAGACATTTCTCTCTTTTGTCACATTGATTTCAAAAGACGACTTCTGCGGAGGCGCCAGAACGCGTCTGTATGTGGGAAAGGGTTAACTCTTGCAATATCATGAATATATTGTGTCTTCCAGTTTTCCAGTTACAGTTAAGCACACGTGTGTTCAGTGTGTGTATACCACATGACTTTGACGTCACAAATGCTACGGCGTACAGCAATATTTTACTTCGGTTTAGAAGTAAAAACAAAGGTAACTTTTTTATTTCTTCATCATTTTTAATGAAACATGGCGCTTACAGAGCCCTATCTCCGGTTTTTCAACTGAGTTTGATTAGTGGTTTAGTTTCTTCAAGCACTTCGATAAACCTTTTCTCAACATGTATTAAAATCGCCGACAGCCGGAGCATTATCAAATCTGGATTTTGAGAACAGGTTCGTCGAAGTGTTTGAAAAAACTAGACCACCAATCAAACTCCTGTAAAAAACCCAGATATAGGACGTTGTAAGCGGCGTAGACTAGGCCATGTTTCAAAAAGGGTGAAGAAATAAACAATTATTTACATTCTTATCAAAAGCAAGTATGGCTGTCTGACCATGCAAATATGACGTCAAAAGTCACGTGGTATACACACACTAGCTGTTGTTGTATGAAGGTAAAATACTAATTTTAATTACCTCCCTGTAGAATTTATTGTATTTATTTCTCATTAGTCTTGTGTATTTATTGAGTTCCGTTTCACTGGAAGATCACTTATGTAAACCATATTTCATTAATATACTTTGTAAATGATAAATTTAATGCAAGATAAACATAGTTTTGTTGTTGTTTCCTATCAATACCCAAGTGTAGAGGTATGGACACAATATTTATAATACAATGGTTTTCCCTTCATGAAAACCTCATCACCCTGACCACCCTGCTGTTTTAAATAAAAGATGTTGTCTGCGTACCTACCTCGCATCAACACCAGTCTTTTGATAAGGCTGATTCTCTTGAGAATCTAGTCCTACACATAAAAATACCTTTCTGACATGCAGACTTTTGAAAACAAGATGAGCAATTTCGTCTTTTGCCACAATGTTTACAACATATTTCAATAACAACAAATTCGTTTTTAGAGATTTGCCAAATCTCCTCAAAGTGATCTTCTGCAGATGTGATGTAAGGCTTTCTCAAACCTTTACTCCACACACCATTCTGATATCTTATATCTTCCAAATGACTGTTTATTCCATGGTGGAAGACAAATAATAACAGTTACATTTTGTTCATCATCAGAAAGATTGAAACAGAGTCCTCAGTACACTATGTTCTTTTATACACATCTTCTAAAGAAATGCCATTTTCTTGGCCCAGCGTGACATCCCATGTAAGTGAAAGACTAACAGTCAACAGAGTAACTAGACCCATCATTTGCATGATCATTGTTTATTTTATTCACTGATAAATGTTACATCTTTAAATGTATGCTGTAAAGGTTTAACGTTTCAATTATGTATTGCATTTTGGTTACTGTCGGCTCTCTACGCTTGCCAATTCGTTATCAGGAGCCTTGCGTTGCCCGCAGGGTGTGCCATATACTGCAAGGCCACCGTACGTGTACCTGCCGCCGGTCGTATCCTAGCCGTAGCGCAAATGTGACTGAGGAATAAGGTAAATGCACGTGCCTAGCAGGTACATAATAATGAGCCAGTGCATGAGAAAATGTACAAGTTTGCATTTCTGAACATTGTAGGTTCAGTCATATTAAAATCTACACCAGTTGAGAGAATCTTCAAACAAAAAGCTTATGTCATTAATATATGAACAATTTTGATCTTGACCAGACCGTGCTTATCTGAATATATCCTATTCGCAAAAGCCTACTTGTATCTTTTCCCACGCAATGGCTCGTATTAACTAATTGAGAGTTTTGGAATGGACATAGTCCAGCTTTGTTTGTGCAACAGTCGGAAGTTATTTATAAAGTATTCAGTAGGGCAGTCAATATTACAGCGCCTGGTCAAATAAAAGCACTGCAGTGCTGACGGTCTTGGGCTGCTGTAAGGTTGACTTTTTCGACGCACGGGCCACTGTATATTTCACGTGACTTCTTGTGTGGGGTGGGGGGAAGTCGGGCAAGGGCACTATGGGCCCACGCTAAATCCGACACTACATTTTTCACGTGACTTCTTTCTTTTTTTCGGTTCCTCTTCGCGATTGTTAATAATGTTAACAAGCGTCCATGTTTGACCTCTCGGCGTATTAATTTCTAAAGCATTTCTTAAACTTATATTGGAGTACTCATGTTTTTCACTGATGTTTCAGCAACATTAAAATGATATTTATGGGGGAGATCCTAACCTTTTAAATGCAGTTTTGTTGAATCCATGATGAACTATTTTTCTCGCGCAGTTTATCATGCGTTGTTTGGTGCTAACAGCAATTGGCAGGCTGC
This sequence comes from Serripes groenlandicus, assembly GCA_031761405.1. NCBI lineage: Eukaryota > Metazoa > Mollusca > Bivalvia > Cardiida > Cardiidae > Serripes > Serripes groenlandicus. Next base: position 15,363,953 of record JASEVX010000009.1, on the reverse strand, counting down.
CAAAAAATGGTATTACTACTATGACCAGGGGCTTAAGCCCCAGGCCAAAAACCGTGGCTGACCGGACCCTTGACTGGTGGCACAGGCTTCACATACATGTTTCCTGCTGTCAAAGAGATTAAGGTGAAGTGACCAACTTCAGAAAGTCTGGGATATAACCGTATGTATAATTCACTCTTCTTGAATATCGTTTTTAGCTAAATATAGACAAACTTTTTCTGAAGTATGTTTTGCGTTGACTATAATATATATATATATATATATCGCTTTCTCTGTATATATCTGTCTTTAATGAAAATTATGAAATACTTGCCGATCTAGAAAAGGGCAACACACTAGCATCTAAAGTTTCTTTTTTTTACTTTTTCTCAATAACTACTAGTGCTATGGCTTTCAAACGTGGATCATAGTTGCATCTTATACCTTTCTTCACATTGTTTGCTGAAGATGCTGAGTATGGCCTTCTTTTTTTTTAGGACAAAATAGGATTTTTTGATGATTTTGAGAATTGGGCATAATATTTTCATTTTTTGTTAAAATGCTTTTAAATTTTGCACACACATTTATTTTCTAAAGTACTTCAACATTACGAAGTAACGAATCACTTAAAAAGAAATACAACTTATTAAAAAACGTGTCAAGAACGCAATGACAAATTGCGGAAGCTTGTAGTCTCAGAAGTTACACAGTTTATAAATTCGTTTCCGACTCTTGAATACATGATAGATAGAAATGAGAAAAATATTTCGTATTCTCAGGAAATAACGGAGGGAAAGTAAACAAAATGTTCGTAATTTTAGGAAATCACATCTTGTTTTAGATCTGGCCACGACGAAGTTGAGAAAACGAGACTAAGTTGTTGCTTTTCTGCTGGCGGCGACAATTATTTGCGTTTAGCTCAACGTTAAAGTTTCTTTTTTTTACTTTTTTCAATAACTACTAGTGCTATGGCTTTCAAACGTGGATCATAGTTGCATCTTATACCTTTCTTCACATTGTTTGCTGAAGATGCTGAGTATGGCCTTCTTTTTTGAGGACAAAATAGGATTTTTTGTGGTTTTTAGCTGATTTTGAGAATTAGGCATAATATTTTCATTTTTTGTCAGAATGATTTTAAATTTTGCACACACATTTATTTTCTAAAGTACTTCAACAAAACGAACATACGAAACAATTAAAAAGAAATACAACTTATTAAAAAACGTGTCAAGAACGAAATGACAAATTACGGGAGCGTAAACCAATATTTCCAAAATACGTCGAGCGACCGTTTGCTCTTTTCGCAAAAGTGTTACCAAACATTAAAATGCATGTAGCTGTACTGACAATAGTATAAGGAGTCTTCACAATTGTTTTGTCAAAAGATAAAGGTCCTAGACTTCATATATTTTTTAAAAAATCCTGTATAGAACGAACTCCTTCATTAATCCATTCCCACCTGCAGACGCATCAATATTGATGCAATAGCAGCAGATGAATTTTGAAAAAAATTGCGGCCAAGGGTGAAATTGCTCATGATGAGCAATTTCTCCTTTGGCCAGAATGTTTTCAATTTTATTTAAAAATTAAGCTATCTTTTATGAAAAAAAATCAGGTTTTTGTCACTTTGTTTTCAAAGTCGTCGGCTGCAGATTTGTTGTATGTGGGAAAGGGTTAATAGGTGTCATACTTTGTTTCTCATTGACTTTAAAGCGACTGAACTCCAAATATCCAACTGTCGAAAAAAAAAAATCCAATTTTAAGAAAATTAGTGTTATTTTTGTATTTGGGTCATTAAAATATGATAACTGACATATTACATACCCCTATAATCTGTGAGATTTTCTTGTTTTCTATACTTTTTCCATCGCAAATTCTACCCTGTCAGTAACGGGGTAAGTATTTTTAAATAGGAAACCCCTTCATCGGGACAATTGAAAACGACTCAAGTTCACTTTATTGATAAAGAGCGATACATTTTCTAACCCTGGTTTTACTTAGATACCATACATAAAGAATAACATTTAGGGCGAATTCGATTTTTTTTTTTTTTTTTTTTCGTGCCATCTGGATTTCAGTCGCTTTAAAGAACGGTTGTCGTGTTATTCCAACAACGTCACACGAACCGACCTTCGAGCTATCGCAATAAGCAAAGGTCCAGATCAGCATGTGTATATATGATAAGTGTCTGACGTGAGGTTATGTACAAACACCGAATTTAAACAAAACGTGTCAAGCCGAAAAGTCCTAATTGATGAAAACAGCTGGCCGAAACTTCATTAGCGGAAACATTCTAGTCCGAAACGTCCGGACCGAAACGTCCGTTGGCCGAAACGTCATACAACCATGTACTTCAATGTCTTTAGAATATCCTCCTTGTTCGTTGCATAGGACATTTATTAAGTTCATATCTCATGTTTGGATAAGCCATTATGGACAGTAGGGCACCGTAGCCTCTGACGCAGCAACCACTGTAAAACAGATAAATACATGAATAAGAATATATCAAAATAAAACTCCGGTTTAGGTCACAATGCACCAAATAAATTCCTCGTTTGTTTCCATGTAAATAGTCCAATTTCAACTCTCAATTG
>JASEVX010000009.1:15335420-15355420 GCA_031761405.1 Serripes groenlandicus | reverse complement strand
AACAAGTTTTTCTCAAATTTGGTCAAGTGACCTAGTTATTGACAACACGACTTATATTCGAACTTAGCCTATATATCATCAAGATAATTATTGTGACACGAAGCAACAAATGCGGTGGTGAGTGCTAAAAAGAGTTTTATTCAATTTGGCCTACTGACCTTGTATTTGATCGAACATGACTTATATTCGAACTAAGCCTAGATATCACCAAAACAATTATTCTGACAAAGTTTCATAATTCTTAAATTAAACAAGAGGGCCATGAGGCCCTGGATCGCTCACCTGATAATGGGCTATTTAAGACCTAACTCTTTCAGCATTTATGGCAATATGTATATATTACAAAGAAGTGTTAATACTTCTCAACACAACTGTAAATGAAATTATGCCTAGATATCACCAAGACAAAGTTTCAACATGCTCAAGCACAAAATGCACCTTCCAGAGTGTTAACAAGATGTTCCTTCAATTTGACCTAGTGCCCTAATGTTTCACCCCACATGACCCATATTCAAACAGTGTCTAAATATCACCAGAACAAACATTCTGACAAAGTTTCAAGTTGCTGAAACAAACAATTCCGCATTTAGTGTTAACAAGTTTTTCTCAAATTTGGTCAAGTGACCTAGTTATTGACAACATGACCTATATTCGGTCATGCTCAAGCACAAAATGCACCTTCCAGAGTGTTAGCAAGATGTTCCTTCAATTCGACCTAGTGCCCTAATGTTTGACCCCACATGACCCATATTCAAACTTGGCCTAGATATCACCAAGACAAGCTTTCTGACAAAAGTTCAAGCTGCTCAAGTCAGATAAGTGCGATCTCTACAGTGTTAACTAGATTGCTTTACAATTTTGCCTAGTTACCTAATTTTTCACCCCACATGACCCATATTCAAACTAGGTCTAGATATCATCAAGACAAATATTCTGCCAAAGTGTCAACATGCTCAAGTCAAAATGCGGCTTCCAGAGTGTTAACAAGATTGTTCTTCAATTAGGCCAAGTGACCTAATGTTTGGCCTTATATGACCCATATTCGAACTTGGCCTAGATATCATCAATACAAGCTTTCTGACAAAGTTTCAAGCTGCTCAAGTAAATAATGCGATCTCTATATTGTTAACAAGATTTTTTTACAATATGGACTAGTGATCTAGTTGTTGACCTGACCGGACCTATATTCGAACTTAACCTAGATAACATCAAGCAAAATATTTTCAACATGCACAAGACAAACATGTGGCTTCCAGAGTGTTAACAAGTTGTTCCTTCAATTCAGCCTGGTGACCTAGGTTTTGACCTAAAGTGACCTATATTCGAACTTGGCCTAGATATTATCAAGACAAACTTTCGGACAAATGTTTCAAGCTGCTCAAGTAAAAAAAAGCGGTCTCTTTAGTGTTAACAAGACTATTCTCAAATTTGGTCTGGTGACCTATATATGACTCATATTTGAACTTAGCCTAGATATCATCAAGACAAATATTTTAGTAAAGATTCAACATGTTCACGTTAAAAACACGACTTCCAGAGTGTTAACAAGATATTCCTTCAATTTGGCCTAATGACCTTGATTTTGACACGACATGACATATATTCAAACCTGGCCTAGATATCACTAAGACAAACATTCTGAATAAAAGTTCAACATGCTAAAGTTTAAAATGCGGCATCCAGAGTGTTAACAAGATTTTCATTTAATTTGATCTTGTGACGTAGGTTGTGACCCCACATGACCAAATGTTGACGACGAACGACGTCGGACGAAGGACGATCACATAAACTCACCTTGAGCACTTCGTGTTCAGGTGAGCTAATTAGTCGCCGGGCAGGAGCCAGCGAATTATATTTTTAAAAGCTTTTTGGAAATGACATGGGAGGACGAGTTATTATCAGAAAAAAGCAAATTCAAATGTCTTGAACATATTACAATTGCGTTTGTTTAAAAACACTTAGTTATGACACATCAAAAATGAAATAGATTTTCCGATATTTTAAGTATTTTCATTTTCTTTATTTTGACTCGCATTTTTGTTTGCAAGACAAATGAGTCCCTATTAGACTTGCAGCAGACTGTAATGTGTCAATATCGAGATAAAATTACGTCGAATTCTCCTTAAAACAGTAATTTTAACTTACTGAATGTTAATTTCATGTTCAAATAGATGTCTTGATTTGTGAAAAGTTCATTTAATAATGTTTATCCATGTATATCTAAAATATGAACTGTTTCTAAGCTAAATCTGTTGATCACGTGACTAGCGAAGACCGACCGAGTAGATTTGTATTTTTTGCACACGTCACTGTTTACTACTGTTCTCACTGGGTGTGAGATAATCAATGAAAAGCTGGTTGTTCACAGGTCACTTTTAACAACCAAGTATCAAAATAATATCACCATAAAGTTACGTCGATTTTTGTCTCTTCATTACTGAACGTTCTTTTAAGGTTAAACAAGAACAATCTTACAAAAAGATAAACGGCGATCAATATGAGAAAACACTTAGAAATGGAACATGTGCATATTATTTGGCTTGAATATCAGAAAGGTTTTGTTAATAATCAATACAATCCGTAATTTTCCATGAATTATAAAATTTGCGCAATATTGTTGCTTATCTAAGTATTCGACAGCTACTTGAACTGGTAATGCATTATAAATCGTGAACCAGTGTTCTTTAAAAGATATAGAATCGATTCATAGCTAATTTGAGATATTGGATATTAATGGTTTACTTAGATAAATATATTACTGCTGAAATGCTGGCCTGCTTATATGTGTGCTTGTCTGTCGCCCTTGCCAACCTCGGACAGTTATGCTTCTGTGTGAAAATCTGATTAGCCCACCATGTCAGTATGTTGTATATTTCTGTTTCCAATTCCAACTGGTTACCGTTCACGGAGACATCTTTTGTCAATTTGGGGAAAATTTTCTTTTTGGTCGGGATGTTGTATATCTAAGAATTCGACAGCTCCTTGAATTGGTAATGCATTATTAATCGTGAACCAGTTGGAACATTGTTCGATTAGAACATTGTTCTTTAAAAGATATAAAATCGGTATGAAATTTAAAAGATATAGAATCGGTAATCGAGTGTAGCTTGTGCGGTTTTTGTTTATCTTTTTCTTTTTAGAACCACGTGTCAGCCAGAATTATGTAAACTCTCAGAAATTATTAAATAGTAAACGGAAACGATGGAATCAACTTGTTTTTATCTTTATCCCAGTATCAACTACTAAATCATAACAATAATCTATGTGTAAAGAAACAATTAAAAGTTAGTATGCAGAAGATTTCATTTTAAAACTTCACCTTATTAGTGCCTCTCGAAGGTGCGCCAACTTAACTATGAACCAATCAAAACGTTTCATTTCCTTTATTTCTTCGACATTATTCATTAAATACAACATTTGATTGGTCTACAATCTAATTAATTTGTATAACATCTAGGTCAAAACTGACATTAATCAGCTATCGCCGAAAAATGTCTTAAGTTATGTAGATTTCATACAATATTTCTGAATTTATGTCTGTAATAGTAAAATGTATAGACTGTTTCTAATCTATGTTACGCTAGGAAAGAAAGAAATTGACACACGTGGGAAAACAGATGATCAAAAACTAATTGTACATGTAAAACTGAGATAAAACTGGTTTTAATAGAAATATGACTTTGAATAATGTCCGTGAAGTTGGCAGTCTGGCAGTCTGGCAGTCTGGCAGCCTGGCAGCGTGAAGTTAGCAGTCTGGCAGTCTGGCAGCCTGGCGGCGTGAAGTTAGCAGTCTGGCAGTCTGGCAGCCTGGCAGCGTGAAGTTAGCAGTCTGGCAGTTTGGCAGCCTGACAACGTGAAGTTAGCAGCCTGGCAGCATGGCAATCTGGCAGCGTGAAGTTAGCATTCTGACAGCTTGGCAGTCTGGCAGCACGAACTGAGCAGCGTGACAGCCTGGCAGCACGAACTGATAAGCGTGGTAGCCTGGAATCACGAACTGAGCAGCGTGGAAGCCTGGCAGAATGAACTGATCAGCGTGGCAGCCTGGCATCACGAACTGGGCAGCGTGGCAGCCTGGCAGCACGAACTGATCAGCGTTGCAGCCTGGCTGCACGAACTGAGCAGCGTGGCAGCACGAACTGAGTATCGTGGCAGCCTGGCAGCCTGGCAGTCTGGCAGCGTGAAGTTAGCATTCTGACAGCGTGGCAGCCTGGCAGCACGAACTGAGCAGCGTGGCAGCCTGGAAGAACGAACTGAGCAGCGTTGCAGCCTGGCAGCACGAACTGAGCATACAACTTAAAATATATACTTTTACACCAGACTTTTCATGTGAACTAAGCCATATCTCTTTACGCGACATTTTGATTTTGGCGCAGTCTTGGGCAGCGCGAAACACGCTGTACTTTTTTCAACCGGCCTAGATAAAAGATCTTTAGTATATTGTTACGTTCTAACAACTTTTCTTTCAATGAGTTTTAAGCAAAGATAAGAGGTGAAAGATTTCATTAAATCAAGTTTTTTTGAATTCTTGTGTACATTTACCTCTATGTTTTATCGCTCTCGAAAGCCGAAATCGCGCGATGTTTCTGGTCTTTGATTGATTGAAAAATGCTTGTCTACAAACTTAAAACACTTTATTTTCCCATTTTCATGTAGCTTAGTGTCATCTTACCATACCCCGTAACGGAGCCTTATTTCATGAACGTTTTCTAATCTTTTAAAACAGAAATCAAGTTTTACACGTTTTCAAAATCGAAAAAAAAAATGAAAAATGAGAAATTCCTTCACAGTAGTTCATTAGAAAAACACGCCCATATAAATGTCGCATACAACTTAAAATATATACTTTTACACAGACTTTTCATGTGAACTAAGCCATATCTCTTTACGCGACATTTCCATTTTGACAGCGCCAGCAGTTTTTACAGAATTTCTGGCAGCCTGGCGCAGTCTTGGGCAGCGCGAAACACGCTGTACTTTTTTCAACCGGCCTAGATAAAAGATCTTTAGTATATTGTTACGTTCTAATAACTTTTCTTTCAATGAGTTTTAAGCAAAGATAAGAGGTGAAAGATTTCATTAAATCAAGTTTTTTCGAATTCTTGTGTACATTTACCTCTATTTTTTATCGCTCTCGAAAGCCAAAATCAGCTATTTTTCATCGAAAGAATTGTTTGAAAAGGGACATATAAATCGAAAATTGGGATCTCTTTTGTATGTTCTTTACGCCGATAACATGATCTAATACTAGGAGAATTACCTAATACTAGGAAAATGACGTCACGTTAACGTTTTGACGTCATACGTTAGTCGCTTTGGCGCCAAAACCCGTAAATTTCATCTAGAAATATTGTAAACGTTAAGTACATTTTTATCGAAATACGCCTCATAAGTCACTTTATGTGATAGATATAATATCTCATGAGTGTTATTTATTATTACTTTTAAAAAATTAAGCTGAAATTGACCTCGGCATAATTATTTGTGGCATTGTTTACGGTTAACTGTCGAAATTAAAGGTATTTTCCGAAATTAGTTCCGTGAACTGGTCATGTGATCAATTGCAGTTATTGGAAAATAAACGCAATTCCTTTTAGTCACGTGATCGGTTTTGAACCAATCAAAACGAGCGATTCACCGTGCTTTAAAAGCAACTGCAATTATGATTAAATAAATTGTATTAACTGATTTAAGAAACAACAAGATACAAAACATGTACATCTCTTACCGTTGTTACAAAACTTTAGACACATTTAAGATGTTTTTAATAACTGTTCCCCAACTAACTAGGCTAAGCTTTTTTTATGAGTTGGTTTACGGAGTTCACTAGGCTACGCTTTTTTTAATTGTTTGGATTACTGCTCTGACGACTCGATTCATCAAAGCTCAGAAAAAAGATTCGGATGATGTTTTTTTCCTATTTATTTCTGTGTATTACTAAATTTAAAACGTTCCTCCCCATACAGTTGTTCATTCAGACCATTGTATTCTTGCTATATGGTGACTATACATGTGAACCTTTTCTTTTAATTTCATAAATGCTTAATTTTGATATTAAATATCTATAATTGCAGTTGCTTCAAAAGCACGGTGAATCGCTCGTTTTGATTGGTTCAAAACCGATCACGTGACTAAAAGGAATTGCGTTTATTTTCCAATAACTGCAATTGATCACATGACCAGTTCACGGAACTACTTTCGGAAAATACCTTTAATTTCGACAGTTAACCGTAAAACAATGCCACAAATAATTATGCCGAGGTCATATTCAGCTTAGTTTAGTGAAAGTAATAATAAATAACACTCATGAGATATTATATCTATCACATAAAGAGATTTATGAGGCGTATTTCGATAAAAATGTACTTAACGTTTACAATATTTCTAGATGAAATTTACGGGGTTTTGGCGCCAAAGTGACTAACGTATGACGTCAAAACGCTGACGTGACGTCATTTTCCTAGTATTAGATAATTTTCCTAGTATTAGGTCATGTTCATCCGCGTAAAGAACATAAAAAAGAAATCCAAATTTTCAAATTTATATACATGTCCCTTTTCAAACAATTCTTTCGATGAAATATAGCTGTTTTTTTCTTAAACTGCAATTATAAGGGTTTAATGTATGTTTTGGTACAGTTATAAGAGTATAACACGAAATTGCCTAATTACTCAGCAAATAATGCCCGAAGGGCATTATATATTAAATATTAAATCTATAATTCGTGTTATACTCTTATATCTGTACCAAAACATACATTAAACCCTTATAATTGCAGTTTAAGAAAAAAACAGCTATATTTCATCGAAAGAATTGTTTGAAAAGGGACATGTATATAAATTTGAAAATTTGGATTTCTTTTTTATGTTCTTTACGCGGATGAACATGACCTAATACTAGGAAAATTATCTAATACTAGGAAAATGACGTCACGTCAGCGTTTTGACGTCATACGTTAGTCACTTTGGCGCCAAAACCCCGTAAATTTCATCTAGAAATATTGTAAACGTTAAGTACATTTTTATCGAAATACGCCTCATAAATCTCTTTATGTGATAGATATAATATCTCATGAGTGTTATTTATTATTACTTTCACTAAACTAAGCTGAATATGACCTCGGCATAATTATTTGTGGCATTGTTTTACGGTTAACTGTCGAAATTAAAGGTATTTTCCGAAAGTAGTTCCGTGAACTGGTCATGTGATCAATTGCAGTTATTGGAAAATAAACGCAATTCCTTTTAGTCACGTGATCGGTTTTGAACCAATCAAAACGAGCGATTCACCGTGCTTTTGAAGCAACTGCAATTATAGATATTTAATATCAAAATTAAGCATTTATGAAATTAAAAGAAAAGGTTCACATGTATAGTCACCATATAGCAAGAATACAATGGTCTGAATGAACAACTGTATGGGGAGGAACGTTTTAAATTTAGTAATACACAGAAATAAATAGGAAAAAAACATCATCCGAATCTTTTTTCTGAGCTTTGATGAATCGAGTCGTCAGAGCAGTAATCCAAACAATTAAAAAAAGCGTAGCCTAGTGAACTCCGTAAACCAACTCATAAAAAAAGCTTAGCCTAGTTAGTTGGGGAACAGTTATTAAAAACATCTTAAATGTGTCTAAAGTTTTGTAACAACGGTAAGAGATGTACATGTTTTGTATCTTGTTGTTTCTTAAATCAGTTAATACAATTTATTTAATCATAAAGGTTGTTTTTTCAAACATATTACAGAGTTTTTCTTTACAATAATATTTGTTGGTTGCTCCCTTTTCGATTACGTCACCCCATGGTACAAAATTAAAACCTATCCCATACTGACGCCGCGCTTCCACGCGGCGTCAACAATGTGTCCCTCAAATAATAAAGTTCATCAAGATTAAGTGATTTTCCAATATTATTTAATATTTAATTCGCAAACTAATGAATCATTCTGGAGACCTGACTTTAACCCATCGGAAGGGCCTGTTAGATGTGTTCAAGTAAGAATAGACAATACTGTAATGGTATGAATACCCTGATAAATCAAATGAATCATGACAAACATGTTGCAGATGGTAACAAAAATAGATAATGACAAGCATACTTAACCCTTTCCCATAAATAGACGCTTTTCTTGATAAAACAAGCATTTTGACGCGCACCTTTGCCCGAATGGCTGATCAATATAAATGAATGGTCTATAATTAGAACATCTTTATCAAGTTGGAAACGGAGACAAAACGGTGAGATTTCCCTGTGTGTGTTTAAGTGTTATTTGTCATTTTATTTTTCTACTATCATCTTAAGGAAACAAATAAAATTGCACAACGATACTTCCACAAATATGTTGGCATCTCTGTGATACGGAGCTCCAGATAATTATTTGGGTCAAATATGTTTCATACCATTACAGTATTGGGACACTTATAACATATTTATGTATTTATACTTTTCAAATTTTTAACCTTAAATTGTTTGCAGAAGATTTTTTTCAGATATTAAAGCCTTTACCCCATGTAGAGGCTTTCTGATGACATTGCTGCAGACATCTTTAGAACACATTTTGACTGAAGTAGAACTTGCTCAATGCAAGCAATTCCAATTTTCCCATAATATTTTTTTCCTCTTTTCCATGTATTATACCTCCATTTATAGAGATTTGTTCAAAGTCGTCTACTGCAGATGTGTTGTATGTGGGAAAGGGGTTAATTAACAAGCCATGAAACAAGCTTTAAAAAAATGAAGCAAAATTAGATGATCTCAATTTTTACTATATTTTACTATATTGCTTCCAAATTTTGATTTTGTGATTTTAAGTTTTTACTCAAAGGGTAAAGTAAGAAATGTTATGAAAATAACATAGTATGTAACAGTGCGGCTAGCATATTTTACCCGTTATTCTTCAACATTATGCATGTTTATTTTGTTAAATAAATCCTGTTTTACCCATACATTTTTCACAATAATCCGTCTTGTGTATAACTAGGGGAGAAAAAAAAAATACATAACTACACGAGTCAAAATCATCCACGGGAACTACCGTGTCCAAAGATCGATTGTTCTGGGGCAAACTTTTTCATAATGTTTTCTTTAAATTGGCTGTTGTTTATTTACCATGTCATCGATTAAATGATTAAAAATTTATTCTGCTATTGCACAACACAGCAGTTCTTCCATTTTGATATATTTTAATAACGAACCTGGTTTAATTGGTTGTGCAGACGGATCTTTTTCGCCCGCGAGCGTGAGAACTCGTTGTTCCGTAAGAACTGCACATACCGGTGGTGTGTCAAACTATACCAAGGTGTATTACATACGGTGTTAGGGTAATTTATTCGACCGCGATTATATTTAACGATCGGGATTTCTCTGGAAAATGCGTCACTTTCATTTTGTCTTACGATTAAAACGTTTTGTATTCGTTATTCCGTGTTTAAATGAGTGATACGACGAACAGCGAATAATCTAATTCGTTTTTCCTGCATTTAAATGCGAGATCATGTATTCACGCACCTTATCTGGAGCTCTGCAGATACATTGCTCTACAGTGTTGGGTCGAAGGTCAGGTTGCTAGCGTTACATAAAGGGCACCTGTTAACTACGTCACTCACTAGTCAATGGGCGTACAACTCAAATTTCATACATGCCTACAGACACATGAAATATATGCCTTTATTAATATGAGTATTATTAATTTGATATTCTCTTGAGAATAGATAGTTTAAATATGATTTCACTTCATTGAAATAACACATCAAAGTGATGCAATATCGGTAAAAATACTAGGACTATTTTCAGTAAAGGTGTAGTTTAACGGAACGCGGAACTGTAAAGGTCAAATCTCATAGCGATCGCGTTAACTCATATATTTTTTGAGAAAAGATAATTCGTTAAAAATGTCTTTGCAAGTGGGAAAGGGTTAAACATTACAAGATTAAGATAACATATCGATAAAACAGATACTTATCAAAGCTGTTAGAGAAAGACTGCTCTTACCTAAAAGATGGTGAGTTTCTTTAACCCTTTCCCACATACAACTAGGCGTCGTCTGCATTGTCACAAAACGTTAACCTTACCTCATAACTCAAAATAAGTTCAAGACTTTCAAATGAAACTTGTTACACACGTTTCCTAGGACCATTACCCATGTCTATCCCAAGTCATATAACTTTAGATTGAATAATTATTCAGGAGTACCCCTTATTCGACTTGGAAAAAAACCCAGACGAGTGTTGACATTCGCTCCGCTGCGCTCTTGTTATTATACAGAGTTGAACACAATGTTTTCAAATAGCGTCTGTTTTACATGTTTAACCCTTTCCCTCATACGACAATTCTGCAGCAGACGACATTGAACGTATGTTGTCAAAAAATAGAAAATCTCCATAATTGAATGGATAACCTATGACAAAAAGTGGAAAACATTGTGGCAAAAGGAGAAATCGCACGTTTTGTGCAATTTCTTCTTTTGTCACTATATTTTCAAAAAGCCGTCTACTGCAGAGGCGTCAGAAAGCGTCTATATGAGGGAAAGGGTTAAAGATTAAAGAGAAAGCCTTGGTGGAATTTGCTGTCCTGAAGACAGAAGACTGATCTTACCCAAAAGATGGTGAGTTACGTTAACCCCTTTCCCACATTTGACAAGTCTGCAATGGATGACTTTCGAAACATTCTGTCAAAAATATGGAAACTCTCTAACAGGGTAGGAACAATTATTGAATTAAGTAAACCCCTTTCCCTCAAACAGACTCTTTATGAGGCCTCTGCAGCAGTCGACTTTTGAAAACATTGTGGCAAAAGATGAAATTGCTCAAAACAAGCAATTTTTTCTCTTGCCACAATGTTTTAGCTTCTTTGGAGATATTGCATACTTTTGTGTATATGTTGACGAAGTCGTCTGGTACATATTTTCTGTTTGTGGGAAAGGGTTAACAACAATGTGGCAAAGGTACAATGCTCATTGTGAGAAATTTCTCTCTTTTGTCACATTGATTTCAAAATTCGACTTCTGCGGAGGTGCCAGCACGCGTCTGTATGTGGGAAAGGGCTAACTCTTGCAATATCATGAATTGATTGTGTTTTCCAGTTTTCCAGTTGAAGTTAAGCACAAGTTTGTTGTATGGAAGTAAAATACCTGGTCCCTATAAATCAATGTTATTTGCAAAATATGACTCATATACTATGTAAAAAAAATATATATTTGAGCCACATATTGCAAATAACAAATATATCATGAATTGTTTAAGTTTATTGGTTTGTAGAGTGTGGGAAGGGGGTGGGAAAGAACCAGGGGGTTCATATCACTGCATCTTTCACCTGTGATTTAAATTACCTCCCTGTAGAAGTTATTGTATTTATTTATCATTAGTCTTGTGTATTTATTGAGTTCCGTTTCACTGGAAGATCACTTATGTTAACCATATTTAATTAATATATTGTTGTTGTTGTTTCCTATCAATACCCAAGTGTGGAACGTAAGGAACGACAACTCTGCGAAGGAGAATTTCAGAATGCGTCTGCCTGTGCATCAACGTACCCTCACCCAAAATGAAATAAAAGTAAAGTCAAATCAAATTGAGTAGAAGCGCGGGTACATCTGGGTCTACAATTATCACAACTGTTTAGAAACGAGCGATCTGCGTAAAAAACAAACCGTTGGGCATTAGCGACCTATATAGAACCAGATCAACCAGCCAACCCGTGCTGTCTGATCTGGTTCTGCTCTTGTCGCCAATAAGAAACTTACGGTTTAAAGAACCTCATTTGAAGGTGTATCTGTATGATCCAATAGCAAGGACACGCAGGGCAAGTATTTTCTCACATATGTAGTGGTAGGTGCATCGATCCGCCTCGGAGTGGAGGGCGTGTGTTCGATCCCTGGCCGGGTCATTACAAAGTCTTTTAACAAATGGTAGTAATATCTGTCCTTCTTGGCAGACAGGATTGTTACGACTGACGGTCTGATGTCAGATAAATGGGCCAGAAGTTCTGGTAATTTAGCCATGAACCGCCGTGATATAACGTAAAACACCAAACAATCCATCAATTTATTCCGCACGTCTTATACTAACGTTAAAGTTGGTTTTCGCAGAGCACCGGTCCCATATCGAGCATCTTCAATAGTAGCTAAATAACACCAACGGCGCGTTTTACTTGAACACTTGTCATGCCCGCAGTGAATATCTTTGAAACGCTAATCTTTTCCAATTCTGCAGCAGACGATTTTGAATGAAGTAGAAAAAAAATAAAACGTTTTCAAAATGTGTCTGCTGCAGAGGCGTCATAGAGCGTCTTTATGTTGGAAAAGGTTAAATATATGCATTTGAACGCTTGTTGCCTATGTATAAAATGTATGTAAGCGTCTAGGTGAAACCGTCCAACGTAATCTACGATTTAAACAAACGTGTTTACATGACACAACGTTAAGGTACGTAGGAATTTATTATCGACAACCAAGTGTTTATAAATATGTACATCGAAACTTTTCATTTGTTATAATCTATCGATGTTGAATAATTAAGGTAGGCTTTGAATAAAAGTGATAGTACAACAACTTTTAAAAAACAAAACGTTAAAAAACATATTTAGTGACACAAAATAATTCGTTAATTGACTCTTTTAAACATTTCTGAAAAATGTCTTAATAAATACATGTAGATACAATTTAATCTAATTTAATTTAATGACCACAAGGATTTACGGGACATGTACAAGGACGTATCGAGGGCTTGGCGTGAAACGGTTGTAACTTAAAACCTATTTTGAAAATCCTGGTTTAGGGGCAATTTTGACCCCTTTGTAAACATTAATGCAAATTTAGGTGCCATTGCTCAGAACGAGCATTGGCACCTAAATTTCCATTGTTTACCAAGAACAATTATTTAACGCTTATAAAGACTTCATGGCGAGGCGATTAACCTTGGTAAAAAAAATACCAATTTTAGTTACAACCGTTTCACGCCAAGCCATCGGTATGCAGGGGCATGCCTCTGTTGGTGTTTCGTCTCTCGAAATTACGGTGCCTTCATACCGATATCATAATTGTATAATTTACACGAACAAGTCTATTATATACAGTATATTGATTGTTTTGTTTCTTTACGTCGCTTCTGGTCCATTCATCCTGACACCAGCCACAGTCAGTCGAAATACTTACCCCACAACCCTGAGCACCTAGGAGGTGAGCCATTACTACCATTTTTAAAGTATGTTATGTGACCCGGCCGGGGATCGACCGCGCGCCCCCCCCCCCCCCCCCCCCACCCGAGGCGAACACTTTATCACTATACCACCGTGGAGATATATACTATAATTATAATTATGTTTTTATAAAATACAATATAGAGAGACTATGTATAGATCACACGGTCTTGTGGGATTGAAGGCATATATGTATAACTACATAGAATATGTCTGTCTGTGCGTGCATCAATGTACCTAAACCAAAGGGCATATCGGTAAAGGTAAATCAAATTTAGTAGCAGCTATGGTAAATCTGGTTCTAAAATATTCTCAAATGTTAAGATAAGCAGCGATCTGCGATAAATCATCCGTTGGGCAATAGCGACCAGTATGTCCCACCAGTCAGTTTTCAGTCTAACCCCGCAAACCTGAGCGCCAAGGAAGGCAGCCACTACTACCATGTTTATGTTAGAAGTTCTGACATGGTTACATGTAATACCGTATACTATATTGCACTACAACTAATTATAAAACGTCTGCATCATTAATACGAATTTCAGTTATTGGAACTGTCAATTTCAAATCCATTGATAGTGTTAGCTAACTCGCATTGATAGTATTGTATATTTTCAAATGATATCGGATAAATATAAATAATTGATCATCAATTAATGTTCATTGGAGTTCATTGGACTGTCCAATCAAATGTTGGTATTTGTTGGATACTTGGAATATAGTGTTTGGTAATTTTTAAACTCCAATAGTTAAATTGGTATGTTTAATGAAAGGTGGGTAGGAACTCGCCAGTAAAGATACACACAAAACAGCTTTGGAAAACCCTTTCAACAAATAAATGTTACTTTTGGAAAATTGGAAGTCTATTAAACAATGAAATTCTTGATAGCAATGTGTGTGTGTGTGGTTGTAGCAACTATACACGCACAGTCAGTTTTTCACGTGGATGAATCTGATATAGGAATACTGATAGACGGACATCTCATTCTTGAATTGACAGACATTGTCACGTTAGTCCAGTGTGGTCGTCGTTGTAGCGACCTTACACATTGTTTATCATTCAATTACGCGTACGATGAAAGGATATGCCAACTCAACTCAGCAACAAAATCTCAAGTGGATTCTTCACAAATACTGACCAACGGTTCCTTTGTCTATTTTGATATCACATCATGTCCTAAGGTATGGATTTTTTTTCTTTATTCTAAATGTAGTCATATCACGCCTCAGAAAATCTCTATTAACGACTGAGGAATTGTATTTATTTATTTATTGGGGTTTTACGCCGCTTTCAACATTATTTCAGTTATATCACGGCGACAGTTCACTTATTCATGATCCCTGGGTAAACAAAGCAGTACTAGGCTAGAAAATGTGCCTTGCCCAAGGGCACTCCACCATGACCGTAGTGCCTAACGACTGAGGAAGAGAGCTTCACTAAAAATATTCTACAGATTTTTAAGAGCCAATGGTTGTAACTTATCAAAGCGCCTTACGTTTTTGATAATACACACATATTTATTCCTACTCTACAACATTTATATGTTCTCGTTATATATTTTTCAATTTTATCTTTAGAATTATACTATCTCACCATCTAAACTAGTACAAAATATAATGTTGTTTCAGTTTATTGATTGGTGTGCTGTGAAGATTCGCAGCAGGGCTCAATTATCAATATACTTAACTATTATCACTAACATTTTAAATTGAATTATTATCATTTTGACTTGAATATATATGATACACTATTATTATTATTAGCTTTACATACTTCTGAAATTATGTCACGTTGATGTCTAAAATGTATATACACTTATGATGTAACAAGAAACATGTATGTTTACGTTACGAATAAAGAATTGAGAATCTTGAATCTTTTCAAAAATATATATATTTTTTTTTCAAAATTGTATTAATATACTGTAGATTTATGTATGTTAATCATAATTTGTCTAGTTTTACCAACTTAGATACATTTAAGTATCTAACTTGCTTAAACAAGATTCATTATTTAATGAACAGTCTAGTTTTCCCCAACTTAGATACATATAAGTATCTAACTTGATTAAACAAGATCCATTTTTTAATGAAAATCAACTTAATGTACATAATCATCAACTGATAAAAGTATATACTTTGTTTGAAAGACCATTAATGGATTGATTACGATTTTCATTACCATGTTTGTTAACCTTTCCCTCATACGACAATTCTGCAGCAGACGACTTTGAACATATATTTGTCTAAAAAATAGAAAATCTCTATTATAATTGAATGGATAACCTATGACTAAAAGTGGAAACACATCGTGGCAAAAGGAGAAATTGCTCGTCTTTGAGCAAATTTCTCTTCTTGTCACTATGTTTTCATAAAAGCATCTGCTACAGAGGCGTCAGAAAGCGTCTACATGAGGGAAAGGGTTAATTATGTATGCTATGCACAATGAACTTACATGCTTGTGCTGTCAATAAACTTCTGTTCTGTTCACGTTGTATAACTATATCGCAGACTTGTCATTTATGTAAGTAAGTAAGTAAGTAAGTAAATATTTTATTATAGTGACATGTGCATATTTTACAAGCAATTCAAACAATACAACACAATAAATAGCATCCGGTCCCTTGGGCCTATTAGTCACCTTTATATAAGTACAAGTGTCCATTTCCTTCATAAATATATATACATGTATATATCAAATGTAAATGGGTTGGGTTGAAATAATGTAACGTATAGTCTAATTTACTACATAATTATGTACATAGCTCAGCAGCAAAATAAAAACATATTGTAATATTGTAAAATATTGTATATTTTATGTATTGTTCTGTTCTGTAATTACTAATTGGAGGTCTAACACATACTGTTACCAAGGTTATTGAAAAGCGCAACCACAAACATCGTTACAGAAGTGTAGCGTCTCATAGCAGTAGTATTGTAATACCTTAGTTAACTATTTCACAAACACACTAAACACGAAACAATAACGACTTATAGCATCAGGAGGCGTTGTCGAATGCCAACAGTCGTGTCTTACAACTAAACTCAATGTTATTTGCCAAAGGTAAAGGACTGCCAGGGGCGTAGCTTTGCAATAATCAATGTGTAGGTCGTCTCGTGAGAAAATCAATATTGTGGACTCTGCGTAAAGTATCGACCCGGATCAGCCTAAGCATGCCACACAGGCCTACCCGGATATACACTTTTCGTCTCCTGTGGATTTTCTGTTTCAGGAATCACTACTCTATACAACATTCCCCTTAAGATGGATTGTGTCGTCGGATCAATTTGCGCGGACAGCGCAGGCTGATCTGGTCGATACATTACGCACAGATGCCTATTTGCCGCAGCTGTATGTTTGGGGGCATTTCGAGAAAAAATGTGTAGGACACGTGCCTACAGTGCCTAACGGGAACTACGCCCCTGACTATGGTGACGTTTATAGTTACTGAGCGCTAGCTACTTGTTAATAAATGATATATTTAGGGCATTCTTAAAAGGAAAACACATACGGTGAAATAAGCTTTCAGGTTTTACTTAGAGCTATGAGTTTGGGGTCTGATCTGTATGTGCTAGAGGTCCTAAAGGCTCATAGATCTAAGTGTTGTTAATTAATTTCCTGAATCTATATTCACTTATTTGTAGTAAATGACAATCGCGTCATGACCATTATACATGACGCAGAGGCTATATTTTTTGTTTTCCAAGGAACAGCTCGTACAGGAATGTTTAAATCAATTATTGATTGACGATATACACGGGCGAACAAAATAACTTACTTGCATTGAGCATTGTGTCCCTCTTGTGGGCTGAAATTAAATGACTGTAGTATTTTTGATATCTGTTTTTTTGTTCTATAAAAACAAATTTATATCATCAAATATTGTGTCACAATACATAATCATATATTAATTTTATATATATATATATAAATAATATATATATATAAGAGGATCACGTTACCTTGTATGGCCTCACCTGATCTGATTACCAGACCAGCAGTATCAGAGAATAATTTTAAACAGTTTGTCATTTTACCTCTGCTCTGATCCTGCAACGTTTTTTATCAAACCAATATGACTTGATTAATTATTATAGAGTGTACCTTAATTAGCAATCATGCCAAATGATTTTCAGATCAGACTTGCAGTTTCAGAGCAGAATTCTTTTTTTAACTGAAGGCAATGCATTGCAATAAAAAAAATGTGATATGGACATTTTTGTTGAGTCCCATAACCGATTGTTTTGTTGAAATACTACTAGTGGCTTAAAAGGAGATGATGTAAGTCATTCCTCTTTCGCGACTGATTTAACTTTGAATAATCGTCTGTATCCTTCGCCTCGACAAATCATTCTCCTTGATATCGGTTTTCCAATTCTCATTTTTCTGAAATGCTATTTCTCTATAAGTCACCGACTTTCCAAATATTACAGTCTTTCAATTGTCATTTTTCGGAAATGCTGTTTCTCTATAAGTCACCGACTTTCCAAATATTACAGTCTTTCAATTCTGTCATTTTTCTGAAATACTGTTTCTCTATACTTAATTATAGTCACCGACTTTCCAAATATTACAGTCTTTCAATTCTCATTTTTCTGACAATGCTGTTTCTCTATTGTCAAGTAATAGTCACCGATTTTCCAAATACTACAGTCCTTTCAATTCTCATTTTTCTGAAATACTGTTTCTCTATACTTAATTATAAGTCACCGACTTTCCAAATATTACAGTCTTTCAATTCTCATTTTTCTGAAATACTGTTTCTCTATACTTAATTATAAGTCACCGATTTTCCAAATATTACAATCTTTCAATTCTCATTTTTCTGAAATACTGTTTCTCTATACTTAATTATAAGTTACCGATTTTCCAAACTATTACAGTCTTTCAATTCTCATATTTCTGAAATACTGTTTCTCTATACTTAATTATAAGTCACCGACTTTCCAAATATTACAGTCTTTCACATTCTCATTTCTTGTCTGAAATGCTGTTTCTCTATTGTCAATTTTAAAGGTCACGACTTTCCCAAATATTACAGTCTTTCAATTCTCATTTTTTCTGAAATACTGTTTCTCTATACTTTATTATAAGTCACCGACTTTCCAAATATTACAGTCTTTCAATTCTCATTTTTCGGAAATGCTGTTTCTCTGTACCAATTCAATAGCACCGATTTTCCAAATACTGCAGTCTTTCAATTCTCATATTTGTTTAAAATCTGTTTCTCTGTACTAAATCAATAGGCACCGTTTTTCAAAAATACTACAGTCTTTCAATTCTCATTTTTCTGAAATGCTGTTTCTCGATCTGTACTATTCAAAAGCACCGATTTTCCAAAAATTACAGTCTTTTAATTCTCATTCTTCTGAAAAGATGTTTCTCAGTACGTAATCAATAGCACCGATTTCCCAAAAATTTACAGTATCTTTCCTCATATCTTATCACAACAGACTTCCATAATCAGATAAAGTGCATCTTTATATATTCTAAAATCTTTATTTGACACTGAGACGATTCTTTTTGAGTAGCCTAAGCATTGGGTTTGGTTAAGTGAAAATAGAGATATGAACCGTTCCACGAGAAAACTAACATTATGGACTTTACTCGTTAAGTTTCGACCCGAATCAGCCTGAGCATGCCGCGCAGGCTAATCCGGGGAGACAATTTCAGCCTCTCCTGTGGAATTTTTGTTTCAGGAATCAAAATCTCAATACCTCTTTCGCCCCGAGACGGAATGTGTCGGCCTGGATTAGCCTGCGTGTAATGCGCAGGCTGCTCTGGTTCGATACATTACGCAAAGTCCATACTGCTTGTTTTCTCGTGGAACGGCTCATATTGTGGGGAACGCACAAGTTAGCTTCTCCTTATCTAGGTCGTCCGTTAAACATTTCGTTTTGAGGTAATAAACGGGAATAATATTTTTCCGTTTTCTACTGGCATGTTCAAAACATTACAAACAAACAAAACAGACTTAATAATGCTTGCTATATTTCACAATGCTCAATCTTGATCATCACATATCTTCTTTTCTTATTTTAATTACTTCGTATTTTTTTGTTTATATAATCCCGTTTTTGCTATCATACTGCTGCTAAACTGGAAGGAGAATAGACTTCCACCTATCCTTCCTAAGCTTGTGTCACACTTAACTTATAACTAGAGGCAACACACCTTAATATATGTTAATATTTAAGCACCTAGTGGTTGTTTTATCTAATGGATCTAGTTAGAGGATTTAAAACAGTTTATTGGTAAACAAAAATTGAGAAACTGTCAGCTTGTATGACACAATATTTCTGCAGTGAATGTTAAGCAAACACGTAAACCAAATGGTTTCAAGACTAAACTTGTCATTTCACGACTAAACTTTCACATGCTGAATATCACATAGATCGTAGCATATAAAAACGTTTAATCCCTACGTCAATATTTACCCTTTTCTGCTCATGGGTAACCTTTTTATATAGACTATGGTAGCCAGGCGAGCAATATAGGCACATCTTGGCCTTCTTGTTTAAATAAAGGGACATTTGGCCTTCTTGTTCGAATATTTACATCCTGTCTGCTTGCACAGGTTATTTAAATGTACTGAACTGCATCTACTTCCTTTAAGTCATGCTTTCAAAAGCATGCGCCGGCGTCTTGTGATGCTTTGCATCTAAATTCTTCTTGTGATTGACTGGCCGGTTTCATGTAAAGGAACCAGTAGTACTGTTTACTTATCAAGGAAATACCGTGATATAACTGAAAAATTGTTGTGAGCGGCGTAATCTGGTATAAAGTTATATGAATCGTACATTGATATAGCA
>JASEVX010000009.1:15304202-15335220 GCA_031761405.1 Serripes groenlandicus | reverse complement strand
TACGCCCCTGTGATCAGAGTGCGCACGCGCGCATTCTCATCACGACCTGTATTGATCATCATAGTTATTGTAATTTAGTATATATTCAACGCCGATATTAACAAACGTCGCCTGTCTTAATTGCGCCAAAAATCGTTTTAACCATTTCCAACACACAACAAATCTGCAGCAGACGCCTTTGAGAACATATAGGCAAAAATGTGAAATATAGTGTAATTATTTAATAGAGTTGAAAACATTGAGGCAAAAGGGGAAATTGTAGAAATCTCATTTTCATACATCCATAATTATATCAGATTATATATTATACGTAATACATGTGATTCTTTCAGCGCAAATGGCAATTTTTAGTTTTGTGCAAACAATACTGATTCAGTTGTGTCAACGCGTAACGAACTGACACACCTGTAAGTAGCATTGTTTGCCTTTAAGTTGTCAAGAACTCTCATCACATAAAAAATGGAGTTCCCATGATTTTGAATCTACTTAAGGGATTCGGCGCTAAAAGAGTTAAATAAAAATGCCTTACCATAATTACACGTAAACGTAGGCGGTGTCCAGTTGGATCCCGTGCACGTGATCTTGTCGTTCCCAATCAAAACATGCTCGCTCGGACACACATATTTCCTGAAAGCTCCAATTACATTAGACCCGGGTTGAACGGAGCCACCGTTTACTGGACTGGGAGGTGCATCTTGACAATCTGGGACAGAAAAGTGGAAAACGGTTTAGTAATCTGTGACGGAACAATGGACAACGATTCAGTTTAGAACTTTATGTTACCCGTTATGGTAGTTTGGGGTCAGCTGCATATAAATCGCTTACTTAACTAGGAATGGCGTTATCAATATCTTTATAGTGAACATAAGCAAAAACAGCTGAAACCCCATTGGGAGCTCTTTTTCTGTAGTACAGTCTTCGTGTTTAGTCTTAGTGATTTGTACCATATCACTTTCTCTATATAGTGCAGTCTCTCTCCCAGTTCCCTGAGACCCCCGTACGAATACATGGAACTCAATTTATCATATGTTTTAAGGAGGATATACGTCTTTTGAATAATTACTGACGGTCTACGGACGGACATACGACTGACGTGATATCAATTGTCCACGCCCATCGTAAACAATACCAAACCCAGTATCACTTCAGAAATATCATAATATTCCGTAATTTAAAATAACTATTTGGGACAAACATTCATAATTATTTGTCCTATTTTATCTCCCCTCAATCTTATTGACATCAGACCAAGCCTACTTCTGTGTACGTATATTTCATCTGAAGACACAGCATCAAAGTCTGAGGTCGTCTCGAATTGACCATTTACATGTACATTTAAATGTTATATGCAACCAGAACACTCAACAATCACCGCTTCTCAATCGTTTGAAAATTCTAATATGGGTTATCTCCCTTGTTGATAAATAAAGATTATGTAGGCGACAATTTGATTGGCTGACACATAGGTCAATCTGAGACGACCTGTTAAAGGCAGTCATCGCTACTGCAGCAGATAAATGGTCTTGTATTAATGGGATGTATCTCCTCTGTACATGTACCTGTGCTCAAACAAAGGAACGAACTTCGTGTCGAAACACATCGGTCATTACCGCTACACGGTTTGGAGGCGCATGTATCAGACTGAAGCTGAAAACAAAACAAATCAATAGTTATAGAAGAGAGCACAGTTATCGTCGAATCGTTTTTGAAACCCTTTGACTGCTAAATCCGGTCGTATGAAGCATATGCCATAAGTCTAGACAGTCATGAAAGCCGGCATCTTCTGACCTGGCGCTATACTATTACCTTTTCATTTGGAGATTTCATTTCATCCTAATATTTCTAGAAATTAATTAAACGTTGTTAATTGCAAAGCTGGACAAGTCCATATCTAAACGATCAGCATTAGAAGGGGGTTAAAAACTATTCTATTAATATTTCAAGCAATGTGTCACAATGTTTAATACCATAATAATGTTTAATTTATAGTTTCAATTGCATCTAAAACGTCTGATGGCACATCACATTAAAAATAATGCAATGGGGCAATAATTTAACTTTTGCATCACTTTTTTGAATGTTGAAGCTCGGTTTCAGACAATCAATGAGTCGTGAACGTATAAACAGCCTACTGCAGTCAACCCTTTACATCGATGAGATCCTGTATTCCCCGATCAGGATTGCGAGGGATCAATGTATCGGACGTTACAGCCAAACAAAGCCTACCTTTTACAATATAGCTCGTTCGAAAATTGGACATTACTAAATAATAACCAAATCCAGATTTATAGACAAACGTATTGTTCCTAAGAGCATGTGTGCAAAGTTTCTTTTGAAAATGTTTAATGGTTCTTGAATTATGAGGTTATGTTAACGGTGTGTGACGACGCAGCCGATAACGCTACCTCCGCCGCCAAGGGCATCACACTATCCCGACTTTTTTTCTTCGAAAGACAGACGAGCTAAAACATCTGAAGATTGCATTTCAGCAAGGTTACTATTTATGTCATCTTAATCATTTATTTAGATGCATTCTACCATTCAATTTTATAAAATATTAGGGGGGAAAAAGAGGAAATATGTCTTTTAATTGTTTAAGTATTCCGTAGCGCTAAGTAATGTTGGTGGGATTTGACCCAGAAAGCACATTACGACTGATAGCTGCTTCAAATTGAGTATACCTGATTTTATTCATTTCTAAAATACAACGTGGTTTTAAGTAATTGTTTGGTGTTTTACGCCGCTTTCAACACTGTTTCAGTTATATCACGGCGTTTCCAGGGTCAGTTACCAGGACTACTGGTCCATTTATCCTGACACCAGCCAGTCAGTCGTAATGCTAACCCCGCAACCCTGAGAGCAAAGGAGGGCAGCCATTACTACCATTTTAAAGTATTTGGTATGACCCGATCGAGGATCGAACACGCGACCTCCCGCACCCGAGGCGGTCGGTTTCGTATCAGCTACACATTGTCCAGTCGATATATGTCAGTGCGTAATGACGATGCATATCAACCAATGGGTCAAATTTAAGCCATTGTGACTAAAAGCATTCGTATCCCCCCCCCCCCCCCCCATACCCCCCCCCCCCCCCCCCCCCCCCCCTCGCCCCATTAGCTTTAATTGTCTATTTACAAAGGATGGTAGCTGGTTGCCTTGGGAAAATGTAGTGAGGAGTACTGGTGCGAGAAAGCCAGGAATCACAATGTCACCATGGTGCTCGATGTAACTCAAAACATGTTAAAGACTGCATTAAACTAAAACCAATTTATAACTCGTATGTTTAATGAAATGCACCAATGATTTATAAAATATACATATAACCAACCACCCATGGAATTGATTAGGCCTCAATTATGTTGCTGTTTGACTTTTCTTTTTATCCGGGAACCAGATCACATGGTAAGCCCCTGGGCATTTTATTCGACTATAAAAAACACATTTTTTTGGACCTTAACTTTATTTTGAATAACCTTTTGGATGGTTCATCTTTGCATATTAAAGGGTAAATTGATTGATTGATTGATTGAGGTTTAACGCCGTTTTCAACAATTGTTCAGTCATATCGCGGCGGCCAGTTCACCTACTCATGTGTTTCCTGGCTTTCTCATACCAGTAATCAATACAACAATCTTTCCAAGCAACTGGCTGCTCCCACATAGACTGTTAACCCATTGGTGGAAGACAAATGACTGTTGTCAAACGACGGAAAGAATGTTGGCCGAGCTGGGGTTCGAACTCACATCCCCTTGATTGACAGCCCGCGTCGCTTCCGACTGAGCTCTCGGCTTGAAGGGTATATGTAACATTATGTATAAGAAGTAATTTCCGAAAAGAATCAATGTTTAATCAACAAACAAACAAAAAGTGTTATGGTAATCAAATCATATCCCATGATATCAATATTTAGTCGATAATATTGATGGTTTCACAGGGGCTTGGCACGCTATTAAAATGTATATATTTAATTTCATATATACAAGAAATGTAAATTCCTCGTCATATATGGAGTGTTAAGTGTAGTCACCTACCTAGTGGAGTAATTTACTACCTCGGTGTAGTGGCTCAGGTCGTGGGTTCGATCCCCAGCCGGGTCATACCAAAGAGAGAGAGAGAGAGAGAGAGAGATTAAGATATATATTATAGAGACAGAGAGAGAGAGTGAGGGAGAGTGATAACATACATACAGAGAGACAGTGACAGACACAGGGAGAGACAGACAGACATACACATATATATATATAGAGAGAGAGATAGAGAGAGAGAGATTAAGATATATATTATAGAGACAGAGAGAGAGAGGGAGGGAGAGTGATAACATACAGACAGAGAGACAGTGACAGACACAGGGAGAGACAGACAGACATACACATATATATATATAGAGAGAGAGAGAGAGAGAGAGAGACAGAGAGAGAGAGACAGAGAGAGAGAGACAGAGAGAGAGAGACAGAGAGAGAGACAGAGAGAGAGAGAGAGAGAGAGAGACAGAGAGAGAGAGAGAGACAGAGAGACAGAGAGACAGATAGACAGAGACAGACAGACAGACAGACAGACAGACAGACAGACAGACAGACAGACAGACAGACAGACAGACAGAGAAAGACCGACATAGAGAGCGAGACAGATGCATACAGAGATAAAGAGAGATAGAGAGATAGAGACACAGAGAGACAGAGAGAGAGAGAGAGAGAGAGAGACAGAGAGAGACAGAGAGAGCCATACAGACAGACATACAGATATATATAGAGAAAGAGAAAGACAGACAGAGAGACATAGAGAGAGAGAGAGACATATGAGAGACAGACAGATACAGACATAGATAGACAGACAGACAGACAGACAGAGACAGAGAGAGAAACAGAAACAGCGAGAGCGAGGTGTATGATCAATTACACTTGTTTCCATGTATTGATCTGTAGGAATTTTATATTGCTTAATTATCATTTAATAAGTTTTTAAAATGGACAAAAGAGGACCGGCTGCAAATTGGAAAAGTCCTTCAAAGTACAGGACGAGTCTGCGTATCGGCATTATCTCAACAATTCATCTTTTTTTATTATGTAATTTTTCATAATAAGAAAAAATCATGGTCAGCCTATTAGATAGTCTTTTTTCTCTCGTGTTACGTGTGTAATCTAGATTAGACAGCAAACGGAAACTAAAATTAACATTGGGGGCTCTCTTGTTACGTGAGTAAACTAGACTAGACAGCGCACTGAAACTAGAATTAACATTGGGAGCTCTCTTGTTACGTGAGTAAACTAGACTAGACAGCGCACGGAAACTAGAATTGACATTGGGAGCTCTCTTGTTACGTGGGTAAACTAGACTAGACAGCGCACGGAAACTAAAATTAACATTGGGAGATCTCTTGTTACGTGCGTTGCCAGACTAGACAGCGCACGGAAACTAGAATTAACATTGGGAGATCTCTTGTTACGTGTGTTACCTAGACTAGACAGTAATCGGAAACTATAATTAACATTGGGAGCTCTCTTGTTACGTGAGTAAACTAGACTAGAGTGCGCACGGAAACTAGAATTAGCATTGGGAGAACAGAAGAAGAAGAGAAATATATTCTTTTCCAAAGGGGCAATAAAATGTTGTTTTTTTCATGAGGCATCTGATAATGAAATGTTGAGACAATGTTATATCGATGTATGATTCATATAACTGTATACCAGATTACGCCGCTTTCAACAAGTTTTCAGTTATATCACGGTATTTCCTGGATAAGTAAACAATAATACTGGGTCATTTACCTTGACACCGGCCAGGCAATCATAATGCTAAACCGTGAAACCCTGAGCGCCAAGGAGGGCAACGATTACTACCATTTTTTAAAATATTTTCTCCCAAAAGAAGCATCTGAAGATCATAACATTATTGAAACATAATCAAACTCTCTTTATTTACCTCAAACTTAATTATAAACGGAGGACTAGATAAGAAGGAGCTAACTTGTCTGTATCCCACCACAATATGAGCCGTTCTACGAGAAAACCAACATTATGTACTCTGCGTAATGTATTGACCCAGATAAGCCAGAACAGCCTGTGCATTCCGCAAAACTTAACGAGTAAAGTCCATAATGTTAGTTTTCTCGTGAAAGGTTCATATCTCTATTTTCACTCAACCAAACCCAATGCTGTGGCTACTCAAAAGAATCGTCTCAGTGTCAAATAAAGATTTTAGAATATAAAAGATGTACTTTATCTGATTATGGAAGTCTGTTGTGATAAGATATGAGTAAAACACTGTAATTTTTGGGAAATCGGTGCTATTGATTACGAACTGAGAAACATCTTTTCAGAAAAATGAAAATTAAAAGACCGTAGTATTTGGAAAATCGGTGTTATTGAATTAGTACAGAGAAACAGCATTTCTGAAAAATGAGAATTGAAAGACTGTAATATTTGGAAAGTCGATGACTATTAATTGACAATTGAGAAACAGCATTTCAGAAAAATGAGAATTGAAAGACTGTAGTATTTTGAGAAACGGTGGTATTTATTTAGTACAGAGAAACAGCTGTTCACAAATATGAGAATTGAAAGATTTCAGTATTTGGAAAAATCGGTGCTACTGAATTATTACAGAGAAACAGCATTTCCAAAAAATGAGAATTGAAAGACTGTAATATTTGGAAAATCGGTGACTATTAATTAAGTATAGAGAAACAGCATTTCAGAAAAGTGAGAATTGAAAGACTCTAGTATTTGGAAAATCGGTGACTAATTATTGAGTATAGAGAAACAGCATTTCAGAAAAATGAGAATTGAAAGACTGTAGTATTTGGTAAATGGGTTATACTGAATTAGTACAGAGAAACAGCATTTCAGAAAAATGAGAATTGAAAGTCTCTAGTATTTGGAAAATCGGTGCTATTGAATTAGTACAGAGAAACAGCATTTCAGAAAAATGAGAATTGAAAGACTGTAGTATTTGGAAAATCGTTGACTATTAATTGAGTATAGAGAAACAGAACTTCAGACAAATGAGAATTGAAAGACTGTCACTGAGTATTTTGAAAAACGGTGGTATTTATTTAGTACAGAGAAACAGCTTTTCACAAAAATGAGAATTGAAAAACTGCAGTATTTGGAAAATCGGTGCTATTGGTTTAGTACAGAGAAACAGCATTTCCGAAAAATGACAAAAGTATTTGAAAATCATTGCTATTGATTTCGTACAAAAAAGCAGCATATCAGAAAAATGAGAATTAAAAGACTAGTATTTGGAGAATCGGTTATACTGAATTAGTACAGAGAAACAGCATTTCAGAAAAATGAGAATTGAAAGACTGCAGTATTAGGAAAATCGGTGATATTGATTTAGTACATAAAAAACAGCATTTCATAATTAAAGTAATAAGAGATCTGCCAGTAAGGGTCTTACTCGAGATTACTGATTACATTTGGACAGGGATTGTTTGAT
The DNA here is from genome assembly GCA_031761405.1 of Serripes groenlandicus. Taxonomy (NCBI): domain Eukaryota; kingdom Metazoa; phylum Mollusca; class Bivalvia; order Cardiida; family Cardiidae; genus Serripes; species Serripes groenlandicus. Next base: position 15,327,780 of record JASEVX010000009.1, on the reverse strand, counting down.
TATCATTGTCTTGGCTCATTTAAAATAGATTATATCATGGTTTTAAATGAACAATTTCATGTTATTAACAAAGGAACAATAACATTGTACTAGCATTTTAGGGGGTCTAGCAGGGTTTTATCAATAATCACAGCAAATTGTAGATAGGGATTATTCGAAAGGATTTTTGATATATATCTTTATTACATACCTATCCAAATTTTGCATTGAAATTCAAGTGACATAAAATCAATATCAATTTTTAAAAAAATGATAACTATCACTGTGACGATAACACTTTTAGTTTTTTTATATCATCACTAGTGATGATATCATTTTTGCCGGAACTACTTTTTTTAGATTTGGAACATCTTTGGAATTTAAAGTGGGTTTAATACTAGGAATTTAAAAAAAACTGAGACCGAATACTAGGAAAATGACGTCACGTCAGCGGTTTTGACGTCATAACGCTAGTCATTTGGCGCCAAATAGAAGCAGCAGTATTTGGTTACGTAACATTCATACGCCTAAGGCCAAGTCATTTTTTTTTTATATGTTTCTTTAAAATAAAGGGGAGATTTATTCCAGATATATAATAAATAGAATAACTAACTGCATGTTTTTGATATCGAATTTATGTCACTCGGGAACAAAGGGGTAATTTGGTGTAAAATCACTCAACCTACGGTTTCGTGATTTTAACCAAATTACCCCTTTCTTCACTTGTGACATAAATTCTATATCAAAAATATGCAGTTAGTTATTCTCTATTTAATCATTTGGACCTTACCATCTGTAAAAAGAATGTTTTGAGTCGGAATCGAAAAGTTGCTTCCAATCTTTTCACAGATATGTACATGTACTTTCATGAATTCGTCTGTTGACAGTGTAGAAATACGTTTTTTCATTATCAACTATGTTATTTCTATATTTCAACAGCTCCTTTCTATTGCGTACGTGATGTCAAATCGAATCAATTTTCCGGCTGATATCAATACAAGTTACCGCATTTTGTTTGAAAGACAAGGCATATTTTCAGAAAAATGAGAATTGGAAAACCGTACATCAAGGGAGAATGATTTGTCGAGGCGAAGGATACAGACGATTATTCAAAGTTAAATCAGTCGCGAAAAATTCAAAAGCCGAGAGGAATGATTACATCATCTCCTTTTAATCCACTGGTAATATTTCAACAAAACAATCATTATGTGACTCAACACAATTGTCCATATTACATATATTTATTGCAATGCATTGCCTTTTCAGTTGGCGTCAGAAAAGTTAAAAAAGAATTTTGCTCTGAAACTGCAAGTCTGATCTGAAAATCATTTGGCATGATTGCTAATTAAGTTACACTCTATAATAATTGATCAAGTCATATTGGTTTGATAAAAAACGTTACAAGATCAGAGCAGAGGTAAAATGACAAACTGTTTCAAATTATTCTCTGGTATCTAAGGTATTTTGTTCGCCCGTGTATATCGTCAATCAATAATTTATTTAAACATTCATGTACGAGCCTTCCCTAGAGAAAACCAACAGTATTACATTTGCGTCATAATACATGACCATGTATAATTGTCATGGCAAACATTGTCGTTTAGTACAAATAAGTGAATATTGATTCAGGATATTAATTAACATCACTTAGATTTATGAGCTTTTAGGACCTTAGCACATACAGATCAGAACCCAAACTTAGCTCTAAGTAAAACCTGAGAGCGTATTTCACCATATGCGTTTTCCTAATAATAATGCCTAAATATATAATTTCTTAACAAATTCTAGCGCCCAGTAACTATAAATGTCACCATAGTCAGGGGCATAGCTCCCTTTGGGCACTGTAGGCACGTGCCTACATATTTTTTCTCAAAATGCCCCCAAAATACAGCTGCGGCGATAGGCATCTGCGTAATGTATAGTCCAGATCAGCCTGCGCTGTCCGCGCAGACTGATCCAGCCGACACATTCCGTCTTAAGGGGATAGTTGTATAGAGTAGTGATTCCTGAAACAGAAAATCCACAGGAGGCGAAAAGTGTCTATCCGGTTAGGCCTGTGTGGCATGCTTAGGCTGATCCGGGTCGATACGTTACGCAGATTCCATAATGTTGATTTTCTCACGAGACGACCAACACATTGATTATTGCAAAGCTACGCCCCTGGCAGTCCTTTACTTTTGGCAAATAACATTGACTTTAGTTGATTTGAGTTGTAAGACACGACTGTTTGCATTCGACAACGCTCCTGTTGCTATAAGTCGTTATTGTTTCGTGTTTAGTCTGTTTGTGAAATAGTTAACTAAGGTATTACAATGCTACTGCTATGAGACGCTACACTTCTGTTACGATGTTTCCGGTTGCGCTTTTCAATAACCTTGGTAACAGTATGTGTTAGACTTCCAATTAGTAATTACAGAACAGAACAATACATACAATATACAATATTTTTACAATATTACAATATTTTTTTATTTCGCTGCTGAGTATGTACATACTTATGTAGTAAACTAGACTATACGTTAAATTATTTCAACTCAACCCATTTATATTTGATATATACATGTATATATATTTATGAAGGAAATGGACACTTGTACTTATATAAAGGTGACTAATAGGCCCAAGGGGCCGTGTGCTATTTATAGTGTTGTATTGTTTGAATTGCTTGTAAAATATGCACATGTCACTATATTAAAATATTTACTTACTTACTTACTTACATAAATGACAAGTCTGCGATATATTTATACAACGTGAACAGAACAGAAGTTTATTGACAGCACAAGCACGTGTAAGCTCATTGTGCATAGCATACATAATTAACCCTTTCCCTCATGTAGACGCTTTCTGACGCCTCTGTAGCAGACGGCTTTTTGAAAACATAGCGACAAAAGAAGAAATTGCTCAAAACGAGCAATTTCTCCTTTTGACACAATGTTTCCACTTTTAGTCATAAATAACCATTCAATTAAAGAGATTTTCTATTTTTTGACAAACTATGTTCAAAGTCGTCTGCTGCAGAATTGTCGTATGAGGGAAACGGTTAACAAACATGGTAATGAAAATAGTAAACAATCAATAATGGTTTTCAAACAAAGTAAATACTTTAATCAGTTGATGATTATGTTATTAAGTTGATGTTCATTACATAATGAATCTTGTTTAAGCAAGTCAGATACTTATATGTATCTAAGTTGGGAAAACTAGACAAATTATGATTAACATACATGAATTACAGTATATTAATACAATTTTGAAAAAAAATATATAACGAGAACATATAAATGTTGTAGAGTAGTAATAACTATGTGTGTATTATCAAAAACATAAGGCGCTTTGATAAGTTACGACCAGTGACTCTTGAAAATCTGTAGAATATTTTTAGTGAAGCTCTCTTCCTCAGTCGTACATGCGTCATTCGTCATCCACCAATGGGCTAAGTCTATGTGGAGAAGCAGCCAGTTGCTTGAGAAGATTGTTGTGTGGAGTACTGGTGTGAGAAAACCAGGAAATGCATGAGTAGGTGAACTGGCCGCCGTGATATAACTGAGAAATTGTTGAAAACGGCGTTAAACCCCAATCAATCAATCAATTCCTCAGTCGTTAATAGAGATTTTCTCAGGCGTGATATGACTACATTTAGAATAAAGAAAAATAAAATCCATACCTTAGGACATGATGTGATATCAAAATAGACAAAGGAACCGTTGGTCAGTATTTGTGAAGACTCCACTTGAGATTTTGTTGCTGAGTTGAGTTGGCATATCCCTTCATCGTACGCGTAGTTAAATGATAAACAATGTGTAAGGTCGCTACAACGACGACCACACTGGACTAACGTGACAATGTCCGTCAATTCCAGAATGAAATGTCCGTCTAGCAGTATTCCTATATCAGATTCATCCACGTGAAAAACTGACTGTGCGTGTATAGTTGCTACAACCACACACACACAAATTGCTATCAAGAATTTCATTTTTTATAACTTCCAATTTTCCAAAAGTAACATTTATTTGTTGAAAAGGTTTTCTAAAGCTTTTTTGTGTGTATCTGTCCTGGCGAGTTCCTACCACATTTCATTAAACATACCAATTGAACAATTGGAGTTTTAAAAAGTACCAAACACTATATTCCAAGTATCCAAATAATACCAACATTTGATTGGACAGTGCAATGAACTCCAATGAACAGTAATAGATGATCAATATGATATACAATACTATCAATCGATGAGAGCTAAAACTATCAAGGGATTTGAAATTGACAGTTCCAATAACCTGTAATACGTATTAATGATGCAGACGTTTTATAATTAGTTGTAGTGCAATATAATATGAAAAAGGCAAAGCCTCATTACGAGCACAGCGTCTATAATGGGTCTAACCTGTAGGTATGTGACTACCATGATAAAGGAATCTGTTTCAAGCTGTCGGAACTGAGACAGCTGTTGTACACTATTCCTACTTTATCTCTTGGTGCAAAGTCAAATCTTCAACAAATTTAACATTCAATTCATCACATGAACATAATCAATACAGAAAGGTAAAAAAAGTAAATAGTGAAAACAAGTTTTTCCATCAATTAGGCTTAGTGACATAGTTTCTGGGTTAAAAGCAATGTTCAAAACATCTATTCTGCCAAAGTTTCAACATGCTAACATTAAAAGAACAGCTGTCAGAGTGTTAACAAGATTTTCCTTTAATTTTGTCTAGTGACCTTATGTTTGACCCGACTTGACCAATATTTGAACTTGGTCTAGATATCAATAATCATCAGGCGAACATTCTGACAAAGTTTCAAGATGCTGAATCAAACCTTGAGGTCAAGCTGTTTACAAGATTTTTCTCCAATGTTTTTCTTTGGACCTCATTGTTGTTTTTATCCAACATGACCTATATTTTAGTCTAGATTTCACCAAAACACCAGTTCTGACAACATTTCAACATGTTAAAATAAAAAATGCAGCATTCAAAATATCTGAGTGTTAACAAAATGTTACTTCATTTTGGTCTAGTGACCTAGTTTTTGACCCACCATGACCCTTATTCTTACTAGGTCTAGATATTGTCAAGACAAACATTCTGACAAAGCCTCAAACTTCTCAAGGCAAAGTGTGGTTTCTAGACTAACAAGATTTTCCTTCAATTTGGTGGAGTGACTTAGTTTATGACCCAACATGACCGAATATATTTAAACTTAGCCTAGATATCATCAAAACAGTTATTCTGAAAACATTTCAACATGCTTAACTTTAAAATAAGGTATCCAGAGTGTTTTCAATATGTTCCTTCAAATTGACATTGAAACCTAGTTTTTCACCTCACAGGACCCAGTCTATAACTTGGCCAAGATTTGATGGAGATGATTTTCTGATAAACTTTCATTCATATTGGATGTTGTAAAATGTTGCCTGTAGATTGTTCACAAGGCAATTGTTGATGGCGTGTGACCAAAGGACATCAGACAAAACCTGATCATAAAAAACACAAACTGTGCAATAAAAAAACAGGACTTCCTTTATATACTACATTTAATTAGATAAAACAAGCTTGGTATGATTTTGATAAACTTATCCATTAATAAAGATTACCTTGTATGAATCCATTAGTAATAAAGGTAATCAGCTGAAGTTCCTCTCCTGTCCTCGTCATAACAGCTGTAATTCCATCAGTAAATGGGTTTCTCTCAATATATTCCCTTGTTTGATGTTGATGCAGGAAGTTATATCCCACAGTCAAAGATGCATGCAATTTTCATTGTTTTGACAGGCACCAATGACCAACGGGTATATCACTAACTGCCTATATGAACTTCTTCTCCCATTATCGCCATAACAGCTGTGATTCCATGATTGTACAGGTTGATCTCAATCCATTTACTGTTTTGATGTGTATGCAGGAAAGAATATTACCTCACAGTCAAAGATGCATGATATTTTCATTGTATAGACAGGTACCAATGACCAAGGGGTATATCACTAACTGCTTATATGAATTTCCTCTCCAGTAATCGCCATCAGAACTGTTATTCCATGATTGTATGGGACGTTCTAAATCCATTCTGTTTTAAAATAAAACTTGATGCAGAATATGAATGACTGTTGTTATAATAAATGACATCAGACAATAACTGCAAAGTCAATAGTCGACAAAACGGGCGCCATTCATCGATTCACCTTTTTCTATCTCAAAATCACGGAAACCACTAACAATATTACAACTGTAAATTGTGTTTATGAAATTGAACACAAAATTGTTCCGTAATGGGTCAGTAACAGACCAAATAACTGATTTATTCATCGACCACCTTTCATAAGCAAAACAAATTGATATTGTTTCATTTCATTATTAAAGTGGGTTTAATACTAGGAGTTTTAAAAATACTGGGACCTAATACTAGGAAAATGACTTCACGTCAGCGGTGTGACGTCATAACGCTAGTCATTTGGCGCCCAAACCTGTAAATTTCATCTAGACATATTGTAAACATTAATGTTAATGAAACAATATTATTTATTTTTTTGCTCATGAAAGGTGGTCGATGAAATAAATCAATTATTTGGTCTGTTACTGACCCACTACGGAAAAATAGGGGGTCTGGAATGTATAGGGGGACTCGGCTAACGCGTCGCCCCTTATAAATTCCACAAACCCCCTATTTTTCCGTAGTGGGTCAGTAACAGACCAAATAACTAATATTATATAAAATGAAATGATAAATTAAAGAATGAGATTACAAACACTATTTATACCTTTTTCCTTTTAAATAGCCTAATATTTAAAAAATAGACCAGAATTGAAAACAATATACATGTATAATATATCTATAGGTGCTACCTATTTACGAAAAAACGCAAGATAATTATAAACAAAAATTAAAGCACATACTTTGGCCATACAAAAAGGATTTATAAGTAATTGACTAGATAATAATAATGTTAATGTCATGTTTCTTGCATTATCAAAACATATTTGGAATTCGTATTGCTGTCGTCTATTATTACGAACAGAAAATAATAAAGTAAAAACTTTCAGAAAATCAAGGAATACATTTATAATGAACGAGGTTAAAACATGAGGGCCAAGATGATCCTTAATCGATCACCTGCATTATGGTAAAGAAGCAAATAGATCAGCCCTTTTATGATGCCATCTGGCGACTACCTTTTTCAACCAGTCAATATGGCTGGAACAAATTATGTAAGGGGTCACATTTCTGCTAAACCCTTTCCCTATTAGAGACAGTTTCTGAGGCCTATGCAACAGACGATTTAGGAAAAGATTGTCACCAAAAGAACAATTGCTCCTTATGAGAAAGTTATCCTTTTGCCACAATGTTTGATAAATAATTATACTTTGAATGAGTGTGGCAATAGCTCATGTATAGGAATTTGGGGTCTTTCATGTTGATACCACTTTTTGCGGGAAACGACGTCGCTCCATTGACGTTACGCCAAGATGAAGTGTAACGGAAATGACATCACGTCCTTCTTTGGCAACGATACAGTCAAAATTTAGGTTCGGGCGTAGCTAATGCTGTCGGTTTTTTGACGAACGGGAAAACATATTTATGTTATTATGTTTTAACTTTGCGTACAAATGTTTATTCCCACATAACACAGCATTTTAATGATCTTAAATATGTATTTTAAAAAAAAAAATGATTAAAAAGACGACAATAATTTTTAATCCGTGTTTTTCCGCTCATTTTATACATACCCAAAATACCGATTTTAAAAAAAATGATTAAAAAGACGACAATAATTTTCAATCCGTGTTTTTCTGCTCATTTTATACATATCCAAAATACCGATTTAAAAAAATGATTAAAAAGACAACAATAATTTTCAATCCGTGTTTTTCCGCTCATTTTATACATACCCAAAATACCGATTTTAAAAAAAATGATTAAAAAGACGACAATAATTTTCAATCCGTGTTTTTCTGCTCACTTTATACATACCCAAAATACCGATTTAAAAAAATGATTAAAAAGACGACAATAATTTTCAATCTGTGTTTTACGTCTGTCTTTTATACATATCCAAAATGGCGGCCCCCATGGATTTTTCCAGTTTCATTTCAGAAAGCTTCATGGGTTATTGAAAAAAAAAAAAAATCTCACACCTGTTAACTATAAGCGAAAAAACCCATTCATGGGTTTTTTTCGTATTAGTTATGTCAAAAAGCCAAGCTTTGGGTTCTGCAACCAGTTTTGTTTTAGACCAGTTTGTACCCCTGTGCAGTCTTATCTAGATTATTCCTTTAAACCAGTGACTTTAAACTTATCTTTTTTACATCAATTGTGAAACAAGCTTTAATCTTATATTAATCACGCTCAATGTTCTGGAGATACAACCAGTTCTCGCCCAATTTGTGCGGAAAATCCCAATCTTCACTGAATTCTGATTCAGATATTTGGGGCATTTTTTTAAGAATTAGGTAGACTTTGAGAATTCCGGTGTATTTTGGTATTTTTATACATTTTTCATTTGAGTATATTTGGGCAAAGATGCTTCTTTAATTTTTTGAAAAGGGGCCAATTCCCCACTTGTGTTCAGAAAAAGTAACCATTGAGGGGTTTATACAGATATTGTTGACAATCAAAGATAAATCAACATTTTAATTGACATAGGATTATTATAATTACTGATGATACAGATGTAACTTACATTTGTGTTTATCTTATGAAGATGACATTTGACCTTACAGCATTATGATGTTTGAAAGCATTGTGAAAAAAGGTCAAATTGTTGACAATATGCAATTATACTTCTCACAGTGCTTTTGAATTAAAATTAATTGTGCATTTTCTAATTCTTAAGATTTAACTGTTTTGCAAGATGTTTTTATACTTACTTGAATGATGTTTAGCTGCAGGGTGGATTCTTTTAAAGCATCGTAGTGGTCCTGACGGCTTCCAGAATTCTCGACCTCAATTTAGATCCCAGTTTATATAGGTGTGAATGGATGATGGTTCTTTTGTTGTATAATCACTACATTTAGATAATGATTAATGTGATAATGATGTATGTTTCAACATTGTTATAAATTATCCTATATCATGGTTTTCAAAGTATTCTTAAGATTTGAAGTATTGTTTGATAGAGGACATTTCCTCCTTTTCTCACAATATTCCTTATTCATTAATATAACTATACCTTAGCCAGAAGTCGACCTGTCATGTACATATTCTCCTTTTCTCACCAAATGTTTTCAAAGTCGTCCGCAGCAGATTAACTATTTAGAACACATCGAGATCATTTAAATAATCAATCAACAGGTAAGTAAGTATCAATAATCAGTCTTTTGTATATGACACCTGTGTGTTAAACCATCCATTCACACCTAAATAATCCGATAATGGGGTCGAGATTTCTGGCGTCCATGCAATGTGCATTGTTAAGATTAATTTTTGATTATCACATCCTTTTATCAATTGTAAAAACATTTTTTAAAATTTTGTTTAGAACACACAGCACAAGGCATGCCTATAATAGATATAAATCCGTCTCGGCCACGGATATGACTGTGTCTCCAGTCAAGTCTTTTAGAAAACCTGTTCAAACTTCCTTTTTTGGACACCCGATATGTCTCTTGAATACACTGGGGACGTTTCTTCTTGGGTTCTTTTCGCCTAAAAAGCTGTTAGTTTTACCTGATTAGCCATTAGTCTTAAATATTCCGTCCACATTGCAAATGTGTTCACCACTAAAAAATTAAGTGGATGCCATGCAGTAGACACGTAAGATATTACGTCATTAAATGTGTAAACAATCTGCACTCGAGAACTTCGAAGAACACTTCTAAAAATAGATTTACTTTCTTATGTGCTATTTTTGTGATATTTACTTAGGGTCATATTTATTTCTTACATCATAGAGTAAGCGTGGGAGTTCCGGATCACTAACAAAACAAATAGTGAGAGCTAGAATAAAGGAATTGAGAATTTAAAAGAAAATTTTGCAGTTTAATGGCAAAATATCCCACCTTTCATCTTTAATATATTTGTTGTCTGTCACAAACATGAACATTGTTTTGGTGTATTTGGGCAGAGACATAAATACATGTCTCTGATTTGTGTCACAGGGTGTATGTTCAACCCATTTTTGCATCGATCTTTGACCGTCCAAAGGAGTTTTGTCAGAAGGACTGACGACTTTAGTAGGTCTGTGAAGCATTGTCATTGATCTAGTGAAACAAATTTACCACGAAGAGCATCTTGGATCAGACAGTTATTCCATCGCCAGGAACATCCGTCAATGAATGCAAAACATTCAAATTTACGGGTGCAGGAGAAGTCGTCTACCTACAAACTCGTCTAACTAGTAATATAGAGTAACCATTAGGAGAAGTCGTCAACATAAGGATTATATAGTACTATATACTTAGGAAGGATAATTATCGATTATAGTAACTTTGAAGTTAAATATATGTTACAAACATTAGTTTAACAATAAGATGTTTGTTTATAATAAATAGGCTACTTATAATTATATTGTTTATGATAAATACTTGTAAATATATTGAAATTGGCTCGTCTTTTAATTACGTTATGTGTCGCGTGTATTTTATTGTCGGCATACTTACTAGGGTTGATTATTAAAGAAATTTATGGACAGTCGGCTTTAATCATACATAATGTTAATTGCTCATTAAAAATACATGTGAAAATAAAAAAAATGTTTGTCTTTTGTTATACCCTCTGTTTGTTTCACCTTTTTATTCATTTGCCCATATATATAAAAAAAAAATCCCAAGATAAGCTATATCTCAGAAATACTTGAAATGACTGTGTATATGTGTTTAAGTTGTTCCAGTAGGGTTAGTGAACGAATGCATGCGTTATGCTGTGACAGTTGCAGTTGCTGGCAGCATCGTGTCTGCAAAAACGGTAAGAAATTATAATTATATATCTATAATTCTCTTTCTTCTATCCGTCTCTCTCTTTCTTTCTTTCTCTCTCTCAGTCTCTCTACCGCTCTCCCCATCCCATCCCATTTTATCTCCCCTCTATTTTAAACATCTTAAAATAATGTATGAAATGGAGCCGTCGTTTATGATAAACGATTTCTTCTTTTCCAACATTAAATCAGTAATTCCTCTTAAGACCAGAATAAAACAATGAAAACATCTGAAAAGTTAAAATGATGTATGAAATGGAGCCGTCGTTTATGATAAACGATTTCTTCTTTTCCCACATTAAATCTGTAATTTCTCTTAAGACCAGAATAAAACGATGAAAATATATGAAAAGTTAAAATAATGTATGAAATGGAGCCGTTGTTTTATGATAAACGATTTCTTCTTTTCCCACATTAAATCTGTAATTTCTCTTAAGACCAGAATAAAACGATGAAAATATATGAAAAGTTAAAATAATGTATGAAATGGAGCCGTTGTTTTATGATAAACGATTTCTTCTTTTCCCACATTAAATCTGTAATTTCTCTTAAGACCAGAATAAAACGATGAAAATATATGAAAAGTTAAAATAATGTATGACTCATTAAATATTATGAATAAAAACAACATTATTTTAAAACTGATTGAATTTGTTGTTATTATTTCAATCCAATCGGTCAATTAACACCTTACTTTAACACTAACACCTTTATATCGATATTGATTATAAAGTACTATATAATCCTTATGTTGACGACTTCTCCTAATGGTTACTCTATATTACTAGTTAGACGAGTTTGTAGGTAGACGACTTCTCCCGAACTCCAAATTTACAATACAGCTAGATCTTATATCTTTGCCTACAAGAACGCCAAAATGATATTGTCTGTGTTAATATATGTTACGAAAACGAGAGAGATAAAAATTCTTACCTAAAACAAAGGGAATCGTAGCCGATAGGTTCTGGTTATCAGCCTTTACTGTAAACAAAAAAGTGATTGTCGTTATCTCGGGAACCAGCTTGATTTGGACGGATGTGACGTCGGCCGGATATGAATAAATGTCGGCCATGGTTCCCTGCTTTGTTCTATGTAATTTCATTTGGATTTCATGAGCTGGGCCGTAGTATCTTTGCACCCAATTTTTTTCCATACTGAATATAGGAAATTTCCCCTTATTAAGGTTAAACCTCATAACGAGCTATGCTCGTTAGTATACGTTATATTACATGTAACCATGTCAGAACTTCTAACATTAACATGGTAGTAATGGCTGCCATCCTTGGCGCTCAGGTTTGCGGGGTTAGAATTAAAATTGACTGGTGGGACATACTGGTCGATATTGCCCAGCCGATGATTTATCGCAGATCGCTGTTTATCTAAACATTTCAGAACATTGTAGGACCAGATTTACAATAGCTGCTACTAAATTTGATTTGGCTTTACCGTTATGTCCGTTTGGTTGAGGGTACATTGTTGCACGCACAGACATACATATTCTATGTAGTTATACATATATGCCTTCAATCCGCCAAGACCGTGTTACTATAAATAGCCTCTCTGTATTGTATTTTATAAAAATATCATTATTATTATAGTATATACTGACTCGGTGGTGTAGTGATAAAGTGTTCGCCTCGGGTGTGAGGGGTGCGGGTTCGATCCCCGGCCGGGTCACATAACATACTTTAAAAATGGTAGTAAAGGCTCACCTCCTGGGTGCTCAGGGATGTGGGGTAAGCATTATGACTGACTGGCTGGTGTCAGGACAAATGGACCAGTAGTACTGGTAATTTACCCAGGAAATGCCGTGATATTACTGAAAAATTATCAAAATTGGCGTAATTTTCACACATATATTTTCACTTTCCTGTACAATAAACATCTAAACATTGATCGTATATGCTTCATTTTTACTGGGTAGACTGTGTATACTTTCTTGACTTTCAATTGACTGTTTTTCAACATTTACTGCTAAAAAGGTTTTGAACTCTTTATTACTTTTCTGTCACTTTTAGTAATATTTGCAGAAGTTTCAACATTTCAAAACATTTTATCTCCATCTGGAGTTGATCACCTTTAACTTGTATATCACTTAACCCTTTCCCTCATATATATGCTTTCTGACACCTCTGCAGCAGACGGCTTTTTGAAAACATAGTGACAAAAGAAGAAATTGCTTAAAACGAGCAATTTCTCCTTTTGCCACAATGTTTTCCACTTTTAGTCATAGGTTATCCGTTCAATTAAAGAGATTTTCTAGTTTTTGACGAATTTTTTTCAAAGTCGTCTGCTGCAACATTGTCGTTTGATGGAAAGGGTTAACGTGAACTTGTTATTGTAAGAACATTTAACCCTTATCCTGCATAATTCATGCAACTGATTTATTTTATTATTCATGTGTTTTAAATGTCTTTGAAAATTAATGGAATAGTTGTTCATAAGAATTGTAAACAGTCTTAAAATTCTGACCTGACCATGGCTCGAACCTTCGGCTATTTTATCCGAAGGCGAACGCTCTACCACGTCGCTTCAAAAGAAAGCCCAATAGCAAGGCAGTTTAAATGTCCCCTTATATATATATAGCGTGGCTACTAGCTCGCCAAATGACTATATGCCGAAAGGAGTGGGTAAATTTATCCACATCGACGACGAACTTAGCTGCATATACCTCCTCCAAATTTGAAATTCGTACTAGAATTTCAGGGATCTGAGAATGTTGTGAAGCGTTCCCGAAGCACCTTATGAAGCATATTATGAAGCACCTTATGAAGCATCTTACGAAGCATCTTATGAAGCACTTTATGAAGCACATTATGAAGCACCTTATGAAGCACCTTATAAAGCACATTATGAAGCACCTTACGAAGCACCTTATGAAGCACATTATGAAGCACCTTATGAAGCACCTTATGAAGCAACTTATGAAGTACCCTATGCAGTACCTTATGCAGTACCTTATGAAGCACCTTATGAAGGACCGTATTAATCACGAAGCACCTTATGAAGCACATTATGAAGCACGAAGCACCTTATGAAGCACCTTATGAAGCACCTTATTCTGCGCAATAATAACAGTCCTCAAAGATCCGACATGACCAGGGCTCGATCCTTGGACCTTTTGACCTTTGACCCCTCTTCCACGTCGCTATAAAAGTAAGCTCTATAGCAAGGCAGTATAAGTATCCCCTTATAAGTATACATGTATAGCTTGGCTACACAATTGGTAGATGAGCTACCAACAATGTAATACAGAAAAACACTGATCGAATGTGCAGGCATATCTTTGTCGACATTGTTTGGAATATATCTAGATAGTGCATGATCAAGAGCGACTCTGCGCTGAGTAAGTGTTTATCCGGTTGCACAGAGAAATATACTCACTGTGTACATGTATATATAATTCTTTATTAACAGTGACTCGAACCGAGTGTTTATTCCTTATTCCATCCATTCTGGTGTATGTTTTGTTTTTACACACGTCTCAATATAACAAGAGCTGTCGGAGGACAGCGCGCTCGACTATATGCCTCTTATTCACATAAAGCACTATTTCATTATATTGCACTTAAGTACTTTTAAATTATATATACTCTATATGTAAAAGCAACTGAATAGATACATACATTTAAAAGTCAATCATGGGCAATAACTCCATATTAAAGTTAAAATCATGAATGAAAGGTATTAGATGTAATTATATTCCAAATATGAAATCCCTAGCACAAGTACTTAAAATATTCCAAATATGAAATCCCTAGCACAAGTAATTAAAAATTAAAATAAAATTCCAACTTGCCCTAAAACTTTAACCCCCCCAAAATCATGTTTTTTACCCCAAAAAGAAGGTCATTCTCAGCGTCTTGAGCATTCAATGTGGTGAAAGGTATTATATGTAATTAAATTCCAAATATGAAAGCCCTAGCAAAAGTACTTATTGAGAAAAATTAAAAATTAAAAAGAATTCCAACTTGCCCTAAAACTTTAACCACCCAAAATCATGTTTTTTACCCCAGAAAGAAGGTCAAACTCAACATCTTCATCATTCAATGTGAAGAAAGGTATTATATGTAATTATATTCCAAATATGAAAGCCCTAGCACATGTACTTATTGAGAAAAATTAAAAATTAAAATAAAATTCCAACTTGCCCTAAAACTTTAACCACCCAAAATCATGTTTTTTACCCCAAAAAGAAGGTCAAACTCAGCATCTTCAGCATTCAATGTGAAGAAAGGTATTATATGTAATTATATTCCAAATATGAAAGCCCTGGCACATGTACTTATTGAGAAAAATTAAAAATTAAAATAAAATTCCAACTTGCCCTAAAACTTTAACCACACAAAATCATGTTTTTTATCCCAAAAAGAAGGTCAAACTCAGCATCTTCAGCATTCAATGTGAAGAAAGGTATTATATGTAATTATATTCCAAATATGAAAGCCCTAGCACAAGTACTTATTGAGAAAAATTAAAAATTAAAATAAAATTCCAACTTGCCCTAAAACTTTAACCACCCAAAATCATGTTTTTTACCCCAAAAAGAAGGTCAAACTCAGCATCTTCAGCATTCAATGTGAAGAAAGGTATTATATGTAATTATATTCCAAATATGAAAGCCCTGGCACATGTACTTATTGAGAAAAATTAAAAATTAAAATAAAATTCCAACCTGCCCTAAAACTTTAACCACACAAAATCATGTTTTTTTTACCCCAAAAAGAAGGTCAAACTCAGCATCTTCAGCATTCAACGTGAAGAAAGGTATAAGATGTAACTATATTCCAAATATGAAAGCCCTAGCACAAATAATTATGAATGAAAATGCCAACTTGCCCTAAAACTTTAACCGGACGCCGACGCCGACGCCGACGCCGGGCGAGTAGTAAAGCTCTCATATTCTTCGAATAGTCGAGCTAATAAAAGGTTTACTTTATTTAGTATTAGCTATTTTGAGTTATGTTAAAAAAAAGAAACTTCAAGTTATACCAAACTTCTATTTGATTTTCTCGTATAAATTTGTTTATGTAATTGTATGTATGCAAATTACGAGATACATGTATTTGTATGAATCTAATAAAATGTATATCTACATGCATCTACATGTATCTATCACACGAGCATATTGATGTTAACAGTCGCAGCATTGGTGTTAAAATCATCTCGAAAACGCTCTTAACTCTTTCAGCGACACAGGCAATATTGAAGTTTTAGCAAACAATGCAGATTCAGGTGAGTCAGCTCGTAACGAGCTGTCTTACCTGAAATCTGCATTGTTTGCCGTTTATTTACCAAAATAGTCCAAAACTTTCATAAATTGAGAAATGGACACACCCGATTGTTAACATGGAAGAGTCCACTTTAAACAATTCAGCGCTGAAAGAGTTAAATAATAAAAAGAAATAATATTTCCATGGGCTAATCATGCTCATACTGTTTTTATTTTGTTGTCACGAAATAATTACATTTTGAGAAAGATATTTGAAAAAAAAGAAAAATTAAAGATTGTGTTGAATATTTTCTGAAAAATAAAACACCAAAGCAATAACATGTGATTGGTCAAAATTAACCCTTTCCATGTAGACGCTTTATGACACCTTCGCAGCAGACGGCTTTTTGCAAACATTGTGACAAAAGAAGAAATTGCTCAAAACGAGCAATTTCTCATTTTGTCACCATGTTTTCAAACCTATTCAGTTAGTGTACTTTCATTTAAAGGGAGTTTCTAATTTTGTTCATGTTTGTTTTCAAAATCGTCTGCTGCAGATATGTTGTATGTGGGAAAGGGTTAACACGAGCCTTAATCGAATATGTATTTGTTAAACAGCGAAGAAGTTAGGTCTGGTTTGAGAACAATAAGTACTGCTGCTGTGCTGTTATATCTATACAATTTCATCACTGACCTGCTTTTCATAATAAACAATCAACCATTACCCACATACAACAAATCTACACCAGGCGGCTTGGAAAACATGTAAACAAAAACATAAGAGTTCTCTATAAATGAAAGATCATTTATTGAATAAAGTTGAAAAATCTTGTGGCAAAAGGAGAAATTGCGTATTATCAGCATGTTTATTTCTTTGACCAAATGCTTTCAAAAGGTATCTGCTGTATAGGTGTCAGAAGGTGTCGGTATGTGGGGGGGGGGGGGGGGGGGGGGGGGGGGGGGGAAATCAAATACAGGTGGTTTATGAAGCTAACGCGACAATACTTTATAAAGGATTAGAAGGTTTATAATTCAACGGTAACCCTTTGTAATGGCAACCCTGTGTTCCATAGTAAACACAACGTAAACACGTTTTGTCTATGGAGCGGAACGAAACCTACCTGTATTATGCATGTAATCCCGTCAAACAGGTTTGGTTTACCGACTAATGCACGGATTATCGACGAAACCTTTATAGGTTTCGCAAAACAGGTTTTGGGTTTGGTGACTATGGAACACAGGGCTGGTTTCGTTCGATTTCGAGTTATCGCGAGACCAGAATAAATGTTTTGATTTTAACCAATGAACGATGGCCCTGAAATTTGCACCGGAGACGTTGTGTTAATATCAGATCCGACACAGTGTAGACAAGTGAACACGTTTGTGGGATCCCATTGTTTCTTTATGCTCAGCAGCCTGTCGTAGTGACCACCCCAGTATCGCTCCTTCCAGTTTGGCAGGTGGGCGGAGGGCTCGTTGAAGTAGGTTCCATTGCCGTGTTTTAGCAGAATGTCCGTCAGATTCTCCGCATACTCCACGTACGGTGACTCGTTGTCGCTGTCCCAGCTTATACCGCACGTGAGAGACATAACGCCAGTTCGAAAGCTGGGGTTCAGCGCTGTGTCGTCCGCGTTCACGTCCTTCATATGACCTGTATAAAGTAGAATACTCGTTAAAATAGGTCAAGGTCATTGTCTGATGCATTAACCCCACTTTCCCACATACAAAATAAATGCAGCAGACGACTTTGTCTGATGCATTAACCCCACTTTCTCACATACAAAATAAATGCAGCAGACGACTTTTTTTAGTTCTCTGGGGATTTGTCCTTGACCTGGAAAAGCGAAAGTAGAAATTGGGGGTTTACGGGTTGCTAAAAATGTAGGGTCAAACGCTTTTTTATTAGATACATTAACTCCTTTCTTTCCTTGAACAGCATATAGGTAACTCTTGCCAATGATATATGTATGTCAGCTAGACAAAATGGATCAACGTATTGGCACCTTAAAGCGGAGGATACGTGTTTTATCTATATCACCACGCAGACGACTCGTTAACATTTTGTGACAAAATGAGAACTTGCTCATGACGAACAATAAGATCCTTCCGTCACAATGTGTTCCACTCTTTTCCTTAGTCATATCTTCATTTAGAGGAAAGTTTCATTGTTTTTCACTTTATGATTTCAAATTGCCTACTGCAGAATTGTTGTATGTACATACAACAAGTCTAACAGCAGACGACTTTGAAAACATCTCAACACAAATATGGAAATTCCCTATAAATGAAAAGTGTAATTATTTATTGGAGTTGAAAAGATTGTGTCAAAAGGAGAAATTGCTCATCATGAGCAATTTCTTCTTTTGCCTCAATACTTTCCAAAAGTCGTCTGCTACATAAGCGTCAAAAAGCGTCTACATGAGAACAAAATGTTAAGCGTTACCTCCGATAAGCGTCCCGGTACATCCGCCGTTAGGCATATCGGCTGTTTTCGAAAACAGTATAACCTTGAGATCAGTGTAGAAGTCGTCTGTAAAGCTATCGGGCTGCATCAGTACGTTGAAAATGTAACTCTTGTAGTATATAGGATCAGTACCATGTGACGTGTAATCGAGGAAATTCGTCTTATTCTTAAACTCACAGTGTGTCTGCAGATCACCCAAAATTGGGTTGATGGTATTATAGGAAGCCGACCCCCTCTCCCCGTAGTGATTCATTGACAGATATAAGGCCCCACGGGATGTATAGACACCGGGTGGGGAGCCCGATGTGAAGATATGATATCCTCCCCATTCTGGCGCCAAGCTCGTTCCAAGGAGAGTATAAAGGCGCCGCATGAAGTCTTCCGAGAGAGGTTTGTACGAGAGATCATAGAGAGGGAAGAAGCAGTTAACGACTTGCATCTTGGAGTCGACGTGTAGTTTGTACGTAAAAGCCGTGACGATTCCAAATGTCGATCCACCACCCCCGCGGAGGGCCCAGAAGATGTCCGTGTCTTGGGAGGTGGTAATCATACCGGTTTCCTTATCGATGGTCGTTGTGGATGATGCATTGGCATAGACGAGAGATCCGTTAGTTGTTACCATCTCCACCTCGATGAGGTTGTCTACTGCAGCACCGAACTTACGACCTATTGGTGCGTGACCCCCGCCGAGTGTGTATCCACCCATAGACACCGTATGTGCCGAACCGCCGACAATAGATCGTCCATGTTTACTGCTCTGTATGAAATAAAAGTAGTATTGGCTTTGATCGAATTCTGCCAACCATACGTAGAGCTCGGTAATACATAACATGTTACGTAAGGTTGGAACACATTCAAGCATTCATGTTTACAACTCAAACCAATTCAACTAAATTGTATATGGCAAATAGTAAATGATTATGGTGACAACACTACTTATCAAGAAATGAAATATTTAGGCCATTCATATGAAAAGAAAATTAACAAATTACGATTTTAAGTATTTAAGTATTAATCAACACTAATCGTTGTTGGAATTGGAGCCAGGTAGGCGGGGTAGGATGTGGATATCCGGTTTTCTTTTGAGAAAAAAACAAAAAACAAAAACGCAATACCTGGTTGAACTACTACAACTAGTCTTTAAATGAGCCGTACCGCGAGAAAACCAACATTATGGCCTCTGCGTAATGTATCGACCCAGATCAGCCTGCGCAATCCGCGCAGACTGATCCGGGCCGACACATTCCGTCTCAGGGGGATAGAGGTATAGGGTAATGATTCCCGAAACAGAAAATCCACAGGAGGCGAAAAGTGTGTATCCGGGTAAGCCTGCGCGGCATGCTAAGGCTGATCCGGGTCGATACATTACGGAGAGTCCACATTGTTGGTTTTCTCGAGGTACGCTTCATATGGTCCATATGCTATAATAATAACGACCATAATTTTAACGTATGAGAAAACTCGGGTAATCCCAAACAAGACCGTGTTACTATAAATAGACTCCCTATTGTATTATATATAAACAGTCATTATTATTATATACTATATAAGCTGTTTATAATAATACGGCAGGGTTTCTACAAATTAACATTGTGATCATTTTTATTATAGCATATGGACAATATAGAGAGACTACTTGAGTATTTTAATCCCATTGTTTTCTGAAATGAAAACTCGGACGTTTATGATTTAATATTTAATATAAGCCAAAACAGGTTTTGATTAACATAAACAGCAGGTAGTAATAACTCATTATTATGCGTAGAATTTTCAGTGAAAACCGAAAATGCATTCAGTAAATGCGATTGCCTTCGTTAAAATCCTGTCCAATCCCAAATCAAATAGTCAGATAAGTATAGCAATCCTGGTCCGGGCGGGTCAAAAATTCAGAACAATAATCAGTGCTTCATTGTTCTCCGCAACCCGAGTCTTAGAAACAAAACCTTTATTTTTACATCGTTAGACACATTGATTTGTGACAAACACACGTTAGGTCCCATTGTTAGAAATTTACAATGAAACAATGGAATAGTTAAAGTCAAATTATAAAAAAAAACTGTCATTGGCTGCTCATCGATAAAACTGACGTTTACTTTAACTTTATTTGTCAAGTAAACGTTTTTAAATTCGTTTTAGAAAAACACTTACGTATTTTAATTGTACGGGAAGAAAGAAATTAGAATCAACTTTGTTTTAAATTAATCCAGCATGAATACATCTGATTTAAACATACATGTATAACACAGGGGCGTAGCTTTGCAATAATCAATGTGTAGGCCGTCTCGTGAGAAAACCAACATTGTGGACTCTGCGTAAAGTATCGACCCGGATCAGCCTAAGCATGCCACCAAGACACTTTTCGCCTCCTGTGGATTTTCTGTTTCAGGAATCACTACTCTATACATCTATCCCCCCTATCCCTGCGGACAGCGCAGGCTGATCTGGTCGATACATTACGCAGATGTATATCGCCGCAGCTGCATTTTGGGGCATTTTGAGAAAACAGGCATTTGAGGCCCTGAAACTATAACATATCTGAAACATTTTCTGCGCTCAGAAATGAAATCAATGGTCCAACCGTTCTGATTGGTCACTTTTGAGAACGAATTTGTAGTTTTGGAGATCGTGGAAATATCCCATCGTGGCTGCGCCTTCTCGCACTCCGATCAGGGTATTCACTATTTGTCATAAAATATCACAAATCCACCATAGAAACAAAGAGACTAGTTCGACAATAAATTGCAATCTCGTCAAAATTCCCATGAATTTCAAAATCTCCGAAAGTCGGTTTTCGCGTGACATTGCTCAGTAACTGCGCTGAATAACATAAAGTAGACTCTTCAATGTTCAGGATTGGGCGACTTAATTGTTCATGTAATTAGAGTTTTGGAATATTTAAATAATTTAAAGGCAAACAATGCTGATTTCAGGTGAGACATCGACATAACCTATATCGTAGAACATTGTAACTTCATGATTATCCTAACTTGTGACGTCATTATCCTTTCTCAGATGTGCTAAAACATATTCCAATGTCTAAATATTCATAAAATGGTCCTCGATAGCGGTTCTTTTGAATGCTTAGGCTCACGAATTGATTAGACCTGAGTATATAATATCATGATTCGTTTTAAACAGGTAAACAGTTTTACGTCCGAATATCTGTTCTTATAAGTGACGCCTCTGTAGCAAACGACTTTTGAAAACATTATGGCAAAAGGATAACTTGCTCATAATGAGGAATTTCTCTTTTTGCCACAGTGTTTAAAAATATTTTCACTAGCAATACTTTCATTTATAATACAGTTACCACAGTTTTGGCAAGATCATTTCAAATTCGTCTGCTGTATATGCGTTGTATGTGGATAAAGAGGTGAACATAATATTAAAGTATTATAGAACAAGACCAAACAAATGCAAACCTCAGTGTACAGCCGGATCCAGGTGTTACCGGATTGCGCCGTGACCTCTCCGTCCATCCATCGAGTCGAGTAAAGGTCAAAGGTCAGTCCCTTCATCTCTCTCAGGTTGATCTGTAGACTCCCGTCGCCGGTTGATCTACCGATATAATCATGCCCGGACGATCTCACCGTAATCTTGATATTATGCTTGTTCGCAAACTTCACGGATTTGATGACGTCATCAACGCTCTCAACGAAAACGATGACGAAGGGGAATCTGGTTACACGCGTGTTGTACATGATACTACTGTTTACGTAGCTGTCCATAACTGGATAAATGGTTTTCCCATCGAGTGAGTGCATGTAGTCGATGAAAGGTTGATTTTCCGGCCAACAGCTATTTCCCGGATAACAACGTTGATCGCCACATGGTGTCGCTGCTGATGCCGTGGTAATAGAACAGGCGAGTAAAATGGCCGTTGTATACCATGCAATCGCCATATTTGAACGGTTTAATCTGGTTAATCAATTGCGTTTCTGTCTGGTTCTGAAATGTAATTATTTGCGATAGTTAGTCGTGTTGGGTTTCCGGTTTGGTATCAATACGTGTAACATTAGCGTAAAACAAGAAGGGATCGGAGGAGCTTTGTTTCATTGGGGTTAGCGCCGTTTTCAATATTATTTCACTTATATCACGTTGAAAGAACACTTAAATATTTTCATCATCCCCTGGTAAACAATCTTGTACTATGTTAGGGAATGCACCTTGCCAACCGACAATCTACCTTGATCTCTGCGACTGTGGAATGAACCCGGGACGCCCGGTTCCGAATCGCCGAGCAAACCACTCGATAACGGCGTATTCCCGTTCCGAGGCGCATCAAAGACTATACAACATGTAGTTTAAACTTATTTATTTTACATCGATTGCGAAACAAGCCTTTGGCTTAGATTAATCACTCTCGATGTCTGCTTCCTGGAGACTTAACCAGTACTCGCGCCGTTTGTGTGGAAAAATCCCAAAGTCAGGACCCGCTCATCACGGGACTCGAACCAGGGACCTTTGATACGAGAGGCCGACGCTCTACCTCTGCCCCACTGTCTTCCACATGTAGATGGACACTGAAGGCTCTGTTAAAAATATGTTCCCATGCAATACGGCATAATCTTGGTATACATGGTCTGCTAATCGTTATCAGTATTTAGTAAAAGTTTGTCTATAAATATGAAGTCTGGGCTGATACTGCCGTGTGTAGGAATACCGCTGTACAACGGTCAATTTATCAAAAACTGTACTTGATTGATTTATTGCTTGGTGTTTTAGACAAGACAGTCAGTCGTAATGCTGGCCCCGCAACCCTGAGCGCCAAGAAGGGCAGACATATCTACCATTTTTAAAGTCTTTGGTATGACCCGGCCGGGGATCGAACCCGCGACCTCTCGCGCATCCGAGGCGGATGCTCTACCACTACACCACCGAGACGGTCTCAAGAACTGTAAAGTCACTCACCTTTATCTAAACCTTATATCATCTTGTCCTCTTTCACTAGATTGCTGTCAATAGTAGCATCCTAGAATACGTGTGTAGGGGATGTTACGGTTATATACGATTCTGTTAT
>JASEVX010000009.1:15260524-15304002 GCA_031761405.1 Serripes groenlandicus | reverse complement strand
GCCAATGATATATGTATGTCAGCTAGACAAAATGGATCAACGTATTGGCACCTTAAAGCGGAGGATACGTGTTTTATCTATATCACCACGCAGGACGACTCGTTAACATTTTGTGACAAAATGAGATCTTGCTCATGACGAACAATAAGATCCCTCCGTCACAATGTGTTCCACTCTTTTTCCTTAGTCATATCTTCATTTAGAGGAAAGTTTCATTGTTTTTCACTTTATGATTTCAAATTGCCTACTGCAGAATTGTTGTATGTACATACAACAAGTCTAACAGCAGACGACTTTGAAAACATCTCAACACAAATATGGAAATTCCCTATAAATGAAAAGTGTAATTATTTATTGGAGTTGAAAAGATTGTGTCAAAAGGAGAAATTGCTCATCATGAGCAATTTCTTCTTTTGCCTCAATACTTTCCAAAAGTCGTCTGCTACATAAGCGTCAAAAAGCGTCTACATGAGAACAAAATGTTAAGCGTTACCTCCGATAAGCGTCCCGGTACATCCGCCGTTAGGCATATCGGCTGTTTTCGAAAACAGTATAACCTTGAGATCAGTGTAGAAGTCGTCTGTAAAGCTATCGGGCTGCATCAGTACGTTGAAAATGTAACTCTTGTAGTATATAGGATCAGTACCATGTGACGTGTAATCGAGGAAATTCGTCTTATTCTTAAACTCACAGTGTGTCTGCAGATCACCCAAAATTGGGTTGATGGTATTATAGGAAGCCGACCCCCTCTCCCCGTAGTGATTCATTGACAGATATAAGGCCCCACGGGATGTATAGACACCGGGTGGGGAGCCCGATGTGAAGATATGATATCCTCCCCATTCTGGCGCCAAGCTCGTTCCAAGGAGAGTATAAAGGCGCCGCATGAAGTCTTCCGAGAGAGGTTTGTACGAGAGATCATAGAGAGGGAAGAAGCAGTTAACGACTTGCATCTTGGAGTCGACGTGTAGTTTGTACGTAAAAGCCGTGACGATTCCAAATGTCGATCCACCACCCCCGCGGAGGGCCCAGAAGATGTCCGTGTCTTGGGAGGTGGTAATCATACCGGTTTCCTTATCGATGGTCGTTGTGGATGATGCATTGGCATAGACGAGAGATCCGTTAGTTGTTACCATCTCCACCTCGATGAGGTTGTCTACTGCAGCACCGAACTTACGACCTATTGGTGCGTGACCCCCGCCGAGTGTGTATCCACCCATAGACACCGTATGTGCCGAACCGCCGACAATAGATCGTCCATGTTTACTGCTCTGTATGAAATAAAAGTAGTATTGGCTTTGATCGAATTCTGCCAACCATACGTAGAGCTCGGTAATACATAACATGTTACGTAGGGTTGGAACACATTCAAGCATTCATGTTTACAACTCAAACCAATTCAACTAAATTGTATATGGCAAACAGTAAATGATTATGGTGACATAAATAGTTACGGACCAACACTACTTATCAAGAAATGAAATATTTAGGCCATTCATATGAAAAGAAAATTAACAAATTACGAATTTAAGTATTTAAGTATTAATCAACACTAAGTATCGTTGTTGGAATTGGAGCCAAGTAGGCGGGGTAGGATGTGGATATCTAGTTTTCTTTTGAGAAAAAAAAAAAAAAAAAAAAGCACAATACCTGGTTGAACTACTACAACTAGTCTTTATATGAGCCGTACCGCGAGAAAACCAACATTATGGCCTCTGCGTAATGTATCCACCCAGATGAGCCTGGGCAGTCCGCGCAGACTGATCCGGGCCGACACATTCCGTCTCAGGGGGATAGAGGTATAGGGTAATGATTCCCGAAACAGAAAATCCACAGGCGGCGAAAAGTGTCTATCCGGGTAAGCCTGCGCGGCATGCTAAGGCTGATCCGGGTCGATACATTACGGAGAGTCCACATTGTTGGTTTTCTCGCGGTACGCTTCATATGGTCCATATGCTATAATAATAACGACCATAATTTTAACGTATGAGAAAACTCGGGTAATCCCAAACAAGACCGTGTTACTATAAATAGACTCCCTAATGTATTATATATAAACAGTCATTATTATTATATACTATATAAGCCGTATAGAGGGGCTGTTTATAGTAATACGGCAGGGTTTCTACAAATTAACATTGTGATCATTTTTATTATAGCATATGGACAATATAGAGAGACTAATTGAGTATTTTAATCCCATTGTTTTCTGAAATGAAAACTCGGACGTTTATGATTTAATATTTAATATTAGGCAAAACAGGTTTTGATTAACATAAACAGCCGGTAGTAATAACTCATTATTATGCGTAGAATTATCAGTGAAAACCGAAAATGCATTCAGTAAATGCGATTGCCTTCGTTAAAATCCTGTCCAATCCCAAATCAAATAGTCAGATATGTATAGCAATCCTGGTCCGGGCGGGTCAAAAATTCAGAACAATAATCAGTGCTTCATTGTTCTCCGCAACCCGAGTCTTAGAAACAAAACCTTTATTTTTACATCGTTTAGACGCATTGATTTGTGACAAACACACGTTAGGTCCCATTGTTAGAAATTTACGTTGAAACAATGGAATAGTTAAAGTCAAATTATAAAAAAAACCTGTCATTGGCTGCTCATCGATAAAACTGACGTTTACTTTAACATTATTTGTAAACGTTTTTAAATTCGTTTTAGAAAAACACTTACGTATTTTAATTGTACGGGAAGAAAGAAATTAGAATCAACTTTGTTTTAAATTAATCCAGCATGAATACATCTGATTTAAACATACATGTATAAAACAGGGGCGTAGCTTTGCAATAATCAATGTGTAGGCCGTCTCGTTAGAAAACCAACATTGTGGACTCTGCGTAAAGTATCGACCCGGATCAGCCTAAGCATGCCACCAAGACACGTTTCGCCTCCTGTGGATTTTCTGTTTCAGGAATCACTACTCTATACATCTATTCCCCCTAAGAATGTGTCGACCGGATCAGTCTGCGCGGACAGCGCAGGCTGATCTGGTCGATACATTACGCAGATGTATATCGCCGCAGCTGCATTTTGGGGCATTTTGAGAAAACAGGCATTTGAGGCCCTGAAACTATAACATATCTGAAACATTTTCTGCGCTCAGAAATGAAATCAATTGTCCAACCGTTCTGATTGGTCACTTTTGAGAACGAATTTGTAGTTTTGGAGATCGTGGAAATATCCCATCGTGCCTGCGCCTTCTCGCACTCCGATCAGGGTATTCACTATTTGTCATAAAATATCACAAATCCACCATAGAAACAAAGAGACTAGTTCGACAATAAATAATTGCAATCTCGTCAAAATTCCCATGAATTTCAAAATCTCCGAAAGTCGGTTTTCGCGTGACATTGCTCAGTAACTGCGCTGAATAACATAAAGTAGACTCTTCCATGTTCAAGATTGGGCGACTTAATTGTTCATGTAATTAGAGTTTTGGAATATTTAAATAATTTAAAGGCAAACAATGCTGATTTCAGGTGAGACATCGACATAACCTATATCGTAGAACATTGTAACTTCATGATTTTCCTAACTTGTGACGTCATTATCCTTTCTCAGATGTGCTAAAACATATTCCAATGTCTAAATATTCATAAAATGGTCCTCGATAGCGGTTCTTTTGAATGCTTAGGCTCACGAATTGATTAGACCTATATATAATATCATGATTCGTTTTAAACAGGTAAACAGCTTTACGTCCGAATATCTGTTCTTATAAGTGACGCCTCTGTAGCAAACGACTTTTGAAAACATTATGGCAAAAGGATAAATTGCTCATAATGAGGAATTTCTCTTTTTGCCACAGTGTTTAAAAATATTTTCACTAGTTATACTTTCATTTATAATACAGTTACCACAGTTTTGGCAAGATCATTTCAAATTCGTCTGCTGTATATGCGTTGTAAGTGGATAAAGGTGAACATAATATTAAAATATTATAGAACAAGACCAAACAAATGCAAACCTCATTGTACAGCCGGATCCAGGTGTTACCGGATTGCGCCGTGACCTCTCCGTCCATCCATCGAGTCGAGTTAAGGTCGAAGGTCAGTCCCTTCATCTCTCTCAGGTTGATCTGTAGACTCCCGTCGCCGGTTGATCTACCGATATAATCATGCCCGGACGATCTTACCGTAATCTTGATATTATGCTTGTTCGCAAACTTCACGGATTTGATGACGTCATCAACGCTCTCAACGAAAACGATGACGAAGGGGAATCTGGTTACACGCGTGTTGTACATGATACTACTGTTTACGTAGCTGTCCATAACTGGGAAAATGGTTTTCCCATCGAGTGAGTGCATGTAGTCGATGAAAGGTTGATTTTCCGGCCAACAGCTATTTCCCGGATAACAACGTTGATCGCCACATGGTGTCGCTGCTGATGCCGTGGTAATAGAACAGGCGAGTAAAATGGCCGCTGTATAACATGCAATCGCCATATTTGGACGGTTTAATCTGGTTAATCAATTGCGTTTCTGTCTGGTTCTGAAATGTAATTATTTGCGATAGTTAGTCGTGTTGAGTTTCCGGTTTGGTATCAATTCGTGTAACATTAGCGTAAAACAAGAAGGGATCGGAGGAGCTTTGTTTCATTGGGGTTAGCGCCGTTTTCAATATTATTTCACTTATATCACGTTGAAAGAACACTTACATATTTTCATCATCCCCTGGTAAACAATCTTGTACTATGTTAGGGAATGCACCTTGCCAACCGACACTCTACCTTGATCTCTGCGACTGTGGAATGAACCCGGGACGCCCGGTTCCGAATCGCCGAGCAAACCACTCGATAACGGCGTATTCCCGTTCCGAGGCGCATCAAAGACTATACAACATGTAGATGGACACTGAAGGCTCTGTTAAAAATATGTTCCCCCATACAATACGGCATAATCTTGGTATACATGGTCTGCTAATCGTTATCAGTATTTAGTAAAAGTTTGTCTATAAATATGAAGTCTGGGCTGATACTGCCGTGTGTAGGAATACCGCTGTACAACGGTCAATTTATCAAAAACTGTACTTGATTGATTTATTGCTTGGTGTTTTAGACAAGACAGTCAGTAGTAATGCTGGCCCCGCAGCCCTGAGCGCCAAGAAGGGCAGACATATCTACCATTTTTAAAGTCTTTGGTATGACCCGGCCGGGGATCGAACCCGCGACCTCTCGCGCATCCGAGGCGGATGCTCTACCACTACACCACCGAGACGGTCTCAAGAACTGTAAAGTCACTCACCTTTATCTAAACCTTATATCATCTTGTCCTCTTTCACTAGATTGCTGTCAATAGTAGCATCCTAGAATACGTGTGTAGGGGATGTTACGGTTATATACGATTCTGTTATCTATGTAGAATAGTTCTGTATCCATCGTTAGGTAATACTGTATTATACAACACAGTTATTTCAGTTTGGTTGGTAATGGGTCAATGTCTATTTGCTTTGGTTCAATAACAAATGAACCCATCTATGAAAAAATGTACCTCTTGCTTTTTCCAAACAGCGTACATAGCACTCAGTCTGTGCATCAGCAAATTATTGTCATGATCTACACTGTTACTTACGGTGGCACAGAGGTGACATGTGTACGTTTTTATTTATCTCGTGCGAGATACTATGTCGTGCGCACGAGATACTATACTTAGTAACTCGTGCGCACGACATAGTATCTCGTGCGCACGACTTAGTATCTCGTGCGCACGACATAGTATCTCGTGCGCACGACTTAGAATGTCGTGCGCACGAGATAAATAAAAACGTAGTTACTTACACAAGCTTGCTAGAAGCATCTGTGTACTTGAGTTTCTTTGAATAAATCAGGGTAGGATTTTCCCTTGCACTGGCTGAATTCATGTTTACTTGTAGGAATAATCATCATACATGTAGTATGGTATTAAAATTATTCTTATTGTCTTAAAGTAAACTTATTTATTTTACATCGATTGCAAAACAAGCTTTAAGCTTATTCTAATCGCGCTCAGCGCCCGCTCCCTGAAGACATATCAAGTACTCGCGCCACTTGAGTGGATAAATCCCAAAGGCCGACGCCGCTCTGCACGGGATTCGAACCCGGGACCTTTGTACGAGAGGCCGACGCTCTACCACTGAACCACTGTCTTCTAATTGTCTATGTCTAGAGTCAATTTACAAATTTGCGACGAGTGTAGATTAAGATCCGCCAGTAGCTGACCTTGTACTAGAACATATTTCAATGTTTTCTAGGCCAATTGCTAAAACGATGTTGCAAGTGAGTCTTTACAGACCCGAGTCTAAATTCATCTTAAGGTTTCCTTGAGAGTGATCTGCGAAAACGAACCTTTAGGTAGAGCTCCCTGTTATTGGTTCGATGAGAGTGATCTGGAAAACGAACCTTTATGTAGAGCTCCCTATTATGGGTTCGATGAGAGTGATCTGGGAAAACAACCTTAATGTAGAACTCCCTCTTATGAGTTCGATAAGAGTAATCTGGGAAAGCCAATTAAGGTAGAATTCCCTCTTATGGGTTCGATTACAGTGATCTGGGGAAAACGAACCTTTAGGTAGAGCTCCCTCCTATTGGTTCGATGAGAGTGATCTGGGAAAACCAACCCCTCTTATGGGTCGATGAGACTGATCTTATGGTAGAACTCCCTTTTCTAAGATTGATGAGAGTGATCTGGGAAAACGCGATCGGTGTATTCCGTACGAAGTCGGTTACAATTATCAGTATGTTTCGAAAGTTAATAACGAAGAGGGCTATCACTCCAAGACTCGAAAGTTCAAAATCCCGGCTCGACCATTTTTTCTTTCCGGTGACTGACACAAATTATTTTGACTAAGTGTCATTCTTCTTCCACAGATTGCCTAAAAGTTATTGTTGGAAGACAGTCAGTTGCCTTTGAACATTGATGTGAAGAATACTGTGCGAGAAAGTCAGGAGAATTAACCACCGTTATATAACTGGAATACCGTTGAACACTGAGTTAAACTCCAAGCGCTTTAATAAATCGAACATACCATAACTATTCAGCAAAATGTTATATAAGCCGTTCCACGAGATAACCAACATTATGGACGCTGCGTAAAGCATCGATCCGGATCAGCCTTAGCATGTCGTGCAGACAGACACTTTTCGTATCCTGTGGATTTTCTGCTTCAGGAATCATACCTTTACCTCTAACCCCCTGAGACAAAATGTGTCGGCCCGGAGATTAGCCTGCGCGGACTGCATAGGCTGATCTGGGTCGATTCATTACGCAGAGTGGATACTGTTGGTTTTAGCGTAGAACGGCTCATATACATTATACATGTTATGTAAATAAGTGTTCTTCATGTCTGTACATATATTGTATATATTCTTCTTCCCCATCCATCTATGGGGCCGAGCCCCGGTATCTCAGTCGGTAGCGACGCGGGCTGTCAATCCAGGGGTTGTGAGTTCGAATCCCAACTCGGCCAACATTCTTTCCGACGTTTGACAAAAGTCATTGTGACCTGCGTCATTCGTCTTTCACCAATGGGCTGTTTAACAGTCTATGTGGAAAAGCAGCCAGTTGCTTGGAAGGTATGTTGTGTGGTGTATTGGTGTGGGAAAACCAGGAAACGCATGAGTAGGTGAACTGGTCGCCGTGATATGACTGAAAAATTGTTAAAATCAATCAATCAATCCATCTATGGGAATGTTTCCACTTGTCTTGTTTGTTAGGTTTTTTTTCTGGTAAATTGTGAAAATTGTGCATCTTCTTACAATATCTCCTACATAGGGGGCAATGAAGAAATTGTATTGTATTTGTTATGTATTGCACTTTTCATCCGAGATGATCACGCTTGTGAGAGCAACAAGGTAAGTCTGTATATGATATTTAATGAAGGCATTGTTACAAAGCACTTCCAATTGTCTTCCCGAGGTGAAGTGACGCCCATGATAAATTAGTTTTAGTACAAGAAAGCGAAAGATGACTCGGGGCTAAGGCACTCATTGTTATAGCACTGAGTTTAAATATGTTTTTTGGGGAAAACAACTTTGGCATGATATGGATTGAAACGGAGTGATTCCGTTCTGGAAATAATTATGTCGTAATACTATTATATTGTTTCCTTAATTACAACTTTCCTGGTGGGAAAAGGAGAACAAAAAACGAAATGGGTGTGTTCGTGCTGTGTTCTCTAGTTGGACAAACCGACCTTCCGCGTTTTAATTAGGTCAAATAACGAAACTGCTTTAAAAGAAAAATCGGTAAAAATGTATGTGTTAACAATTGAAATATATTTGCTAACGTACAAATTGTCCATTGAAATGACACCAGAAATCTCTAACTTGATACAAAGTGAAATTAATTAAACATATAATTATATCATAGCATATTTGTCTACCTATGACACCTTGTTTGCATGCTTGCGTACCTGCTGTGCTATTGGCTGAGGACAACATGTTTTTCAGCAAATGAAAAATAAAAAAATCATATTGTATCTGCAAACAGAGTATGAAATACAAGATAACATTAAATAATACGAAAATGAAATATGCATGGTACAATGGACAAAACAATGCCCTAGCTTATAACGACCTATTAAAAATGACCTACTTCAAGGGATTGACTGATTGAGGAAAGTAAAAACTCCCCTGAGACTGTGTGTATGCACATATGCTCACCCGAGTCCCCACTGTTCGCTGACACTACAAGGCCCCCATGTTTGCTAGACGCGACACAGAGATGTTATGCCCCTAATGAGATCCAGTATCAGACATGCTATGGACATTAAACATTTTAAAATCGATTAAGTTTATACCAATACCTTGTAACTTGTATTAATTAGGGATGGTTGTATTTATATATAAATATACATATTAAGGACAAAGTGTTCCGATCAATGAACGCATTGTTAAATGTCCCTTATCAGTTAGACGTTCCTATTAATATCATGCTTGATTTATTTGATTCTCACTTCCAGTCTGTTTCAAATGATAGGTGTGAGGAATGGGGACATTTCAAAGGCTTGGCGTGAAACGGTTGTTACTAAAATTGATTTATTTTTTACCAAGGTTAATTACCTCGCCATAAAGTCTTTATAAGCGTTAAATATTTTTTCTTGGTAAACAATGGAAATTTAGGTGCCATTGCTCGTTCTGAGTAATGGCACCTAGATTTGCATTGTTTACAAAGGGGTCAAAATTGCCCCTAAACCAGGGTTTTCAAAACAGGTTTTTAATTACAACCGTTTCACGCCAAGCCCTCGATTTATCTGCTTAATACAACCAAGAAATAGTGCAAAGTTCCGTAAATGCATTCTAAATGTTAAAACCCGCACGTCGACTTTCGCTATATACGCTGAACTTGGACGATATCCTTTATATACGGATTGTACTGCCTATTTTTTTTTTATTTTTTTTTTTCCCCAAACTTTATTTGCCACGTCCAAAGGTATGGAGAGGTCGTGGCCATCCTCCTCTCTCATACCTTACATCAAGATTTTTCAAATTTATCATAAGAATATAAAAATATATTTTTATACCAGAAAAAGTCAAATAGTTATATTCTCAAAACGTTGACATTGGATCAAAGGTCATTAGTGGAAAATGATGTAAATATCGTTAACTGGTCTTCTAAAGTTCGAGATATCGTGCAAAATGAAGGATTTCACGAGAGTTGGTTGTATCAGTTGTTTGCAAAAATGCTCACATCAGCAATAGGCTGACAGGATCATTATATTCTGACGTTAACCCTTTACCACGTACAACAAATTTGCAGCAAATGATTTTGAAAACAAATAGTAAAAAAAAACACCGGAAAATATCTATAAATATAGGATATAATTACTGAAGAAAATGGAAAGCATTGTGGCAAAAAGAAGAAGAATCTCGTTTTTAGGAATTTCGTCTTTTGTCACAATGTCTTTAAAAGACGCCTGTTGCAGTGGCGTCAGAAAACGTCTATATTTGGGAAAATGGTTATAAATGTCCTGTATAAATGAGACTTTTTACTAGCTTATCTCTGTTCAAGTGTGTTTACCAACTCATATATCGAGGGTTTGGCGTAAAACGGTTGTAACTAAAAACCTATTTTGAAAACCCTGGTTTAGGGGCAACTTTGACCACTTTGAAAACAATGCAAATTTATGTGCCATTGCTCAGAACGAGCAATGGCACCTAAATGTCCATTGTTTACCAAGAAAAATGATTTATAACGCTTTAAAAAGACTATATGGCGAGGTGATTAACCTTGTTAAAAAAATACCAATTTTAGTTACAACTGTTTCACGCCAAGCCCTCGATATACACACTGGATTCATGGTCGCAAAATTAACGTTATTTTAAAATGTTCTTTCAACATAACGCAAACTATCACAGAGACAAATGAGAACACGACAAGTTCGTCTTCATACATGTGATTAGTTTTACGTAAACGAGTTATGAAGGCCCCTCGTTGCATGAATTAGATTATATCTAGATCGATTGATTGTTTGATTGTTTGATTGTTTGATTGTTTGGTGTCTAACGCCGCTTTCAACATTGTTTTCATTTATATCACGGCGTATCCTGGTAAGTTACCAGTACTGCTGGTCCATTTATCGTGACACCGGCCAGTCATTCGTAACGATAACCCCGCAACCCTGAGCGCCAAGGAGGGCAGCCATTGCTACCATTTTTAAAATATTTGGTATGACCCGCCCGGGAATCGAACCCGCCACCTCCCGCACTCGAAGTGGACGCTCATCCACTACACCACCGAGGCGGTCAGAGTAAATATAGAAACAATTTTCGAAATTAATAAATACATGTAGTCAGCGATCAGCGAATTTCATTATATGTATATATATATTTTTTTTAAGGTCATTTAAAATAAATTTCATTAACTAAAGTTAGAGTAATGAAATTTATTTTTAAATGACCTTGAAAGAAAAACAAATATATATATATATATATATTGAAATTTGTATGTTTGACCATCGTCTGTGTCAAAAGCTAGCACATAGTTCAGGACAACGTTATCCACCTCAGCAAAATAAAGATGTTTTGACATCGGTGAAAATAGCTCGAGGTCCAAACAAATAGTTCAGAAACTTAGAAGACGAAAAACGTTGCAAATGCTTCATTAATCTTAGTCAAAATCTAGCTCATGCATTGGAAACTATTTTGAAATATAAACTTCGTTAATCTTGTCCCGCATACAACACATCTGCAGCGGACTACCAAATCCTATTGGCAAAGACATGAAAAATCTCCATAAATAAGGGTTTAATTATTAATTGTGGCATTTTCTTTTAGCAATTTCTTCTTTTGTACAAATGTTTTAAAGGATCATCTGTTTCTCGGGCGTCATAAAGTGTGGACAATTGTTAACCCTTCGAGAATATAGCAGTGAACTTTTCGGTTGTATAGATCTATGATAAATCGTTCTGTCGCGCAAAACGAAAATCCGTATATACCTTAAGGCTGGTTTTTCCATTCGTAAATATTGCTAAGTACCTATATTAACAATCTGTACATAGGAATAGGAAGGGTTGATTGATTGTTTGGTGTAACGCCGCTTTCAACAACTTTTCAGTTATATCACGGCGTTTCCTGGGTAAGTTACCAATACTTTCTGGTTCATTTATTCTGACACCAGCCAGTCAGTCGTAATGCTTACCCCGCGACCCAGAGCGCAAAGGATGGCAGCCATTACTACCATAAGTCTTTGGTATGACCCGACCGGGGATCGAACCCGCGATATCCCGCACCGAGAGGGACGCTCTACCACTACACCACCGAGGTGTAGGAATTGAAAGGGTAACACAATATTACGCTACAGTACTTTTGTATATATATATATGAGTGATGCTCCACGAAAATCAACCTCAACGTAATTATGTTCGATACATTCCGTCCCAGGGGGTTAGAGGTATAGAGCAATGATTCCTGAAATTGAAAACCCAAAGGAGGCGAAAAGTTTTTGCCCGGGTAAGCCTGAGCGGCTGGCTTAGGCCGATTCGGGTCGATACTTTACGCAGAATCCACAATTTTGTCTTTTTCGTAGAGACCGTATAGCTTTGCTTTAATCAACACTTTGTTAATCTGATCAGACTGAATCTCAGCTGACGAAAAGGAAATGCATATACAATTCAACCTGTGTTAAAAGACCACACCAAATAGGTAGCGATAACTCTGGTCTTTGTTTACGGTTGGTCTTAAGTTGCAGGGTCATTTAAAAAGAAAATGATAACATGGGAAATTAAAAGTGTTGTACCTATAGATAGGGAATTGCTATAGAAAGATGGTCTAGATGCCTCAGTCACATTTACTCTACGGCTGTAAGCCCCCGAAATCAAGAGATGCATGCGCCGGTCGCAGAGGATCTGCGGTGGCATCAGGGTCGCCCGAGCACGTATCACTATCCCTATAGGCCGTAGGGGTCGCCTTAGGATTATAGCGCGGAGTTATATCTTTCTTAATATCTGGGTTCGCCGTAGCAATAAGACAAGCCGTAGCCATGACATAGAGCGATTCCACGGCGACCATTCGTCGGGCGTACGGTGGCCCTGCGTTTGCCGTTCGGCTGCACTAGGGTCTTATGTGGCCCTAGTGTGCCCGACGGTGGTCTTGCGGTATATGGTACGCCCTGGGGAAAACGCTAGGCCCACGCACGGCTACCGTGCGTGGAGCAGGTATATAAACCAGTTGTTTCATATGTATATATTGCATCTGCCTTGGTATTTGACAACAAAATACAGCCGTGCGTCATCACTTTAAAGGTCGTACGGCAGCCGCAGGTTTTCTTTCTCCACACATTCAAAATAAGCCGTGCGGCTACCCTAACATATGTGGCAGTCCGCGCCGTGCGTGGAGCAGGTATATATATATAGTGTTTTCATATGTTTACCTTGCGTCTGCCTTGGTATTTGTCAAAACCCTGCGGGCGCCCTAAGGCTGCCTTGCGTTATCAATTTAAAGGCCTTACGGCAGCCGCAGGTTTTCTTTCTCCACAAATTCAAAATAAGCCGTGGGGCTACCCTGACATATGTGAGAGTCTGCGCCGTGCGTGGAGCAGGGTTTGCTTTCATATGTATATCTTGCGTCTACTTTGTTATTTGTCCAAAAGCCTACGGCCACCCTAAAGCAATCTTGCGTCATCACTTTAAATGCCGTAAGGCAGCCGCAGGTTTTTTCCCCCACAAATTCAAAATACGCCGTGCGGCTACCCTTACATAAGTGACTGCTTCGGTATGTGACCGTGGGAATACTGAGGCGGCCCTGTACTTGCTATTGGCCGTAAATATTTGGGACCCCACGGCCGCCGCGGAAAATGTGACTGAGGCATAAGAGCACGTTTGACTGTATAGGTAAACCTGTAGATATGTCAGCATCGAATTGCATTATATCATAGACTCGCCTCAGGCTATTAGTGCAATCCAATCTTGGTCTACATAGTTGGTCAGAACTGACTAGGCCTACCTCATAATAATACACGCATTTGTCATGCATGAACGGGGTGATATTTTACTTAGGTGAATACAGGGATCTTGTAAAACGGAAAAAGTAAATTGTACATCCACAGTGTACCTGTCTAAAAGTCAATAATAGTTTTATTATAATGCACATTTAATTTAAAATATACAATAACGTGTATTTTTCGCTTTCTTTTCGTCCGGAGTACGATTTAGTTCCGCTTCATCTGTTGTCAAGAATTTCCTTTTATTAACCTCCAGGAGTGAAATGATTGGAATGAGTGGAATGAGTGAAATGACTGATATTTAGGTTCAGGAATTAATATGAATATATAATTTCTTCTCCCTCTAGGACCATTGTTGTACAATGTATTGGTATATGATAAGACGTATTCCATTGCTCAAAGGTAGTATAGTCAATTCACCGATGAATGATCTGTCATGCTGATTTATGTCGTATTAAAGGCAAAACATACAGCATTGCACCGCCAAATGCGATGGCAATTCCAGCACACACAAAGGGCAAATCGTAGCTGTTCGTCACATCAAATAACCAACCTGAAATAGCATGAAATAAAACAAATTCGAAATCAATAATCAGCTTTTGACTTGAAAAGTATGCAACAGGCACTAGTCTGTTGGTGATCGATAAGTTATAAACAAAAACAGTTATATACTGCTCATAGGATTTAAAAAGATGGTCCTAAATCGATCACCCTAGTGGTAGTATAATAGAAAAGGTGTAAATGCTTATATCGGATACCATTTGATCAAGAGTGGAAATAGAATTGCGAGAAGTGGATACTGTAAATGACACAGCTAATAAGTAAAATGACATTATGTAATAAAGCATTAATTCTTTGAATATATTGAAATAGGACCACTAAAGTAACATTCCTGTGACTTTCGGTTGATATCACTCCAATGGTTTAGGAGGATATGTCAATTGCAGCTAAAAGTTCATTTAACCCATTTTCTGATACCGCCTGGTGGTTATCGTTTTCAACTAATTAAAATGGCTTAAACAAATTGTGATGAGGCTCACTAAGGAACAATCGAAGGATCATTTTTTGTCATTTTGCCCCTTTTCTTATGAAGATTGGACATTTCCCTCCTTTCTGATGCGGCAAAAAAACGTCCTCCATAGAATTTAAATATTTTAACAATTTTGAATTTGGTCCAGTTATGTAGGAGGAGATGTTGTTAAACCTTTCCCTCATACGACAATTCTGCAGCAGACGACTTTGAACATATTTTGTCAAAAAGTGGAAAATCTCTATAATTGAATGGATAACCTATGACTAAAAGTGGAATACATTGTGGCAAAAAATTGCTCGTCAGAAAGCGTCTATATGAGGGAAAGGGTTAAAGCTAAAAGTAAATACCGACGACAGACCTTGAGCATTCGGCTCATAATTATCGATATCTCCTTTAGTCAAAATGTTTTCAAAAGTTGTCTGCTGTTGAAGTCTGCTGTTGAGGCGTCAAAATACGTCTGTATAAGGGAAAGTCTGTAATGCCTGTATTATTTTTATTTTAAACTTACTCCATAACATATATTTTGTTAAACTTACTTCATAACATACTTATTTTATTTTCATATATTTTGTTAAACTTACTCCATAACATACTTATTTTATTTTCATATATTTTGTTAAACTTACTCCATAACATACTTATTTTATTTTCATATATTTTGTTAAACTTACTCCATAACATACTTATTTTATTTTCATATATTTTGTTAAACTAACTCCATAACATACTTATTTTATTTTCATATATTTTGTTAAACTAACTCCATAACATACTTATTTTATTTTCATATATTTTGACATGGGGCAGGTAACTCGTATTGGGAAATGAGAAATCAGATAAACTATTTGAAGCTGATGCATTTTAGAAGGAAAACACCTTAAATATAATTGAATTCAAAAATGAAAATATACGAATATCGGACATTTTACCATATCGCCCAGTTACTTAAATGCTTTGATCATAAAGAGTCTAAGTATTAAGTGGTCGGGATACATTAGAAGGCAGTATATTCCCGTAATGGTGTTCTCTAACTAACTCCTGGCATAAGCATAACTTAAGATCACGCGGCACCAGGGGCGTAGCTACACATATTTTCTCAAAATGCCCCAAAATGCAGCTGCGGCGATAGACATCTGCGTAATGTACCGACCAGATCAGCCTGCGCTGTCCGCGCAGACTGATCCGGCCTACACATTCCGTCTTAGGGGGATAGTCTAGATGTATAGAGTAGTTATTCCTGAAACAGAAAATCAACAGGAGGCGAAAAGTGTATATCCGGGTAGGCCTGCGTGGCATGCTTAGGCTGATTCGGCTCGATACTTTACGCAGAGTCCCCAATGTGGATTTTCTCACGAGACGGCCTACACATTTTAAAATTATTGAAAAGCTACGCCCCTGGGCACCATAAAGTTTGCTGTACATATCGATTCGAAACATTCACATGGCACGCATTAATGCATATCAATAAAAGTTATCGATTAGTCTTTTGCCATTCATTTATCAATATATTGAAATATTCAAAAGTTGTTGTTTTTTAAATTGATTATAGCCTCAATATGGAGATAGTCTACAACGCTCTGGCTAAGGAGCGTTTTGCAAGTTCTAAAATCCTTATTCTGAGTGAGACGATTATTTTGAGTACCAACAACATAGATTTCTGAGTCTCTTGACTACTCCGTATCTTGTCCTCTGTATGGACATTTGGAAAGTGAAACAACACACATGTCCATATTTTGCTAAAAGGAACAACCCCCTTAAAGCTTTGCCCACATGCATATGCAGTTTGGTGCATCTAAAGCAGACGACATCTGGTAAATTGTGACAAATGGAGTAATTGCTTATCGTAAGCAACTTCTCCTTTAGTCACAATGTTTTCAACTATAATTAATAATTGTACTTTCGTTTATAGAGAGTTGCTAATTTGTACCTACATTCTGTCAAAAGTCTTCTGCAAATTCGTTGTATGTGAGGATTGATTGTTTGGTGTTTTACGCCGCTTTCAAACAATTTTCCAGTTATACCACGACATTTCCTGGGTACGTTACCAGTACTACTGGTCCATTTATCCAGTTACCAGTCAGTCAGTCGTAATGCTAAACCCGCAACCCTACGCACCTAGTAGAGCAGCCATAACTACAATGTCAAAGTAGTGTATGAGGGAAAGGGATAGCGATGTTTACCTCCTAAAGGCGGTCCTACGAACGTAGCGATTCCAGCAAAGAAGTTCATCACACCAAAGGCATCGGCTAACATATCTGTACCGACTAGATCAGCTACAATCACAGATGTGAGGGAAATGGTTACACCTGAATAGGAGAGAAGGGGAAAATTTACTCACTGATTCAGGAATAAGAAATTACAATAAATAGTGACACCTGATTCAAGAATAAGAAATAACGAGAAATAGCGACACCGGATTCAAGAATTAGAAATAACGAGACATAGCGACACCTGATTCAAGAATAAGAATAACGAGAAATTGTGACACCTGATTTATGAATAAGAAATAAGGTGAAATAGTGACACCTGATTCATGAATAAAAAATAACGAGAAATAGTGACACCTGATTTATGAATAAGAAATAAGGTGAAATAGTGATGCCTAATTCAAGAATAAGAAATAACGAGAAATAGTGACACCTGATTCATGAATAAGAAACAACGAGAAATAGTGACACCTGATTTATGAATAAGAAATAAGGTGAAATAGTGACACCTGATTCATAAATAAGAAATAACGAGAAATAGTGACACCTGATTTATGAATAAGAAATAAGGTGAAATAGTGACACCTGATTTATGAATAAGAAATAAGGTGAAATAGTGATGCCTGATTCAAGAATAAGAAATAACGAGAAATAGTGACACCTGATTCATGAATAAGAAACAACGAGAAATAGTGACACCTGATTTATGAATAAGAAATAAGGTGAAATAGTGACACCTGATTCATGAATAAGAAATAACGAGAAATAGTGACACCTGATTTATGAATAAGAAATAAGGTGAAATAGTGACGCCTGATTCAAGAATAAGAAATAACAAGAAATGGTGACACCTGATTCCTGATCCGAATGTTATATGTCACAGGGTGAGAAACACATGCAGCAAGTCAGGGGTTCGAGCCCAGGACATCTCGCTTTTAAGGCGAGTACTCTTCTGATTCAGCTAGTCGGGCCGACATGTAGTCTCTTATATTGTGTACAAGTTTAAACCGCGGCATACACCCCTGTTTAACTGGAAATTCGTCCTTGAATACCAGAACTTCAGGACTCCTGTGACAAGGATGTCTTAAAACACACTGCAAACGCTGTAAAACTGACTAAGCAGTGAGTTCACGGTCCATTTTTGGGCGACAATGTCATAGGGAGAGAAAAAACATTCAGCCAGTCCAGGTCTCGATCCCGGAGCCTCTGGCTTTTAGAGCGTATACTCTACCGACTGAGTTAACAGGGCCACCCTCATGTAGCCTCTAAACCGCGTCTTTGACTCTCAAAACTATCTAAAAACATTCAGCAGTAAGCAGTCAAATTAAATTTCCGTAATTTTCAGTAATTTCCGCGAATCTGTAAAAAAACATGGTGAAAAAAGGCAAGCGTATTTATTTGTTAGCAAAATCTCTTAAACACAAAATGTTCGCACAATTCATCTCATGTAAAGGGGCCAAAAGTCATCTGTTTAAACTTTATAGGGACAATCTATTGTTTATGTTTTATTTCCCGGATTAAACGACTAGACCATAGATGGGCGCATTTTCATAAAACAAGTGTTATTATATAAAACAAGAAATATCTTTAAAAAAGATAAACGGCGATCAATATGAGAAAACACTAAGAATTATAAAATTTGCGAAATAATCTATGTGTTTACCAAAGGCTAATCGGCCATCTCCATCCGGCTTCAGTTTCTATAAATAGATTATCAAGGCCGAGAATACGCCACATGACTGGAGATTACGCGAGGCTCCTAAAAGGTGTATCAGTTTCAACTGACGATAAATAATTGAAAACTTATCATGTTTAAAAAATAATCAATATTTTGCTCTTAAATATTATATTTCATACGTTTTCACTGATTTTTTTCCACTGAAATGTATGTCTTAAGGAAAACAATTGAAAGTTAGTATGCAGAATATTTCATTTTAAAACTTCCATCTTATTAGTGCCTCTCGTAGGATCGCCAACTTAACTATGAACCAATCAAACCGTTTCATTTCCTTTATTTCTTCGACATTATTCATTAAATACAACAGTTGATTGGTCAACAATCTAGATCATTTTTTTTAATATCTAGGTCAAAACTGAGGTTAAACAGCTATCGCCGAAAAAGCTTTACAAACATTTTGACATGAAGATAAATTGGTCATTACGAACATTACGAAGTTGTTTGCAGATTCGCCAAATGCGTCTGCATGGGGGAAAGTGTTAAGAAAACTTACCACTGAACAATCCAAATATAACAGTGTATGTCAGAAGGGCTCCGAATGTGTTGAGGAACGGGCATATAATTGTCCCAACACCACATATAACGAGGGCTGTGTTGTACAGTAACAATCTATTGATACATTTCTTGTCAGATATGAAGCCAAATATGATCCGCC
Source organism: Serripes groenlandicus (assembly GCA_031761405.1). Taxonomy (NCBI): domain Eukaryota; kingdom Metazoa; phylum Mollusca; class Bivalvia; order Cardiida; family Cardiidae; genus Serripes; species Serripes groenlandicus. The sequence goes on along the minus strand of JASEVX010000009.1, from coordinate 15,284,933 downwards.
CTGCAGTGTTTGTTATGCCTATAGATGATATCAAACTGGCCGCCAGATAGCTGTCTATACCTGTAAATACATAGTGCTCGTTATTCATGTTCTTATTGAGGATATCAAACTGGCTGCCAGATAGCTGACTATACCTGTAAATACATAGCGCTCGTTATTCATGTACCTATTGAGGTTATCAAAATGGCTGCCAGATAGCTGTCTATACCTGTAAATACATAGTGCTCGTTATGCATGTACCTATTGAGGATATCAAACTGGCTGCCAGATAGCTGTCTATACCTGTAAATACATAGTGCTCGTTATGCATGTACCTATTGAGGATATCAAACTGGCCGCCAGATAGCTGTCTGTAAATACATAGTGCTCGCTGTTCATGTACCTATTGGGGATATCAAACTGGCCGCCAGATAGCTGTCTGTAAATACATAGTGCTCGCTATTCATGTACCTATTGAGGATATCAAACTGGCCGCCAGATGCGGTCTATACCTGTAAATACATAGTGCTCGTTATGCATGTACCTATTGGGGATATCAAACTGGCCGCCAGATAGCTGTCTATACCTGTAAATACATAGTGCTCGTTATTCAAGTACCTATTGAGGATATCAAACTGGCCGCCAGATGCTGTCTATACCTGTAAATACATAGTGCTCGTTATGCATGTACCTGTTGGGGATATCAAACTGGCCGCCAGATAGCTGTCTATACCTGTAAATACATAGTGCTCTTTATTCATGTACCTATTGAGGATATCAAACTGGCTGCCAGATGCGGTCTATACCTGTAAATACATAGTGCTCGTTATGCATGTACCTATTGGGGATATCAAACTGGCCGCCAGATAGCTGTCTATACCTGTAAATACATAGTGCTCGTTATTCAAGTACCTATTGAGGATATCAAACTGGCCGCCAGATGCTGTCTATACCTGTAAATATATAGTGCTCGTTATGCATGTACATATTGGGGATATCAAACTGGCCGCCAGATAGCTGTCTATACCTGTAAATACATAGTGCTCTTTATGCATGTACCTATTGGGGATATCAAACTGGCCGCCAGATAGCTGTCTATACCTGTAAATACATAGTGCTCTTTATTCATGTACCTATTGGGGATATCAAACTGTCTGCCATATAGCTGTCCATACCTGTAAATGCACAGTGCGTTATGCATGTACCTATTGAGGATATCAAACTGGCTACCGGATAGCTGTCCTTACCTGTAAATACATAGTGCTCGTTATTCATGTACCTATTGGGGATATCAAACTGGCCGCCAGATAGCTGGCTATACCTGTCAATACATAGTGCTCGTTATTCATGTACCTATTGAAGACATCAAACTGGCTGCCAGATAGCTGTCTATACCTGTAAATGCATAGTGCGTTATGTATGTACCTATTGAGGATATCAAACTATCTGCCGGATAGCTGTCCTTACCTGTAAATACATAGTGCTCGTTATTCATGTACCTATTGAGGATATCAAACTGTCTGCCATATAGCTGTCTATACCTGTAAATACATAGTGTTCGTTATGCATGTACATATTGAGGATATCAAACTGTCTGCCATATAGCTGTCTATACCTGTAAATGCACAGTGCGTTATGCATGTACCTATTGAGGATATCAAACTGGCTACCGGATAGCTGTCCTTACCTGTAAATATATAGTGCTCGTTATGCATGTACCTATTGGGGATATCAAACTGGCCGCCAGATAGCTGTCTATACCTGTAAATACATAGTGCTCGTTATGCATGTACCTATTGGGGATATCAAACTGGCCGCCAGATAGCTGTCTATACCTGTAAATACATAGTGCTCGTTATGCATGTACCTATTGAGGATATCAAACTGGCCGCCAGATAGCTGTCTATACCTGTAAATACATAGTGCTTGTTATGCATGTACCTATTGGGGATATCAAACTGGCCGCCAGATAGCTGTCTATACCCGTAAATACATAGTACTCGTTATTCAAGTACCTATTGAGGACATCAAACTGGCTGCCGGAAAGTTGAATTTACCTATAAATACATATGGTTTGCAATACCTATCTATATACCTATAGGTGATATCAAAATGGCCACCATATCGATATGTATACCTATAAAAACATAGTGTGTGTCATGATTATATATGATATCAAACTGCCCGCCAAACTGCCCACCAGGCAGATATCTATACCAGTACAGTTTTTAACAACATGCACAGACTTTGCATTATACCTAAAGATGATATCAAATTAGCCGGCTGGTATCTGTCTATACCCTTACGTTTACACTTAGACCACGATGTCCACGATGTCCACGATGCAAAAAAATCGTGGAGCTCGACGATTTATTGTTTCAGTTTTTCTGTTTCTACGTTTTGCTACGCTTTCCTGCGCTCTAAGTACGTTTTGTTACGATCTGTTACGTTTTGTTACGATTCTGGTCAAGATCTGCCACGATTTTCATTACGTTCTCTTAAGTTCTGTTACGATCATCACGATATGCTATCACGTTCTGTTACGTTCTGTTAAGATCTCTCACGATAATGCCGTTCTGTTAAGATCTCCTGCGATTTATGGCCTCGATTTGAGAAAAACTCTCCACGATAGCAGCACGATTGGGTATAAAAGGGAGTAATTAGGGGGTACCCCCTCTCATTCTCTCCAAAGATAATACCAAAGGCAAAATATGAATCCACGAGATCAAGAAGACGTTGAATTGGTATTTCTGATTTATGCATATATAGTCTGCTCGTCTTTTTTCATAAATGGAGGGGTTAGCCTTCAAAAAATCTAATATTTCCTCCTTTTCTTCGTCACTGTATGAGGTTGTTGTCCTTTGCATTCTTGCCTTCTTGGTGATTGGAAGATACGGAAAATCTTCCTCAGGGGGCTGGGATGGTGATTCTTCCGCTGCCTCCACATGGACCTCTGCTATGACTTCTTCAGATGTTGATGGAAGAGGTGTAGCTTCCTGGCATCTCTTTACAGTGGCCTTCCTCCCTCTTTTAGCTGCTGGCATATTTAAAATCTAACAACAGTTATAGACGTTTCTAAAAAATATATGTGTTTTCTTGTTGAGTCTGGCAAACGTAATGAAGCTTGCAGAGCGTGGATAAACATCGTGGGAACCGCGCGGGAATTTATCAAAGCGTGCCATACCGTGTCAGAGCGTACCAGAGCGTACCAGAGCGTGAATGCCTATCGGGATATTCGTAGCAAAACGTGCCACAGCGTGATGTCATTACTTTTGCTATTAAATATATCTTGATAAATCGTCGTAGAGCGTGATGGAGCGAGATAGAAACGTGGTGGCATCGTAGTGAACCTTGAAGGAATCGTGTTCCAAGTGCATCAAGATCCTCTACGATGGCGCAGCAAGTTATGTTACGCTCCGTTAAGGTCTGTCACGGTCTACTACGCTTTACTACGATTCCCACGTTCTATCACGCTCTCTCAAGATTTGTCGTCAAATCGGCATAATCGTGGCAAGATTTTTGACAGTCAAAAACTTTGTCACGATCCTCACGGTCATTACGATTCCAGCACGTTCTCTCACGATCACAACGATTCGACCCCACGAGCCCCCACGCTCATCACGATTCTCTCGAATCGTGGAGATCGTAGACATCGTGGCCTAGTGTAAACCCAGCATTAAGGACTCAAACAGCGTGTTCGTTATAGCTAGAGATGATATCAAACTGGCGTCCAGGTAGATATCTTTACATGAAAATAAACGGTCTATATATGTATACATTTTCCTTGTGCACAGAAATGTTGATATGAACTGTTTTAGTGTTCAGTGCCATGATTGTTCCATCTCCGTTTTTGCATAAAAGAAATGCATTCTGGTTATATTGCTGAACATTATGTCCTTGTCAAGTGAGTTGACAGTATGACATACTGTCAACTCACTTGACAAGGACATTCTGCGACGAACGAGAGAGTCTTAACGGTCCGGGATCGCTTACCTGATACTTGTAGTATTTGAATAGGACGGAATATATTATGCTTTTTAAAGACTTTATTCTATGTTAAGCTCTTACCGCCAACTTTGGGTGCGAGAAGAAACAGATTGAACAATTCTTTAGAGGTTGACTCGAGGAAGATAGTATGAACTCATTTTGAAATAAGCCAGCGGTTAAGGAAGATGTATATTTTAAAGATGTTTCTATATTAAAATCATTTTGAGAAGCGCAGGGGAAGGGTTTGAACAGAGTTTGTAGAGGGTCACTTAAAGCACATCTTAACACGCGAATTTAATTAAATTTACACTAGTGGCTTAGGAATAGATGGTGTTTAAATAGCTATCTAGCTCTGATGGCTGTCTTGTGCAGCGCAGCGGATTGCTTATTTGCGCCGCGTGGAAGCGCGGCGTCAGTATGGGATAGGTTTTAATTGTGTACCATGGGGTGACGTAATCGAAAAGGGAGCAACCAACAAATATTATTGTAAAGAAAAACTCTTGTAATATGTTTGAAAAAAACAGCCTTTATGATTGAATAAATTGTATTAACTGATTTAAGAAACAACAAGATACAAAATATGTACATCGTTTACCGTTGTTACAAAACTTTAGACACATTTAAATTGTTTTTAATAACTGTTCCCCAACTAACTAGGCTAAGCTTTTTTTATGAGTTGGTTTACGGAGTTCACTAGGCTACGCTTTTTTAATTGTTTGGTTTACTGCTCTGACGACTCGATTCATCAAAGCTCAGAAAAAAGATTCGGGTGATGTTTTTCCTATTTATTTCTGTTGTATTACTAAACTTAAAACGTTCCTCCCCATATAGTTGTTCATTCAGGACATTGTATTCTTGCTATATGTTGACTATACATGATAACGTTTTCTTTTAATTTCATAAATGCTTAATTTTGATATTAAATATCTTTAAACTTGTTAGAATTATTTGTATTTTATGTTTATATACTCTCGTTTTTTGTTATCATACTTCTGCTCAACTGGAAGGAGAATAGACTTCCCTCTCTCCTTCCAAAGCTTGTGTCACACTTAACTTATAACTAGAGCCATTAACACTTAAGTTAATATCTGTTAATATTTAAGTATCTATGTTTTTTGTTTATCTAATTGATCTAGTTAGAGCATATTTAAAATTAAGAAACTTCAGCTTGTATGACACTTTATTGTTGCAGTCAATGTTCAGCAAACGGTAAACCAAATGGTTTGAAGACTAAACTTTACATGCTGAATATCACATAGATCGTAGCATATAAAGTGTATAATCCCTACGTCAAAATGGACCCCTTTTGCTCTTGATAACATTTTATTATAGACTATGGTATCCAGGTGAGCAATAAAGGAACATCTTGGCCTTCTTGTTTAAGATAAAGGTACATTTGGCCTTCTTGTTCAAAATATTTACATCCTGTCCGTTTGCACAGGTTATTTAAATGTATTGAACTGCATCTGCTTCCCTTTAAGTCATGCTTTAAAATCATGCGCGGCGTCTTTGATGCTTAGCATCAAAATTCGTCTTGTAACAATTTGGTACAGGACCATATAGGTAACACTAGGATTTATTTTGAATTTAGGCCACGAAGTATCATTCAAATGTCTATCCATTTTTAGACTTGGCAGTCAGTGGTAAAAGAGAATATGTCGTACGAATTTAATAAGTTAAGCTCCAGCGGCCATCTTGTGCAGCGGCGCGGAACGTATTTTAACAGTACATTCCATTCCTGGTTTGAAATGTGAAAAACAAGCTTCGAGAAGAAGTATTGAACAGACGACGGACGAACAATAAGTGATGACAATAACGAACTTCGTGCTCATGTAAGCCAAAAGGTAGCTTTGTCGAAAGAAATATCCAAATTGAAAGTAGAAACCAAATATAGTACATGTTAAACACTGGTGCAGTGGTAGAGCATTCATGGTCCTCTCGTATCAAAGTCCCGAGTTCAAATCCGATGATGAGTGGAATTTTCCACACAAACGGCGCGAGTACTAGTTATTTCTCCAGGAAGCAGACATCGAGCGTGATTAATATAAGCTTGAAGCTTTTTTCGCAATCGATGTAAAATAAATAAGTTTAAACTTAACCAAATAAAACGAATAGTTCAAATGCCCAAACGGAAAATCATCAAATTACGTTGTTCTAGGAGTAGAATACTTTGAATGTCTTTCGTCATGCTAACCCCGCAATCCTGAGCGTCAAGGAGGCCCCCCTGTAGAGAACTGTATAACTATTACTGGTAAAGAAATCCGCCGTTTCCGAGTGGTAAGCGTCGTGGATTTGGAACCGGGCGTCCAGGGTCCGATCCCCAGTCGCAGCGGAATGCCCTCGGGCATATTTTCTAGCGTAATCATGGTTTGTTTACACAGGGACCATGACTAAATGAACGGTCATATATCTGAACTGTTTTAAAATAATGTTGAAAACGGTGTAAAAAGCCAAATAAAACCAAATACTGGTAAAATCCCTACCTGCTAACTCGGCTTTATCTGGCAGGTATAAATACGGTATATAATATCCGACTGAATAGAATATTGTCGACACAATGTACAACAAATACGAGATGTTCCTAAACACGCTAAAATTGAACGACTTTTTCAAGGCGTTGACCATTTCATCCAACAGACGTTTTTCGCCTCCATCAGCGGTCATTCGTTGTTCATCATTTGACGTTTTGATTGGTTCCATTAATCCTGTCACGTGATTTTCAACATCATCAATGTTTCTAGTTGTCATGGGTTTAGCAAAAGTAACCTCAGAAAGGTCAACTGTCATGTTTTCATGTAAAAGTTCATCGTCATCCTTATTCAAATGTTCGTTTTCAGCTAATGAATATTGATTGTCACAAATCAATTCCTCTGGGCGATTAATCGAACGGGCCCGGGTCATATCCATCTGATCTCCTGCAGCAGAGTTTTCCGTTGATAATAAAGCAACACCACGATCCCGTCTGTTTACAATATGGTCTAGGGGCAGGTACACCATACCACAAGCTACACAGTTCAACATGAGACCTCCCTGGATGAGGATGGCGCCCTTCCAAGTGTATCTGTCGATCAGGGTCTTTGTGAGAAGGCCGAAAATAAACGTACCAATACCGGAACCACTAACACCAAGTCCCACGGCTAAGGATCGTCTTTTCTCAAAGTACGTTGTCAAACATACTATTGAACATAAATATACCATCCCGAAACCCCAGCCTGCAAATAAATTAATTGATTAATTAAGAGTTTATCCCCATTCTGTACATTGTTTTAGTTATATCACGTGAGTTTTCACCCTACCTCGCACCTGCACTCAACCCAACATTCTAGTCAGGCAATTAGCTACCTTTCCGAATTGACTATTTTGCCCATTGTTAGAAGACGAGTGGTCTCATATATATATAGGTTTGTTTTCCGCTGTTATTATAAGTTGCATGGTGTTCTCATTTTATGTTCTACTTGAGTGGAAAATTTGATAATTTTCAACTATCATGACTGACGAAACCATTTGTTGCATAATGAACGAGTATCAAAATGGTATGTAAAGTCATTCACTTTTTCAAATACAAACACCTTAGATACAGTTACTTGAAATATACTTATTTTGAACAGTTCTAATCAGTTATATAGAAATGAATATACTTATCAGATGAAGTGGTTATGGCTGATACTTGTAGAATTGTCATAGATGATTAATTGATTGTTGTAGACTGAACAAAATCTTAATTTTGATTGACTGAAGTGTTCAAAATAGTTTTCCTATGCTTTCTGATGTATTTAGGCCCAACAGTGTATGCTAACTGTATACATTAAGTGAAGAATTCAAATGCCTAAACTGTAATATTCTTCTACTCTGAAACCGTTGGTCTGATTTCAAGATCATTTGACATACAGGTAAGCTTTAACGAAACATGTCCATTCACAATTGATTGGTTGAAAAACATGACCGACAGGCGTCATCAGACAGGAACAGGTAAGTTGACAAATGTTTAGAATGTTTCTTCTCTGGAATGATTCCTAATGTAATCATCTAAAGAAAACTGTTCACGCCATATAGATTATATTAGACGCCACCAGACTAGCAATCACAACTGCTGATATTTTTTTTATAAATATGAGTTTATAACTTGCATGCTTTTAATAATGCACATTCAAGTAACAATGATTTACCAAACAACGATACATTAATGAATTTAACACAAATCGAGGCTACACTCGAACAAGAGATGATTGACGCCGCTTTCAACAATTTATCAATAATATCACGGCCGCAAGATCACCCACTCAGTCATGTGTTCCCTGGCTTACTAACACAAGTACTCCACAGATGAGTATTTCCAAGAAGCTGGCCTCTTTTCTACATAGACTGTAAGCCCATTGGTGGAAGACGAATTAGGCTTGTCACAGTGACTTTTGATAACGATCGGAAAGAACGTTGAACGAGCTGGGGTTCGAACGCACACCATTAACAGCTCGATTCGCTACCGAATGAGCTACCGGGGATCGGAATGAGCGAGTAATTTAAGGGCCCCTCTTGATTTCGAATTATCATGAGTCCATTGTATTGTAATTATCTTTACCTGCAATCCCAAACGTTATGTAAAGACAGAACACATTCGGGGAAAAGATGCTGCATATTAGACTAGTCGACATCAGAATAGTTCCAAATATTGTCGTCTTTCGAAATCCAAAATAATTGGACATAGCTGCATTAAAAGGACCTGAAAAAAACAAAATCTTAATAAGTCACTAGAATTTCACAAAATCAGATAGTGATGTGTATTACTAGTGTTTACAATGTATACAAAACAAACAAACCAATCGCGCACTTCTTCTAAATGTACCACTTTTTAATGAAAATTTAAATGGGTAAACAAGATAATTTATTATTGACGTTATCGTTCATTTTTAAATTCCTACAACTAAACCAGGAGCAGAAACCACTAAAATGTTGACTTTTAGACCTGCATCTAACATTGAAACTATTCAGGGCCCTAACAAATCAGTTTTGGATTCATACTCCGAAATGATGTTTTAAAAGTACCAAATAGAAACCGCAAACAAGAGAGTAATCATTCTTAGCTACAATCATTTCCGCTGACCTGAGGCTGTTAACTCTGATTATTAGATTCTACTCGAGTAACGTATTTATTCATTTATTTATTTATTGGGGTTTTACGCCGCTTTCAACATTATTTTAGTTATATCACGGCGACATATCACTTATTCATGATCAAACAAACCAGTACTAGGCTAGAAAATGTGCTTGCCCGAGGGCACTCCACTATGACCGTAGTGCCGCGACTGGGGATCGAACCCGGGACACCCTGTTTCGAAATCCCCGACGCTAACCACTCGACCACAGCGGATTCCTCGAGTAACGTAACATGACTATGAATTATGTATTATTTCGTTCAATAAAACTGTAATTGACAGGGGCGTAGCTCCCTTTAGGCACTAAAAAAAATAATAATATCAAAATGCCCCAAAATGCAGCTGCTGCGATAGACATCTGCGTAATGTATCGACCAGAACAGCCTGCGCTGTCCGCGCAGACTGATCCGGCCGACACATTCCGTCTTAGGGGAATAGTCCAGATGTATAGAGTAGTTCCTGAAACAGAAAATCCACAGGAGGCGAAAAGTGTCTATCCGGGTAGGCCTGTGTGGCATGCTTAGGCTGATCCGGGTCGATACTTTACGCAGAGTCCACAATGTTGATTGGTATTACATTCAATAAAACTATAGTTATTTCCTTACCGCAAACAAAATCCTAATCGCAATTTCGGAAAAGATTAAGACTTATACACGTGTAGTTGTCTTTCAAAATGAAGACCATTATTGCAACGAATTATCGTAGACATAATTGATTGGTAAATTTATTGGTTGCTTGCGAATAGCTCTTACATGTTATCCAAACCTACCTGAAAGAAGACAGACTCCAAATGATAGCGATGCAATAACAGCCGTACTTCCTTTGGTATCTTGGTAATAATCGAGTAGTTCCACAAAAATGATTCCAAACGAATAAAATGTTCCGTCTGTTAGAACATGTGTCATGAAGCAGGCAAAACAAACCACCCATCCCCATCCGCCATCAGGGGGCGCTGTAGCTTTTGTATCCGGAACACCGTCCTCCATAGTTTGGGACCGTTCATCCCCGTGGTCTTTCATTTCAACCTTCTGAGTTCTTATGTCAGCAACACGTGTGATTCCTTTTAACATCAAATGAATACAATCAGTTAACTAAATAAGAGAGCAAATATCTTCGCCTGTCCTCGTTAAAAGTCGGTATTGTAATCGTAACCTACGTATAGCGGAGTTTGATTAGTAGTTTAGTTTCTTCAAACACTTCGATGAACCTGTTCTCAAAATGTCTTAATATCGCCAACAGCCGGAGCATTATCAAAACTAAAATTTTAGAACAGGTTCATCGAAGTGTTTGAAAAGACTAGACCACCAATCAAACTCCTGTAAAAACCGGAAACAGGACATTGTAAGCGGATACATTTTAAAGGATAGGGCCTAAATACGAAAATATAGAACTGATTGATATATCACCAGAGAGAGAGAGAGAGAGAGAGAGAGCGAGAGAGAGAGAGACAGCGAGCGAGAGAGAGAGAGAGAGAGAGAGAAGGGGGGCGGAGAGAGAGAGAGAGAGAGAGGGGAGGGAGAGGGGGAGGAGAGAGAGAGAGAAATGGGGGAGGAGAGAGAGAGATAGAGCGAGAGAGAGAGAGAGAGAAATGGGGGAGGAGAGAGAGAGAGAGAAAAATGGGGGAGGAGAGAGAGAGATAGAGAGAGAGAGAGAGAGAGAGAGAGAGAGAGAGAGAGAGAGAAATGGGGGAGGAGAGAGAGAGATAGAGAGAGAGATATAGAAATGGGGGAGGAGAGAGAGGGCGAGCGAGAAAGAGACCCGGTTGAACCCGCGACATATCCCGCACCCGAAGCAAACGCTTTGCCGGTATGTACACCATCGAGGCGCTGTAAGTAAGCCACTCGAATGCGTTTGCATTAAGCTGGGTACCTGCAAATGTTGAATGTACATGTACTTTTCAGAACATCATGTGGTCAATCGGATTTACAGATCGTGTGTGTAACAAAACTAATCATTGTTGTTGTGGACCTGTAAAGGCAAACATATTAATCTATGCTAATAAAACAATTCACTCACCATTCAAATTACACCGCAGGTCTCTTATATTAAACCGATAGCAGACGATACAACAATGACCGATGACCTTATAAGCCAACCTCAATCGAATATAACGTCCATGTATACAGTACACCGTGTTGGACCGGTACACATAAGCGACGTATTAAAAAAGTGACAGACGGAAAAATTATACTTCTCCCTAAATGTTTTAAAGTGTGTTTAACTCTTTCCCACTTGTGAACGCATTTTGACCCCTTTGCAAGAGCAATTTCTCTTTTTGCCACTATGCATGCTAGCCACTCTTATTAACCCTTTCCCTCATACGACAATTCTGCAGCAGGCGACTTTGAACATATTTTGTCAAAAAATGGAAAATCTCTATAATTGAATGGATAACCTATGACAAAAAGTGGAAAACATTGTGGCAAAAGGAGAAATTGCACTTTTTGTGCAATTTCTTCTTTTGTCACTATGTTTTCAAAAAGCCGTCTGCTGCAGAGGCGTCGGAAAGCGTCTATATGAGGGAAAGATTAAACTTTCACTAGTATTTTTCAAATTGTTGCGTAGACCTGCTGCTGATTTGTTGTAAGTTAGAAAGGGTTAAAGCAGGCGACCTAAATATATATGCCTTATCGGGTAAACCGACTTAAATTTAAAATTCTTCGTGGAGATATTGGATTTCGAACATAGTTTTCTACATTTCTCTGTGATGGTTAAACATAAATGCGAAATTTCGTAGTCGTACACAACTGCCTCGGTGGTGTAGCTGTAGAGCGTCCGCCTCGATCGTGGGAGGTCGCGGGTTCGATCACTGGCCGGGTCATACCAAATACTCTAAACATGGTAGTAATGGCTGCCCTCCTTGGCGCTCAGGGTTGCGGGGTTAGCGTTGCGACTGACTGGTAGGTGTCAGGATAAATGGACCAGTAGTATTGTTAACTTACCCAGGAAACGCCGTGATATAACTGAAAAATTGTTGAAAGCGGCGCATAACACCATACATATACACATCCACATACATACATATATACTAACATACACATACATACATATATATATATATATATATATATACTAACATACACATACATACATATATACTAACATACACATACATACATATATACTAACATACACATACATACATATATACTAACATACACATACATACATATATACTAACATACACATACATACATATATATATATATATATATATATATATATACTAACATACACATACATACATATATACTAACATACACATACATACATATATACTAACATACACATACATACATATATACTAACATACACATACATACATATATACTAACATACACATACATACATATATACTAACATACACATACATACATATATACTAACATACACATACATACATGTATACTAACATACACATACATACATATATACTAACATACACATACATACATATATACTAACATACACATACATACATCTATACTAACATACACATACATACATATATACTAACACATACATACATACATATATACTAACATACACATACATACATATATACTAACATACACATACATACATATATACTAACATACACATACATACATACATATATACTAACATACATACACATACATACATATATACTAACATACATAAACATACATACATATATACTAACATACACATACATACATATATACTAACATACACATACATACATACATACATATATACTAACATACACATACATACATATATACTAACATACACAAACATACATACATGTATACTAACATACACAAACATACATACATATATACTAACATACACAAACATACATACATATATACTAACATACACATACATACATATATACTTAACATACACATACATACATATATACTAACATATAACAAACATACATACATATATACTAACATACACATACATACATATATACTAACATACATAAACATACATACATATATACTAACATACACATACATACATATATACTAACATACACATACATACATATATACTAACATACACAAACATACATACATATATACTAACATACACATACATACATATGTACTAACATACACATACATACATATATACTAACATACACATACATACATATATACTAACATACACATACATACATACATATATACTAATATACACATACATACATACATATATACTAACATCCACATATATATATATATATACTAACATATACATACATACATACATATATACTAACATACACATACATACATATATACTAACATGCACATACATACATATATACTAACATACACATACCCATCCTCATACATACATATATACATATATACAGTGATGCATACATAACATTATCATATGTATACACGTATGGATAAGAAATATATTTTTATAAAATCACGCATACTGATTTAACTTGTTATCAACTTCGCGGCAGACACTCAGCAGCTTATATTCTTAATATTACACAATTTCATGATAATCAACAGTAACTATGATTTAAATAAGTAATACTCAAGAAGATTTAACGTTTAACGTTTAAATTCTGTTTCCACCATGTCTTCTCTCTGCAGCGTCTGGAATGTAGAGATGGTAACCCTGGTTGCTTTAGTCTTTCCTGGTATATGTGAGATTCCTTAAAATTAGTACAGGAAGTAGTTTTGAGGTTCGCCTTTGTACGATCTCCTGTATATAATTGCTTTTAGCAAGGGGCTCGTTAAAGCCAATTACTATAGTAGGCGAATTCCAAAGACACTCGTCAAAATCTAAGATGGAATCAGTCTTTATTGTTTAAGTCTTATTACAATATCGGCAATACATTACTTCAAATATCTCTTTCTACAGTAGCTCTCTATTTCTGAAAACCATTTTGGATTCCTACTTCAATTAGTAGGGTATATAGCAATTTGGTGCAAATTTCTTTAGTCCTACTTTATTTGATACAAACCAATATTTGTTTAATTTAGATTGATTGATTTTTTTTTAATTTAAAAGAGGTGTCTCTACTATTTCTTTGTGTAATACATCCCAATTATCTATAACCCTATAGCTGAAGTAATTCATTATGTGTCCTTGCTCTATGCTTGACTATGTTATATGTGTTATGATTTTGGCTTTACAATAGACCTGTTTGGTCTATTTCATTAATTAGCTTAAAGGTTTGGATCATATCAGCATTGGTTCTTCTGTACCCTTAACTGGTAAGTCCCAATTTTACTTTCATTGTAACTGAAGCCTTTCATGTCTTTCTGTATTCTAGTGACTCTTCTTGCGCATTTGTTATGCTTATATCATCTTTTTTTCCAAATTACTGAAGTTTACTCTAAATGGGGCCTTACCAAGGATGTGTATAATGATAAAAAACATCTCGAAATCCATGAATGTAAAGCTCTTGGCTATGAATCCAAAAGTTCTGTTTGCTATAAGGACTTTACTTCTGATACGGTTACTGAACTGTAACGTGGTATCAAATGTGACTCATATAGATATTTTTCTTCTACGATTTGTTTTATTTTATGGATATTTTCCTTGTTTTTCTTTCATAATCTAGACCTCAATGTTTGCATCAGTATTTTGGAACTTTGACGAGGCTTTGACTTTTTCATATTAATCACTAGGAGCATTGCGTTCAATGTGCATTTTTTTTGCATGTGTGATATACTTTGATATCAACACCAAAACCTGAGAAATATGACGCTGCTGACTATTGACTGATCGGAAGTCACAGTTCGTCACACAATCGCAATCAGTCGCAAACGCTTTACTTATCCGATCCTACACAGTGCATTACCTTACGCAACCGTCACCGTTAAAAGCTGGGCCCAATATAAATAAAGGTCAAAGTCTAATATTCACTTACAATTTTTGCGAGCGGTACTTTATCTTACATTCATAAGTAATACTAAGTATCATGAATATATCCATACATAACAATCTGTCTAGTATTTAAGGATAAATTATAAGATAAGTGTATTAAATAATAAATAATAAATAATAAAGGACGAGAACGACAGTTGGTTGAAGTGGGATTATTATCAAACTGGGAACCAGTAAACCGTGTAATACTTCCGGTTAAATAACATTTTCTGAACTTAGAACTTCTAAATATTTAAAATGAATTTTGTTTCGTTGTGAAAGAAGAAGTTGTAGTGATGCCTTGGAGTCCTAGGCTGGAAGCTTTTCTAGGCGTGGTACTCCGCGTCCCACCGCTATTTCTGATGGACAGTGTCCTCAATCGGACGTTTCTGTCGTTCGTTTTCCCCCATGACCCTAACATGTTTTGGAGTCAGTTCCTGTTTTGGTGCTGTTGTATGGCTTTCTGTAAGTAAATTAATGTTCTAAAGTGATTTCATTTGAATGGCGAAGTTGTCAGGACGTTAATTCCGGCCTGCCCAGTAACTTAATGGCCGGTTACTGCAACATGCTTGCTTAGAAACAAGTGAAATTTTCAATCCATGGGAGCTCTTAAAATAAGTTGTACTTTATTTACACTTTCCTACATACAACAAATCTGCAGCAGTTAACTTTGAAAGCATCACAACAAAAGTACTTAAAATCTGTATTAATGACAGTGTAATGTGTACTGGTGTAGGCGTGGAATTTGTTCTCCCATTGTGGGAGTTCTCATTTCAGTGTGCGGATGTGTATGCTTGAACTTCCGCTCTGGCGGGCTGTTTTAAAAGTTCTCACTTGCATGCGCATGAAAACTCCCATTGTGGTAGTTCTCATTTCCGTGTGTGCATGCGTATAATTGCTTTAAGGCTTCCATTCAGGCGGGCTGTTGTTAAAGTTTCACTTTTTCAAGTTTTAAAATGAGTACATAGTCTGAAACAATAATTATAGTCCTAGTGACTTCAAGGATAGCTTGCAAAAGGCAAAGATGCTGTCATTCATTACATCAAAAACAGCAAACATCAACTAGGGCTTCCTCGACCTCAACACAGAAATGTAGTCTTCTTTTTATTCAATGTTATTTAAACGATCTTTCTTATACAGGAGAACATATACCACGCATGAGAACTCCCACAACGGGAGAACAAATTTCACGCCACACTGGCGTGGTATCCGTTCTCACTTCCATTGCGCATGAGAACTCCCACAACAGGAGAACAAATTTCATGCCACACCAGATCCCTCACTAGAGCCTATGTGGGTCACCCATCTAGGCACTTACGCTGATGCATACATCATCAATTACATGTTGCTTAATTTTGTGAAAATGCCAAGCACTCTACAAACGTTGCTATAAAGGCAGGCTCCCACAGCAAAGCTGTAGAAGAAGGATTTGTACCTATATATTGATATCTAATTCCCGTTAATACATTTATTTCGACTTTGATCCAAAGTCATACAACTGCTCACTACTGACACTAGCAATACAGCAGAGTTGAGCCGATCACTTGGGACCATTTTTAGCTCGACTATTCGAAGAATATGAGAGCTATACTACTCACCCTGGCGTCGGCGTCGGCGTCCACGTCACACTTTGGTTAAGGTTTTGCATGCAAGTTCTTAAATACTACATGTATTGCATTGAAACTTTCTACAACCCTACCAAACTATCACACCAATGTAGATTATCAAGTTAGATAACTCTATCCTGCATTTTATGCAAGTTATGGCCCTTTTTTACTTAGAAATTCTGGTTAAAGTTTTGCGTGCAACTAAAGTAAGAGTCCATATCTCAGTATTTAATTGATGCATTGCATTGAAACTTTATACAGCACTACCCAACTATCACACCTATGTAGATTATCAAGTTAGATAACTCTATCCTGCATTTTATGCAAGTTATGGCCCTTTTTTTACTTAGAAATTCTGGTTAAAGTTTTGCGTGCAACTAAATTAAGAGTCCATATCTCAGTATTTACTTGATGCATTGCATTGACACTTTCTACAACCCTACCCAACTATCACACCTGTGTAGATTATCATCTAAGATAACTCTATCCTGCATTTTATGCAAGTTATGGCCCTTTTTTTACTTAGAAATTCTGGTTAAAGTTTTGCATGCAACTAAATTAAGAGTCCATATCTCAGTATATACTTGATGCATTGCATTGAACCTTTATACAACCCTACCCAACTATTACACCTATGTAGATTAACAAGTTAGATAACTCTATCCTGCATTTTAGGCAAGTTATGGCACTTTTTTTTACTTAGAAATTCTGGTTAAAGTTTTGCGTGCTACTAAATTAAGAGTCCATATCTCAGTATTTACTTGCTGCATTGCATTGAAACTTTCTACAACCCTACCCAACTATTACACCTGTGTAGATTATCAAGTATGATAGCTCTATTCTGCATTTTATGCAAGTTATGGCCCTTTTTTTACATAGAAATACTGGTTAAAGTTTTGCGTGCAACTAAATTAAGAGTCCACGTCTCAGTATATACTTGATGCATTGCATTGAACCTTTATACAACCCTACCCAACTATCACACCTATGTAGATTATCAAGTATGATAACTCTATCCTGCATTTTATGCAAGTTATGGCCTTTTTGGACTTATAAATTCTGGTTAAAGTTTTGCATGCAACTACATAAAGAGACCATCTCTTAGTAACTACTTGATGCATTGCATTGAAACGTTATACAGCCCTTACCAACCAGCATTTTATGCAAGTTATGGACCTTTTTGGACTTAGAAATTCTGGTTAAAGTTTTGCAACTACATTTAGAGTGTAATCTCAGTAACAACTTGAACAATTGTATTGAAACTTTATACAACCTTTCCCAATTGTACAACTATAAACACAACCAATTAAGATAACTCTATCCTGTATATGGTGCAAATTGTTGCCCTTTTTTTACTTAGAAATTATGGTTAAAGGTTTGCGTGCAACTACATTAAGAGTCCATATCTTAGTAACTACTTGATGCATTCCATTGAAAGGTTATACAACCCTATCTAACCATCAAACCTATGAAAATAATCATGTTAAATAACACTATCCTGCATATAATGCAAATTATCACCCACTAAGAAATTGTGGTTAATGTTTTGCATGCAACTACATTAGAGTCCATTATCTCGGTAACTTAAATAAGCGGTGGAATAGTCGAGCGCGCTGTCCTCCGACAGCTCTTGTTAGGGTTTACAATAAAGCACGAATCCTGTGCCATTGTTCAATTTGTTGCATAACTTACACCAACCTGTCTAAGATACAGTCTAGTTTAACCCTTTCCCTCATATAGATTCTTTCTGACGCCTCTGCAGCAGACGGCTTTTTGAAAGCATAGTGACAAAAGAAGAAACAAGCAATTTGTCCTTTTGCCACAATGTTTTCCACTTTCATTCATAGGTTATCCATTCGATTATAGAGATTTTCTATTTTTTACAAAGTATGTTCAAAGTTGTCTGCTGCTGATTTTATTCATGAGGGAAAAGGTTAAGGTATTATGTTGTATCAGTGACTACCTCCTGTATTTAAATAGATCTATACACAGTCTGTATTCCTATAACAACATGACATGTCAAATTAAATTAAAATTGATGTTGCATAATTATCAAGCAGTTCTTCATAAGTCACAAGATAGGAGTTAGGACAGTGATTTTGTGTTGGATGAACTGTCCAAGATAATATGCTGTTGATCTTTTAACCCTTTCCCACATACGACAACTGAACTCTGCAGCAGACGACGTTGAAAATATACCCAATTTTTTTTAGAAACTCCCTTTAAATGAAGATACAATAATTGAATAGAGTTGAAAACATGGTGACAAAAGGTGAAATGTCTTGTTTTTAGCAATTTCTTCTTTTGTCGCCATGTTTTCAAATATCCGTTTGCTGCAGAGGCATTAGAAAGCGTCTATATGTGGGAAAGGGTTAACAGTAAATGGCTAAACAATTTTTTTTTACTACAATACAAAAATAGTAAGAGGTTTTGTAATTTTGATTTCTTATCCAAATCTTCTTACAATGAAACAACGGAAATGCTACCGTCTTGACACAATAATTTAATCGAAATCTTGAAGAGACGATCAAAAACTGAATAAATGACCCAGAGGAAAAAAACCTGCATATCATCTATGTTGATGTCTGTACCAAGTTGATATAAAATACAACGAATAACGCATAATGTAATCACAGGGATTTGCTCCTCTAAAAATAGACCTACTCCATGCATAGTCTATAGTGTTGGGCCATCGGTTCCATTTTTATACGACCGTTTTAAAAAAAACGGTACGTATTATAGTATGGTCATGTCCCTCCCTCCCTCCGTCCGTCCGTTCGGGTTTTCCGCACTTTTTTCTTACGTACTTTGAGCTATTGAGCTGAAATTTTGTATAAGGCTTTGTAGTGATGTGTCACAGATCAAGTTCATATTTCCTTGGATTTCATTAATTTTTAAATGAGTTATGCCCCTTTTTGGACTTAGAATATTTGTTTTCCGCACTTTTTTTCTACATGCTTTGATGTATTGAGCTGAAATTATGTATATGGCTTTGTAATCAAGTGTCACAGACCAAGTTCACATTTCCTCGAATTTGGTCAATTTTTGAATGAGTTATGCTCCTTTTTAGCTCGACTATTCGAAGAATATGAGAGCTATACTACTCACCCTGGCGTCGGCGTCGGCGTCCACGTCACACTTTGGTTAAGGTTTTGCATGCAAGTTCCTAAATACTACATGTATTGCATTGAAACTTTCTACAACCCTACCAAACTATCACACCAATGTAGATTATCAAGTAAGATAACTCTATCCTGCATTTTATGCAAGTTATGGCCCTTTTTTACTTAGAAATTCTGGTTAAAGTTTTGCGTGCAACTAAAGTAAGAGTCCATATCTCAGTATTTAATTGATGCATTGCATTGAAACTTTATACAGCACTACCCAACTATCACACCTATGTAGATTATCAAGTTAGATAACTCTATCCTGCATTTTATACAAGTTATGGCCCTTTTTTTACTTAGAAATTCTGGTTAAAGTTTTGCGTGCAACTAAATTAAGAGTCCATATCTCAGTATTTACTTGATGCATTGCATTGAAACTTTCTACAACCCTACCCAACTATCACACCTGTGTAGATTATCATCTAAGATAACTCTATCCTGTTTATGCAAGTTATGGCCCTTTTTTTACTTAGAAATTCTGGTTAAAGTTTTGCATGCAACTAAATTAAGAGTCCATATCTCAGTATATACTTGATGCATTGCATTGAACCTTTATACAACCCTACCCAACTATTACACCTATGTAGATTAACAAGTTAGATAACTCTATCCTGCATTTTAGGCAAGTTATGGCACTTTTTTTTACTTAGAAATTCTGGTTAAAGTTTTGCGTGCTACTAAATTAAGAGTCCATATCTCAGTATTTACTTGCTGCATTGCATTGAAACTTTCTACAACCCTACCCAACTATTACACCTGTGTAGATTATCAAGTATGATAGCTCTATTCTGCATTTTATGCAAGTTATGGCCCTTTTTTTACTTAGAAATACTGGTTAAAGTTTTGCGTGCAACTAAATTAAGAGTCCACGTCTCAGTATATACTTGATGCATTGCATTGAACCTTTATACAACCCTACCCAACTATCACACCTATGTAGATTATCAAGTATGATAACTCTATCCTGCATTTTATGCAAGTTATGGCCTTTTTGGACTTATAAATTCTGGTTAAAGTTTTGCATGCAACTACATAAAGAGACCATCTCTTAGTAACTACTTGATGCATTGCATTGAAACGTTATACAGCCCTTACCAACCAGCATTTTATGCAAGTTATGGACCTTTTTGGACTTAGAAATTCTGGTTAAAGTTTTGCAACTACATTTAGAGTGTAATCTCAGTAACAACTTGAACAATTGTATTGAAACTTTATACAACCTTTCCCAATTGTACAACTATAAACACAACCAATTAAGATAACTCTATCCTGTATATGGTGCAAATTGTTGCCCTTTTTTTAGATCACCTAGAGCCAAAGGCTCAAGGTGAGCTATTCTGATCACTTTTTGTCCGTCTTACGTCGTCCGTCGTCGTCCGTCGTCCGTCGTTAACATTTAGATCATCTCCTCCTTAACCACTTGACCAATTTCAACCAAACTTCACAGGAATGTTCCTTTGGTGAACCTCTTTAAAAATTGTTCAAAGATTTAAATTCCATCGAGAACTTTGGTTGCCGCGGCAACAGAAAAGGGGAAAATTGCCAAATCTTAAAAAATCTTCTTGTCCAAAAGTACTGGCCCGATTTAAAAATTATTTTGCACAAATGTTCCTTGGGGTACCCTCTACCAAGACTGTTCAAATATTTCCGATCCGTTGAAAAACATGGCCGCCAGGGGGCGGAGCTTATTTTCCTTATATGTGCATTGTTAAAACTTTAAAAATCTTCTTGTCCAGAAGTACTGGCCCGATTTGACAATTATTTTGCACAAATGTACATTGGGGCACCCTTTACCAAGATTGTTCAAAAATTTCCGATCGGTTGAAAAACATGGCCGCCAGGGGGCGGAGCCTGTTTTCCTTATATGTGCATTGTTAAAATTTTAAAAATCTTCTTGTCAAAAAGTACTGGCCCGATTTGAAAATTGTTTTGCACAAATGTTCCTTGGGGCACCCTTTACGAAGATTGTTCAAATATTTCCGATCCGTTGAAAAACATGGCCGCCAGGGCGTGGAACTTGTTTTCCTTATATGTGCATTGTTAAAACTTAAAAAATCTTCTTGTCCAAAAGTACTGGCCCGATTTGAAAATTATTTTCCACAAATGTTGATTGGGGCACCCTTTACCAAGATTGTTCAAATATTTCCGATCGATTGAAAAACATGGCCGCCAGGGGGTGGAGCCTGTTTTCCTTATATGTGCATTGTTAAAATTTTAAAAATCTTCTTGTCAAAAAGTACTGGCCCAATTTGAAAATTATTTTGCACAAATGTTCCTTGGGGCACCCTTTACCAAGATTGTTCAAATATTCCCGATCCGTTGAAAAACATGGCCGCCAGGGCGCGGAGCTTGTTTTCCTTATACGTGCATTGTTAAAACTTAAAAAAACTTCTTGTCCAAAAGTACTGGCCCGATTTGAAAATTATTTTCCACAAATGTTCATTGGGGCACCCTTTACCTAGATTGTTCAAATATTTCCGATCGGTTGAAAAACATGGCCGCCAGGGGGCGGAGCCTGTTTTCCTTATATGTGCATTGTTAAAATTTTAAAAATCTTCTTGACCAAAAGTACTGGCCCGATTTGAAAATTATTTTGCACAAATGTTCCTTGGGGCACCCTTTACCAAGATTGTTCAAATATTTCCGATCGGTTGAAAAACATGGCCGCCAGGAGGAGGAGCTTGTTTTTTTAGATCACCTAGAGCCAAAGGCTCAAGGTGAGCTATTCTGATCACTTTTTGTCCGTCTTACGTCGTCCGTCGTCGTCCGTCGTCCGTCGTTAACATTTAGATCATCTCCTCCTTAACCACTTGACCAATTTCAACCAAACTTCACAGGAATGTTCCTTTGGTGAACCTCTTTAAAAATTGTTCAAAGATTTAAATTCCATCGAGAACTTTGGTTGCCGCGGCAACAGAAAAGGGGAAAATTGCCAAATCTTAAAAAATCTTCTTGTCCAAAAGTACTGGCCCGATTTAAAAATTATTTTGCACAAATGTTCCTTGGGGTACCCTCTACCAAGATTGTTCAAATATTTCCGATCCGTTGAAAAACATGGCCGCCAGGGGGCGGAGCTTATTTTCCTTATATGTGCATTGTTAAAACTTTAAAAATCTTCTTGTCCAGAAGTACTGGCCCGATTTGACAATTATTTTGCACAAATGTACATTGGGGCACCCTTTACCAAGATTGTTCAAAAATTTCCGATCGGTTGAAAAACATGGCCGCCAGGGGGCGGAGCCTGTTTTCCTTATATGTGCATTGTTAAAATTTTAAAAATCTTCTTGTCAAAAAGTACTGGCCCGATTTGAAAATTGTTTTGCACAAATGTTCCTTGGGGCACCCTTTACGAAGATTGTTCAAATATTTCCGATCCGTTGAAAAACATGGCCGCCAGGGCGTGGAACTTGTTTTCCTTATATGTGCATTGTTAAAACTTAAAAAATCTTCTTGTCCAAAAGTACTGGCCCGATTTGAAAATTATTTTCCACAAATGTTGATTGGGGCACCCTTTACCAAGATTGTTCAAATATTTCCGATCGATTGAAAAACATGGCCGCCAGGGGGTGGAGCCTGTTTTCCTTATATGTGCATTGTTAAAATTTTAAAAATCTTCTTGTCAAAAGTACTGGCCCAATTTGAAAATTATTTTGCACAAATGTTCCTTGGGGCACCCTTTACCAAGATTGTTCAAATATTCCCGATCCGTTGAAAAACATGGCCGCCAGGGCGCGGAGCTTGTTTTCCTTATACGTGCATTGTTAAAACTTAAAAAACTTCTTGTCCAAAAGTACTGGCCCGATTTGAAAATTATTTTCCACAAATGTTCATTGGGGCACCCTTTACCTAGATTGTTCAAATATTTCCGATCGGTTGAAAAACATGGCCGCCAGGGGGCGGAGCCTGTTTTCCTTATATGTGCATTGTTAAAATTTTAAAAATCTTCTTGACCAAAAGTACTGGCCCGATTTGAAAATTATTTTGCACAAATGTTCCTTGGGGCACCCTTTACCAAGATTGTTCAAATATTTCCGATCGGTTGAAAAACATGGCCGCCAGGAGGAGGAGCTTGGTTTTTTTTGTTAAAATTTTAAAAATCTTCTTGTCCAAAAGTACTGGCCCAATTTGAAAATTATTTTGCACAAATGTTTCTTGGGGCACCCTTAACCAAGATTGTTCAAATATTTCCGATCGGTTGAAAAACATGGCCGCCAGGGTTGCTGCAGCATCAGAAAGGGGGCAAAATGTCCAAGCTTTAAAAGTTCTTGTCTGATATTAAGGAAATTGAATATAAATCCTACTTCAGTGATCCTCTACATTTAATTTGTTCAAGCTGTTTTGATTAGTTACAAAATCATAGCAACCTCGCGTCATCACAAAAGGGGTAAATTGAACTTTTAGCTACAAATGACAACTCCTACCATTCCACTTGACCAATTTCAATGTTACTTCACAGGAATGTTCCTTTGATGGTCCTCTTTCAAAATTGTTCAAATACTTGCATTCTGTGTAGAACCTTTGTTGCTGCAGCATCAGAAATTGAGAAAGCTCTTGTTAGATTTCAAGATAAAAATGGACTATTTCCACTCCTTGCAGTTTCATTTGAACTCCTGATCAAATTTTC
>JASEVX010000009.1:15033952-15260324 GCA_031761405.1 Serripes groenlandicus | reverse complement strand
CGAAATCTTGAAGAGACGATCAAAAACTGAATAAATGACCCAGAGGAAAAAAACCTGCATATCATCTATGTTGATGGCTGTTACCAAGTGATATAAAATACAACGAATAACGCATAATGTAATCACAGGGATTTGCTCCTCTAAAAATAGACCTACTCCATGCATAGTCTATAGTGTTGGGGCCATCGGGTTCCATTTTTATACGACCGTTTTAAAAAAAACGGTACGTATTATAGTATGGTCATGTCCCTCCCTCCCTCCGTCCGTCCGTTCGGGTTTTCCGCACTTTTTTTCTTACGTACTTTGAGCTATTGAGCTGAAATTTTGTATAAGGCTTTGTAGTGATGTGTCACAGATCAAGTTCATATTTCCTTGGATTTCATTAATTTTTAAATGATTATGCCCCTTTTTGGACTTAGAATATTTGTTTTCCGCACTTTTTTTCTACATGCTTTGATGTATTGAGCTGAAATTTATGGTATATGGCTTTGTAATCAAGTGTCACAGACCAAGTTCACATTTCCTCGAATTTGGTCAATTTTTGAATGAGTTTATGCTCCTTTTTAGCTCGACTATTCGAAGAATATGAGAGCTATACTACTCACCCTGGCGTCCGGTCGTCGGCGGGTCCACGTCACATTTGGTTAGGGGTTTTGCATGCAAGTTCCTAAATACTACATGTATTGCATTGAAACTTTCTACAACCCACCAAACTATCACACCAATGTAGATTATCAAGTAAGATAACTCTATCCTGCATTTTATGCAAGTTATGGCCCTTTTTTACTTAGAAATTCTGGTTTAAAGTTTTTGCGTGCAACTAAAGTAAGAGTCCATATCTCATGTATTTAATTGATGCATTGCATTGGAAACTTTATACAGCACTACCCAAGCTATCACACCTATGTAGATTATCAAGTTAGATAACTCTATCCTGCATTTTATACAAGTATGGCCTTTTTTACTTAGAAATTCTGGTTAAAGTTTTGCGTGCAACTAAATTAAGAGTCCATATCTCAGTATTTACTTGATGCATTGCATTGAAACTTTCTACAACCCTACCCCACTATCACACCTGTGTAGATTATCATCTAAGATAACTCTATCCTGTTTATGCAAGTTATGGCCCTTTTTTTACTTAGAAATTCTGGGTTTAAAGTTTTGCATGCAACTAAATTAAGAGTCCATATCTCAGTATATACTTGATGCATTGCAATTGAACCTTTATACAACCCTACCCACTATTACACCTATGTAGATTAACAAGTTATGATAACTCTATCCTTGCATTTTAGGCAAGTTATGGGCACTTTTTTTTACTTAGAAATTCTGGTTAAAGTTTTGCGTGCTACTAAATTAAGAGTCCATATCTCAGTATTTACTTGCTGCATTGCATTGAATACTTCTACAACCCTACCCAACTATTACACTGTGTAGATTATCAAGTATGTATAGCTCTATTCTGCATTTTATGCAAGTTATGCCCTTTTTTTACTTAGAAATATCTGGTTAAAGTTGGTTGCGTGCAACTAAATTAAGAGTCCAACGTCTCAGTATATACTTGATGCATTGCATTGAACCCTTTATACAACCCTACCCAACATCACACCTATGTAGATTATCAAGTATGATAACTCTATCCTGCATTTTAATGCAAGTTATGGCCTTTTTGGACTTATAAATTTCTGGTTAAAGTTTTGCATGCAACTACATAAAGAGACCATCTCTTAGTAACTACTTGATGCATTGCATTGAAACGTTATACAGCCCTTACCAACCAGCATTTTATGCAAGTTATGGACCTTTTTTGGACTTAGAAATTTCTGGTTAAAGTTTTGCAACTACATTTAGAGTGTAATCTCAGTAACAACTTGAACAATTGTATTGAAACTTTTATACAACCTTTCCCAATTTGTACAACTATAAACACAACCAATTAAGATAACTCCTATCCTGTATATGGTGCAAATTGTTGCCCTTTTTTTAGATCACCCTAGAGCCAAAGGCTCAAGGTGAGCTATTCTGATCACTTTTGTCCGTCTTACGTCGTCCGTCGTCGTCCGTCGTCCGTCGTTAACATTTAGATCATCTCTCCTTAACCACTTGACCAATTTTCAACCAAACTTCACAGGAATGTTCCTTTGGTGAACCTCTTTAAAAATTGGTTCAAAGATTTAAATTCCATCGAGAACTTTGGTTGCGCGGCAACAGAAAAGGGGAAAATTTGCCAAATCTTAAAAAATCTTCTTGTCCAAAAGTACTGGCCCGATTTAAAAATTATTTTGCACAAATGTTCCTTGGGGTACCCTCTACCAAGACTGTTCAAATATTTCCGATCCGTTTGAAAAACATGGCCGCCAGGGGGGCGGAGCTTATTTTCCTTATATGTGCATTGTTTAAAACTTTAAAAATCTTTCTTGTCCAGAAGTACTGGCCCGATTTGACAATTATTTTGCACAAATGTACATTGGGGCACCCTTACCAAGATTGTTCAAAAATTTCTCCGATCGGTTTGAAAAACATGGCCGCCAGGGGGCGGAGCCTGTTTTCCTTATATGTGCATTGTTAAAATTTTAAAAATCTTCTTGTCAAACAAGTACTGGCCCCGATTTTTGAAAATTGTTTTGCACAATGTTCCTTGGGGCACCCTTTACGAAGAATTGTTCAAATATTTCCGATCCGTTGAAAAACATGGCCGCCAGGGCGTGGAACTTGTTTTCCTTTATATGTGCATTGTTAAAACTTAAAAAATCTTCTTTGTCCAAAAGTACCTGGCCGATTTGAAAATTATTTTCCACAAATGTTGATTGGGGCACCCTTTACCAAGATTGTTCAAATATTTCCGATCGATTGAAAACATGGCCGCCAGGGGGTGGAGCCTGTTTTCCTTATATGTGCATTGTTAAAATTTTAAAAATCTTCTTGTCAAAAAGTACTGGCCCAATTTGAAAATTATTTTGCACAAATGTTCCTTGGGGCACCCTTTACCAAGATTGTTCAAATATTCCCGATCCGTTGAAAAACATGGCCGCCAGGGCGCGGAGCTTGTTTTCCTTATACGTGCATTGTTAAAACTTAAAAAAACTTCTTGTCCAAAAGTACTGGCCCGATTTGAAAATTATTTTCCACAAATGTTCATTGGGGCACCCTTTACCTAGATTGTTCAAATATTTCCGATCGGTTGAAAAACATGGCCGCCAGGGGGCGGAGCCTGTTTTCCTTATATGTGCATTGTTAAAATTTTAAAAATCTTCTTGACCAAAAGTACTGGCCCGATTTGAAAATTATTTTGCACAAATGTTCCTTGGGGCACCCTTTACCAAGATTGTTCAAATATTTCCGATCGGTTGAAAAACATGGCCGCCAGGAGGAGGAGCTTGTTTTTTTAGATCACCTAGAGCCAAAGGCTCAAGGTGAGCTATTCTGATCACTTTTTGTCCGTCTTACGTCGTCCGTCGTCGTCCGTCGTCCGTCGTTAACATTTAGATCATCTCCTCCTTAACCACTTGACCAATTTCAACCAAACTTCACAGGAATGTTCCTTTGGTGAACCTCTTTAAAAATTGTTCAAAGATTTAAATTCCATCGAGAACTTTGGTTGCCGCGGCAACAGAAAAGGGGAAAATTGCCAAATCTTAAAAAATCTTCTTGTCCAAAAGTACTGGCCCGATTTAAAAATTATTTTGCACAAATGTTCCTTGGGGTACCCTCTACCAAGATTGTTCAAATATTTCCGATCCGTTGAAAAACATGGCCGCCAGGGGGCGGAGCTTATTTTCCTTATATGTGCATTGTTAAAACTTTAAAAATCTTCTTGTCCAGAAGTACTGGCCCGATTTGACAATTATTTTGCACAAATGTACATTGGGGCACCCTTTACCAAGATTGTTCAAAAATTTCCGATCGGTTGAAAAACATGGCCGCCAGGGGGCGGAGCCTGTTTTCCTTATATGTGCATTGTTAAAATTTTAAAAATCTTCTTGTCAAAAAGTACTGGCCCGATTTGAAAATTGTTTTGCACAAATGTTCCTTGGGGCACCCTTTACGAAGATTGTTCAAATATTTCCGATCCGTTGAAAAACATGGCCGCCAGGGCGTGGAACTTGTTTTCCTTATATGTGCATTGTTAAAACTTAAAAAATCTTCTTGTCCAAAAGTACTGGCCCGATTTGAAAATTATTTTCCACAAATGTTGATTGGGGCACCCTTTACCAAGATTGTTCAAATATTTCCGATCGATTGAAAAACATGGCCGCCAGGGGGTGGAGCCTGTTTTCCTTATATGTGCATTGTTAAAATTTTAAAAATCTTCTTGTCAAAAAGTACTGGCCCAATTTGAAAATTATTTTGCACAAATGTTCCTTGGGGCACCCTTTACCAAGATTGTTCAAATATTCCCGATCCGTTGAAAAACATGGCCGCCAGGGCGCGGAGCTTGTTTTCCTTATACGTGCATTGTTAAAACTTAAAAAAACTTCTTGTCCAAAAGTACTGGCCCGATTTGAAAATTATTTTCCACAAATGTTCATTGGGGCACCCTTTACCTAGATTGTTCAAATATTTCCGATCGGTTGAAAAACATGGCCGCCAGGGGGCGGAGCCTGTTTTCCTTATATGTGCATTGTTAAAATTTTAAAAATCTTCTTGACCAAAAGTACTGGCCCGATTTGAAAATTATTTTGCACAAATGTTCCTTGGGGCACCCTTTACCAAGATTGTTCAAATATTTCCGATCGGTTGAAAAACATGGCCGCCAGGAGGAGGAGCTTGGTTTTTTTTTGTTAAAATTTTAAAAATCTTCTTGTCCAAAAGTACTGGCCCAATTTGAAAATTATTTTGCACAAATGTTTCTTGGGGCACCCTTAACCAAGATTGTTCAAATATTTCCGATCGGTTGAAAAACATGGCCGCCAGGGTTGCTGCAGCATCAGAAAGGGGGCAAAATGTCCAAGCTTTAAAAGTTCTTGTCTGATATTAAGGAAATTGAATATAAATCCTACTTCAGTGATCCTCTACATTTAATTTGTTCAAGCTGTTTTGATTAGTTACAAAATCATAGCAACCTCGCGTCATCACAAAAGGGGTAAATTGAACTTTTAGCTACAAATGACAACTCCTACCATTCCACTTGACCAATTTCAATGTTACTTCACAGGAATGTTCCTTTGATGGTCCTCTTTCAAAATTGTTCAAATACTTGCATTCTGTGTAGAACCTTTGTTGCTGCAGCATCAGAAATTGAGAAAGCTCTTGTTAGATTTCAAGATAAAAATGGACTATTTCCACTCCTTGCAGTTTCATTTGAACTCCTGATCAAATTTTCACAGATATTTGCAGTTAAATATTTGCTTCTAATTAACTATCATTCAGGTGATCGATTTTAGGGCCATCTTGGCCCTCTTGTTACTTAGAAATTATGGTTAAAGGTTTGCGTGCAACTACATTAAGAGTCCATATCTTAGTAACTACTTGATGCATTCCATTGAAAGGTTATACAACCCTATCTAACCATCAAACCTATGAAAATAATCATGTTAAATAACACTATCCTGCATATAATGCAAATTATCACCCACTAAGAAATTGTGGTTAATGTTTTGCATGCAACTACATTAGAGTCCATTATCTCGGTAACTTAAATAAGCGGTGGAATAGTCGAGCGCGCTGTCCTCCGACAGCTCTTGTTAGGGTTTACAATAAAGCACGAATCCTGTGCCATTGTTCAATTTGTTGCATAACTTACACCAACCTGTCTAAGATACAGTCTAGTTTAACCCTTTCCCTCATATAGATTCTTTCTGACGCCTCTGCAGCAGACGGCTTTTTGAAAGCATAGTGACAAAAGAAGAAACAAGCAATTTGTCCTTTTGCCACAATGTTTTCCACTTTCATTCATAGGTTATCCATTCGATTATAGAGATTTTCTATTTTTTACAAAGTATGTTCAAAGTTGTCTGCTGCTGATTTTATTCATGAGGGAAAAGGTTAAGGTATTATGTTGTATCAGTGACTACCTCCTGTATTTAAATAGATCTATACACAGTCTGTATTCCTATAACAACATGACATGTCAAATTAAATTAAAATTGATGTTGCATAATTATCAAGCAGTTCTTCATAAGTCACAAGATAGGAGTTAGGACAGTGATTTTGTGTTGGATGAACTGTCCAAGATAATATGCTGTTGATCTTTTAACCCTTTCCCACATACGACAACTGAACTCTGCAGCAGACGACGTTGAAAATATACCCAATTTTTTTTAGAAACTCCCTTTAAATGAAGATACAATAATTGAATAGAGTTGAAAACATGGTGACAAAAGGTGAAATGTCTTGTTTTTAGCAATTTCTTCTTTTGTCGCCATGTTTTCAAATATCCGTTTGCTGCAGAGGCATTAGAAAGCGTCTATATGTGGGAAAGGGTTAACAGTAAATGGCTAAACAATTTTTTTTTACTACAATACAAAAATAGTAAGAGGTTTTGTAATTTTGATTTCTTATCCAAATCTTCTTACAATGAAACAACGGAAATGCTACCGTCTTGACACAATAATTTAATCGAAATCTTGAAGAGACGATCAAAAACTGAATAAATGACCCAGAGGAAAAAAACCTGCATATCATCTATGTTGATGTCTGTACCAAGTTGATATAAAATACAACGAATAACGCATAATGTAATCACAGGGATTTGCTCCTCTAAAAATAGACCTACTCCATGCATAGTCTATAGTGTTGGGCCATCGGTTCCATTTTTATACGACCGTTTTAAAAAAAACGGTACGTATTATAGTATGGTCATGTCCCTCCCTCCCTCCGTCCGTCCGTTCGGGTTTTCCGCACTTTTTTCTTACGTACTTTGAGCTATTGAGCTGAAATTTTGTATAAGGCTTTGTAGTGATGTGTCACAGATCAAGTTCATATTTCCTTGGATTTCATTAATTTTTTAATGAGTTATGCCCCTTTTTGGACTTAGAATATTTGTTTTCCGCACTTTTTTTCTACATGCTTTGATGTATTGAGCTGAAATTATGTATATGGCTTTGTAATCAAGTGTCACAGACCAAGTTCACATTTCCTCGAATTTGGTCAATTTTTGAATGAGTTATGCTCCTTTTTGGACTTAGAATATTGGTTTTCCGCACTTTTTTCCTACATACTTTGAGCTATTGACCTGAAATTTTGTATATGGCTTCATCGGTCACAGATCAAGTCGGATTTCGTCAACTTTTGAATGAGTTATGCACCTTTTTGGACTTAGGATATTTGTCAATTTCTGCATGAGTTATGCATTTTTCATAGTTTCCCATTATTCTTTAACAACTTATTCCTGAACGACTTTATTAACTTTTTACAAACAAACAATATATCAAAACAAAGAGGAAACTTACAAAGAAGTTCCTGACGGGCGTATTATATATAATGTACCGTTTGCGGTACTCTTGTTAGATCACCTAGAGCCAAAGGCTCAAGGTGAGCTATTCTGATCACTTTTTTTCCGTCTGGCGTCGTCCGTCGTTAACATTTAGACATTTAGATCATCTCCTCCTTAACCACTTGACCAATTTCAACCAAACTTGAAAAATGTTCCTTTGGTGGACCTCTTTCGAAATTGTTCAAAGATTTAAAATCCATCAAGAACCGAAAAGGGGAAAATTGTTGATTGGTCGAAAAACATGGCCGCCAGGGGGGGCGGGGCTTTTTTGCCTTATATGGCTATAGTGAAAACTTAAAAAATCTTCTCCTCCAAAAGTGTCAGGCCGATTTTCAAATAATTTTGTAGAAATGTTCGTTGGGTGACCTATCAGATTCCTTGAAGCCATGTTGATAAGATGAAAAACATGGCCGCCAGGGGGGGGGGGGGGGGGGGGGGGGGGTGGGGGGCTATTTTGCCTTATATAGCTATAGTGCAAACTTAAAAAATCTTCTCCTCCATAAGTGTCAGGCCGATTTTCAAATAATTTTGTAGAATTGTTCCTTGGGTGATCCTCTATCATATTTCTTCAAGCCATGTTGATTGGTAAAAAAACATGGCCGCCAGGGGGGCGGGGCTATTTTGCCTTATATTGCTATAGTGAAAACTTAAAAAATCTTTTTCTCCGAAAGTGTTCAGCCGATTTTCAAATAGTTTTGTAGAAATGTTCATTGGGTGACCCTCTATCAGATTCCTTCAAGCCATGTTGATTGGTCGAAAAATATGGCCGCCAGAGGGCGGGGCTATTTTGCCTTATATTACCATAGTGAAAACTTAAAAAATCTTCTTCTCCGAAAGTGTCGGGCCGATTTTCAAATAATTTTGTAGAAATGTTCCTTGGATGACCCACTTTCAGATTCCTTCAAGCCATGTTGATTGTTCAAAAAACATGGCCTCCAGTGGGCAGGGCTATTTTGCATTATATGGCTATAGTGAAAACTTAAAAAATCTTCTCCTCCAAAAGTGTCTGGCCGATTTTCAAATAATTTTGTAGAAATGTTCCTAGGGTGACCCTCTATCAGATTCCTTCAAACCAAGTTGATTGGTCGGAAACTATGGCTGCCAGGGTGCGGGGCTTATATAGCTAAAGTGAAAAAAAATCTTCTTGTCCAAAAGTACTGGCCCGATTTGAAAATTATTTTCAACAAATGTTCATTGGGGCACCCTTTACAAAGATTGTTCAAATATTTCCGATCGGTTTAAAAACATGGCCGCCAGGGGGCGGATCTTGTTTTCCTTATATATTCATTGTTAAAACTTTAAAAATCTTCTTGTCCAAAAGTACTGGCCTGATTTGACAATTATTTTCCACAAATATTCCTTGGGGCACTCTAAGATTGTTCAAATATTTCTGATCGGTTGAAAAACATGGCCGCCAGGAGGCGGAGTCTGTTTTTTTTTTGTTTAAATTTTAAAATCTTCTTGTCCAAAAGAACTGGCCGATTTGAAAATTATTTTCAACAAATGTTCATTGGGGCACCCTTTACCAAGATTGTTCAAATATTTCCGATCGGTTTAAAAACACAGCCGCCAGCCTGTTTTTTTTTTGTTAAAATTTTAAAAATCTTCTTGTCCAAAAGTACTGGCCCGATTTGAAAATTATTTTGCACAAATATTCCTTGGGGCACCCTTAACCAAGATTGTTCAAATATTTCCGATCCGTTGAAATACATGGCCGCCAGGGGGCGGATCTTGTTTTCCTTATATATGCATTGTTAAAACTTTAAAAATCTTCTTGTCCAAAAGTACTGGCCTGATTTGACAATTATTTTCCACAAATATTCTTTGGGGCACTCCCAAGATTGTTCAAATATTTCTGATCGGTTGAAAAACATGGCCGCTAGGGGGCGGAGCTTGTTCTCCTTATATGTGCATTGTTTAAAACTTTGAAAATCTTCTTGTCCAAAAGTATAAGCCCAATTTGAAAATTATTTTGCACAAATGTTCCTTTGGGCACCCTTTACCAAGATTGTTCAAATATTTCCGATCCGTTGAAAAACATGGCCGCCAGGGGGTGGAGCCTGTTTTCCTTATATGTGCATTGTTAAAACTTAAAAAATCTTCTCGTCAAAAAGAATTAGCCCGATTTGAAAATTATTTTTCACAAATGTTCTTTGGGGCACCCTCTACCAAGATTGTTCAAATATGTCCGATCTGTTGAAAAACATGGCCGCCAGGGTAGCTGCGGCATCAGAAAGGGGGCAAAATGTCCAAGCTTTAAAAATCTTCTTCTTTGAATCTGCATGTCTGATTCCAATATAGTTTGGTAGAAATGTTCCTTAGGTGAGCCTCTACAAAGATTGTTCAAGGCATACTGTTTGGTTGAAAAACATGGCAGTCAGGAGGCATCAGAAAAGGGGCAAAATGACAAAATTTGGAAATTCCATTTTTTTAAGTTCTTGAATGATATTAAGGAAATTGAATATAAATCCTACTTCAGTGATCCTCTACATTTAATTTGTTCAAGCCGTTTTGATTGCTTACAAAATCATAGCAACCTCGCGTCATCACAAAAGGGGTAAATTGAACTTTTAGCTACAAATGACACCTCCTACCATTCCACTTGACCAATTTAAACGTTACTTCACAGGAATGTTCCTTTGATGGTCCTCTTTCAAAATTGTTCAAAGACTTGCATTCTGTGTAGAACCTTTGTTGCTGCAGCATCAGAAATTGAGAAAGCTCTTGTTAGATTTCAAGATAAAAATGGCTTTTACTGATTAACTATTTCTTTAACTGAGTGTCCACTCCTTGCAGTTTCATTTGAACTCCTGATCAAATTTTCACAGATATTTGCAGTTAAATATTTGCTTCTAATTAACTATCATTCAGGTGATCGATATAGGGCCAT
The DNA here is from genome assembly GCA_031761405.1 of Serripes groenlandicus. NCBI lineage: Eukaryota > Metazoa > Mollusca > Bivalvia > Cardiida > Cardiidae > Serripes > Serripes groenlandicus. The sequence goes on along the minus strand of JASEVX010000009.1, from coordinate 15,249,999 downwards.
CTTGGCCCTCTTGTTACAATTGATTATCGGTTACAATCGTTTTGCCTCATTCGATTAGACATTGATTATATCATTGGTTCATACAGTATTGTATTTAACAAGCCTCAATGTACGCAATGCTTCTTATTATTTATGTTTGATAAAAAAAATATACCAGCTTAATGTCTTGTGTTTACTAGGTTGTATCATTTTATTGCCAAAAAAACACTTTTTTTTTTCGATCTCAAGTTGTTGTTTTTACATGCTAGCCCACCAAACATGAGTTTTCAAACATGACTGCAAGAGTAATCTCCCTTGTGCATGGAAGCAAATATTAATCAAGCATAAATGAAGCAAAAAAGTTGAACTGATTGATAATCGATTGTGGTAAAAAGCAATCAATTATCGCCAATGTGATGCATAACCGATCAACTTTCGATTATAATCGATCATCGGCCCAACACTATGCATAGAAATTAACAATATCTATGCATAGAGTAGGTCATATTTATCTTTAGAGGAGCAAGTCTCTGTGATGTAATTACAATTATGAGAATGTGCCTGATCAGAATCAGATTTATGCATACATGTAAGAAAACAACAGATTAAAGAGCTGCATGGTCTGATTTTGTTTTAACCAAGAAATGTACATAAAAGACAAATTTTATTAGAAAATAGCAAGAAAAACTAGAGCAATTTATGCTTTTAAATTTCTTAAATGATGTTACTTATAGAACTTTAAATTCTTTATCAATATTAAATAGAACTCAAAACATGGTTGCCAAAGGAGAATTATGTCAACTCAAGCTTACTATTGACAGCATTTGCAATCTCTCCTTTTACCACAATGCTATCACAAGCCATCTGTTTCAAATGTGTTTAATTGTATCATCGGCTGTATTTTTGTGGATCAAGCTGATGAAAAGTTATCTTCCATGGATGAATCCTGATTTCACGATGTCTGTCAGGGAATGGGTAAATCATAATGTCTAACATGTAAAATTCTTTATTTCAGTTTTCATGCTGGGTCTAATCATGTTTGTGCTATCCCTGGGACAGTTACTGGTTATTTATAGCTACGTGATCAATTTTGCCATGCTCACACTGTCATATTGGTGGAACTACAGCTTCGCTTTATTGGTATGTAAGAAACTTAAACAAGAGGACTAAATAGTAAATAAGGAGGAGTAAACTCATTCCCCCCCCCCAATATTTTTCTTATACCTCAATCAAACCATATGTTGTTCGTACTCAAAATAAACCTCTCAGTGAGACGATTCTTTTAAGTACTCACAATATAGGGTTAAAGTGACTGATAAGTATTTAATAACATAACAAATTCCCATTACATGTATTTAGTCTAGAGCTCTGTTTGAGATAAAAATCATCCTTCAGGTATTTTTGAAGAATCAGACCACTGGGCTACGCCACGTTATCTGGATCTGAACTTGTTGCTGGTACAGCTGGTTCGAAATGAAATTTTTTGGCTGGTAGCCACTACTTGCTACCTGCTTTGAAAGTAGGTAGAAAATTCATCTTTCAGGTATATGTAGAATGAGCAAGATAAACAATAACATAAGCAAGCTTGAACCTTTAATTAAATTTATCTAATGACCCGAAATTCCTTACAAACTTTCAAAATCGATAATTTACATGTATGCATCAACTAAAACAATTGATGAAATTCTTATTGTCTGGTGTAGTGTTATGTGACGTGTAAACCAATCACCTTGACATTTTGTTTCTTTGAACAAAATTGATAAAAGAGTGTGTAAATAAACTTGCTTACGCACATATAGGAACAGAAATATAGGTTGAAAAAAATCTGGGCCATTTTTAGTTGACTATTGACTATTCGGAGAATATGAAAGCTATTCTACTCAACCTGGCGTCGGCGTCAACGTCACACCTTGGTAAAGGTTTTGCATGCAAGTAAATATATTTCACTATAACTCAGTTACTACTAGATGTATTGCATTGAAACTTTTTACAATGCTTCCCAACTATCACACCTATATAAATCATCAAGTTGGATAACTCTATCCTGCATTTAATGCTAGTTATGACCCATTTTTGACTTCGAAATTCTGGTTAAAATTGTGCATGCAGCTACATTAAGAGTCCCTATATCTCAGTTATTACTTTATGCATTGAATTGAAATTTTCTACAACCCTTGTTTAAAAAACAGGGACCCAAGGCTGCGTCAGGAAAAGCGCAAAATGAGAACATTTTATTATTCCATTCTTATTAAAGTTCTTGTTAGATTTCAAGATAGAAATGGCCTTTACTGATGAGCTATTTCTTTAACAGTGTCCACTCCTTGCAGTTTTATTTGCACTCCTGATAAAATTTTCCCAAATATTTGCAGTTAGATATTTGCTACTACTAATCACTCAGGTGATCGATTTAGTAAATTCTTGGCCCTCTTGTTTACTTAACAATTCTTGTTAAAGTTTTGCATGCAACTACATTAAGAGTCCATATCTCAGTTACTACTAGATGTATTGCATTGAAACTATACCACCCTTTCAAACCATCACACCTATGTCAATAATCAAGTAAAATAACTATCGTTCATATAATGCAAAATTAGGCCATTTTTAGCTTGACTTTTGAAAAACGAGAGCTATTGTCATGACCCTGGCTTCAGCGGCGGCGGCGTGGTCGACCGGTTAAGGTTTTTTGTTCAGCTCAGCTTTTTTAGCTCACCTGAGCTGACCTTACCAGATTTCCTTCCAATTTTTGAGATCAATGCAGAATTCTGGTTTCCATAGCAACGAAATGAAAAAAACTTCAAAATGCTTCTTCTCCCCAAACTGGTTGGCAGATTTTCAAATAATTTTGTAGAAATGTTCCTTGGATGACCCTCTATCAGATTTCTTCAAGCCATGTTGATTGGTCGAAAAACATGGCCGCCATGGGGGGGGGCGGGGCTATTTTGCCTTATATGGCTATAGAGAAAACTTAAAAAATCTTCTCCTCCGAAAGTGTCAGGCCAATTTTCAAATAATTTTGTAGAAATGTTTCTTAGATGACCCTCTATCAGATTCCTTGAAGCCATGTTGATTGGTCGAAAAACATGGCCGCCAGGGGGGCCGGGCTTTTTTGCCTTATATGGCTATACTATAGCCCAGCATGAACCCTGCTATAGTGAAAACTTAAAAAATCTTCTCCTCCGAAAGTGTCAGGCCGATTTTCAAATAATTTTGTAGAAATTTTCCTTGGATGACCCTCTATCAGATTCCTTCAAGCCATGTTGATTGGTCGAAAAACATGGCCGCCAGGGGGGCGGGGCTTTTTGCCATATATGGCTATAGAGAAAACTTAAAAAATCTTCTTCTCCGAAAGTGTCAGGCCGATTTTCAAATAATTTTGTAGAAATGTTCCTTGGATGACCTTCTATCAGATTCCTTCAAGCCATGTTGATCGGTCGAAAAACATGGCCGCCAGGGCGGGGCGGGGCTTTTTGCCTTATATGGCTATAGAGAAAACTTAAAAAATCTTCTTCTCCGAAAGTGTCAGGCCGATTTTCAAATAATTTTGTAGAAATTCTCCTTGGATGACCCTCTATCAGATTCCTTCAAGCCATGTTGATTGGTCGAAAAACATGGCTGCCAGGGGGGGCGGGGCTTTTTGCCTTATATGGCTATAGAGAAAACTTAAAAAATCTTCTTCTCCGAAAGTGTCAGGCCGATTTTCAAATAATTTTATAGAAATGTTCCTTGGATGACCCTCTATCAGATTCCTTCAAGCCATGTTGATCGGTCGAAAAACATGGCCGCCAGGGGGGGTGGGGCTTTTTGCCTTATATGGCTATAGAGAAAACTTAAAAAATCTTCTTCTCCGAAAGTGTCAGGCCGATTTTCAAATAATTTTGTAGAAATGTTCCTAGGGTGACCCTCTATCAGATTCATTCAAGCCAAGTTGATTGATCAGAAACTATGGCCGCCAGGGTCGGGGCTTATATAGCTAAAGTGAAGAGAAAAAAAATCTGGTGAGTGATCCAGGGCCATCATGGCCCTCTAGTTTCTGTTTTCTATCAGTCGCGCGTCTGTGCCGTACGCGTTGCTCTTGTTTTACTTAGAAATTCTGGTTAAAGTTTTGCATGAAACTACATTAAGAGTCAATATCTCAGTAACTTAATACAACCCTTCTCTACCATTACACCTATTTATATAATCAAGTTAAATAACCATATCTTGCCTATTATGCAATCACCCTTTATTATTTGACTAAGAAATTCTTAGAAAGCTTTGCATGCAACTCCATTAAAGTCCATATCTCAGTAACTAATAAGCAGTGGAAGAGTTGAGCGCGCTGTCTTACGGAAGAGCTGTTAGATTATGTTGGTCAAAATACACTAAGGTTAGGCTTCCGAGAGCAATACTCATTTATACAGGTATTTGTAAACATGGACTTTACAATTTAAATAGATCAAAACCAAACAAAAATACATCTGCCATCTACGTTTGTTAATTCCTTCATTATATTTAGCAAGGCCATTCAAAAACTTGCCTTCCGAAATATTTAACCCTTTCCCTCATATAAACGCTTTCTGACGCCTCTGCAGCAGATGGCTATTTGAAAACATGTTGACAAAAGAAGAAATTGCACAAAACGTGCAATTTCTCCTTTTGCCACAATGTTTTCCACTTTTAGTCATAGGTTATCCATTCAATTATAGAGATTTTCTACTTTTTGACAAAATATGTTCAAAGTGGTCTGCTGCAGAATTGTCGTATGAGGGAGAGGGTTAACTCAATGATTTAAGATCATAATTGAAAATGTCGATATAGAGTTGTTTCTTAGTCTTAACAGATGCTTCCACTATACGGTATTTGTAAAACTAGCTTTAAATAGCTTTGCAGAAAGGGAAGATCCTGATCAGACTGCATAAGCTGCTATCAATATTATATACCTTAATGTCTTTTTTCACATGGCATGGCTAAAATCTAATCCAAGTTGTTACATAAAACTGATTGTTTTGTTTCTAGTGCACACAAGTTCTTTTGTTGATTCTTAATCCCTTCCAAAGTGAAGCTGCGAAAATGTTGTGGCTAAAAGAGAAATTGGTCAATACTTTTGCCACACTGTTCAAATCTTTTCAATAATTAAACTGTCAGTTTTAGGGGCTAGCCATATGTTTTCCAGGATGTTTTCAGAATTGTCCGCTGCCGATTTGTTGTAAGATGGACAGGGATCCACTTATAGAATATGTAAAGAGACCAATTTCTCATGACTTAACTTTCTTCAGGTTCAGGAGGACGTTGATGATGACCTAGTATCCAAGTATTCTTTACAGCGTGAAGTTTATACAGTATTTGTCGCCCAGGTCTCGTTTGCCTGGGTTTTCTGTGTGTCTTACTCCATGAGAAAAACCAGCAATGAGAACAACAGTTTTGTGAAAAGTATGGGTATACACTTATCATTCCTCTCGCCCATGATTTTACGATCTCTGTATAACGACAACACGATTCTTCAGTGGACACCATTGGTGGCATTAGCCTTCCCACTGGTACAGCTGTTAAAAAACCTTTTACCATCTCTACGAAATTTAATGACAACGATTTATAGTGCATTTAACTTTGTGACTGTGACAATTGCTGCCATAGGTATTCAAGCATTTGTTGAGGACAATTGGCTGCGTATTAACGTTCCCAGAGTTTTAAGAGTGTTCTGTATTACCAGAGTTATTTACCAGCTCTCTTTCTATGTCAGCTTTACATACTACGAGAATCCACCGGAGGAGTTCTTCACAGAAAATGTTACCCACATATTCCAACATCTGCTAGTCAGAAGCTGCGAGACATTTGTGTCGTTACTCGGAACAACCAGCCTTGTATCATATATGGCCCACTATATTGGTGTTTTTATGGCGTTCATGGTGGGATCCGACACGGAGGAGGACCGAAATATGGGAACAGTGACAGCCATCTTGTTTTTTCTTCTCGCACTACAGACTGGACTCACAGGTTTAGAACCGGATAAAAGAAAAGTTAGAATTTTCAGAAATTTTTGTTTACTTTCAGCAGCCATTTTACACTTTATTCACGGTATGGTTAATCCAATACTGTTGGCAATCAGTGCGTCCCGGAGTTCACCGGTTTCCAGACATTGTCGTGTGTTAGGCATGTGTTCTTTTCTTGTGATCTATCCTTTATGCCTTATAAACTATTTATGGCAGTACTTTAGTGCCGGTCCTTGGCTACTAGCTGTCACAGCATTTAGTATAGAAGTGATTATCAAAGTTTTTGTATCTTTAACCGTGTATACACTGTTTATTATTGATGCTCATAGAGACACATTCTGGGAGAAATTGGATGATTACATATACTGTATACAATCCACAGGTAACACAATTGAGTTTCTGTTTGGAATATTTATGTTCTGTAACGGGGCGTGGATCATGATTTTTGAGTCAGGTGGTTTTATCCGTGCATTAATGATGTGTGTGCATGCATATCTGAACATTTTTGTTCAAGCTAAGGAAGGCTGGAAGGTGTTTATGAGAAGGAGAACTGCTGTGCATAAAATAAACTCTCTGAAAGAGGCTTCAACGGAGGACATAGACAGCCATAATGATGTATGTGCAATATGTTATCAAGAACTGAGGTCGGCGCGTATTACGCGATGTGGACATTTTTACCACAGTGTTTGCCTGCGTAAGTGGCTGTATGTGCAGGACAACTGCCCTCTCTGTCACGAAGTGATCTATAAACCTCCGCAGGGATCTGCAGATAAGGCATCACAGACTTCCGACGTTCAAAATACAGGGGTTAATGAAGTTGAACAGAATGATCATCCGCATAATGATTAGGCAATTATTCAAATGATGTGGTGTTTTGAGCTCAACAAACAACAACTCCTCCTAAACCCATGAACCAAATTCAAAATAATTTCACAGGAACGTTCCTTAGCAATACTGTTCAAATAATTCTGATTCACTGAAAATGGCCAACAGGGTGCTTGGCTTGATTTCCTTATATTTGCACAAATGTTCCTTCTGTGACCCTTTACCAAGATTATTGAAATTATTATGATCCATTGATAAACATAAACACCAGGTGTGTGTGTGGGGGGGGGGGGGGGGGGGGGGGGGGTACTTGTACATGTATGCATATATACATGTAGTATGAACATTGAAAATTGTGATTTCTATTAAATCAGGTGAGCAATTTAGGACTATCACGGTCCTCTTGTTTGTTATGGTCTAACTGTCAAACCTATGTAACACTTTTCCGACATGCATAAGATCTGAAGCAGATGACTTTGAAAACATTTAGGCAATACTATTAAAATTCTATATAAATGAACATAAAATTATTCAATTTGAAGTGAGTTGAATACAATATGGCAAAATGAGAACTCTTTCTTTGTAAATGTCTGATGTCTTTGAGCAGGGTTTGAAATAAGCAGTAGCAAGTAGCAAATTGCTGCTACTTAACCCTTTCCCTCTTATAGACGCTTTCTGACGCCTCTGCAGCAGACGGCTTTTTGAAAACATAGTGACAAAAGAAGAAATTGCTCAAAACGAGCAATTTCTCCTTTTGTCACAATGTTTTCCACTTTTGGTTATAGGTTATCAATTCAATTAAAGACATTTTCTATTTTTTGACAAAATATGTTCAAAGTCTTCTGCTGCAGAATTGTCGTATGAAGGAAAAGGGTTAAAATGGGCCCATAAAGTCAGAAGCAAAAGCTTACCACCTGAATTTAAAAAAAAAAGGGCCCAATTTTGTTTTTGCTAGATGTTTCTGTTCCTATCTGTGAGTAATCAAGTTTAATTACACAATCTTTTATCTTTTATCAATTTGTTCAAACAAATAAATTGTCGAGGTGATTGGTTTACACATAATATTACACCAGACAATAAGAACTCCACCAACCGTTTAAGTGGTGGATGCAAATTAATTATCGAAAGAGGACCTTGGTTTTAATCATCCTTTACTCATTTTGCCACAATGTTTACAAAAGTTTGCAGTGGGCATGTCACACTACTCTATGCGATAATGATTGGAGCTTGAAGTATGATTTGTATGTATATTTGTATATTATGACTTATTAATTTTACTGTGATAAATTTAACCAGACATTTGACATTTGACATTGTATCTCATGTTGGAATTATGCCAAAATATATATATACTCTTTTTAAACTTTCAAATTTGAAAACATCTTTGAATGTAAAATCAAATTGTCTGTTAATCGATCTAATCATCAATGTATACCAAATCTTAAAATGCATATAAACAGTCAAACCTGTGCTAAAGACCACCTTTGTTTATCAATTCCCTGTCTGCAGCAACCACATTTTTAATTTCCCAATTATCCATATTTTGCAAAAAGGATCCTTTAATTAAAGACCACCTGTGCACAAAGACCAGATAATTCACTTCCAGTTGGTGGTCTTTAAACACAGGTTTGACTGTATTCTTGTCTCTGAGGAAATGGTACACTTTCCCTCTTATTATTGTTATCATGTTTGCGTATATTATGTTATCAAAGTTGTTGCTGCAGATTTGTTGTATCAAGGAAAGGTTATTATTACTTTCCCTCTTGTAGACACATTTGAACGCATCTGCAGCAGACAACTTTTAAAAACATTATGGCAAAAGGAAAAATAGCTCATAAAGAGCAATTTCTCCATTTGCCACAATGTTTTCAACTCTTTTCAATCATTATGCTTTCATTTGATGAGATTTTCCATATTTTTAAATGTATGTTTTCAAAGACGTCTGCTGCAGATTTGTTGTATCAATGAAAGGTAAAGGCGATCTGTTTGAATCCTAGATCTTAACGATGATCGATAAAATCCATTGGTACTAGGCACCATTTGTCTTCCAACAATGGCCAAAATTGTTCATGAAAAGGCTGCCAGTTGCCTGTGTAAAAAGATTGCTTTGAGTACTGGTGCAAGAAATCCAAGGAACACATGGGCAGGTGAACTGGACTCCATGATTTAATTTAAAAAAAAGTGTATACCTTAAACCCTTTCCCACATGCAACAAATCTGCAGCAGACAACCTCAAAAACATCTGAGAAATAATGTAGAAAATCTCTTATCAATAATATATGAAAATGTAAAATCTCTGTGGCAAAAGATGAATTTGCTCATCGTGAGCAATTTCTTCTTTTGTCACAGTTTCTAGCTCACCTGAGCATGAAGTGCTAAAGGTGAGTTATTGTGATCTCCTTTGTCCGGCGTCCGTCAACATCTTCTCCTCAATAACCAGTGGGTCAATTGGGATGAAACTATCAATGACCTATTCCTTCAAATTATTGGAATCCATGCAGAATTCTTTTCTAGAAATGTTCCTTGGATGACCCTCTATCAGATTCCTTCAAGCCATGTTGATTGGTCAAAAAACATGGCCGCCAGTGGGCAGGGCTATTTTGCCGTACATGGCTATAGTGAAAACTTAAAAAATCTTCTCCTCCGAAAGTGAAAGGCCGATTTTCAAATAATTTTGTAGAAATGTTCCTTAAATCACCCATTATCCTTCAAGCCATGTTGATTGGATGATAAACATGGCCGCCAGGAGGGACAGGCTATATTGCACAGGCTAAAGTGAAAACTTAAAAAATCATCTCCTCCAAAAGAATCTGGCTGATTTCCAAATAATTTTGTAGAAATGTTCCTAAAGTGACCCCCTATCAGATTCCTTCAAGCCATGTTGATTGGTTGAAAAACATAGCCGCAACAGGGCAGAGCTATTTTGCCTTATAAGGCTGAAGTTAAAACTTAAAAAATCTTCTCCTCCGAAAGTGTCAGGCTGATTTTCAAATAATGTTGTAGAAATGTTCCTAAGATGTCCCTCTATCAGATTCCTTCAAGCCATGTTGATTGGCCGAAAAACATGGTCGCCAGGGGACATGGCTTATATGGCTAAAGTGAACAAAATAAAATCAGGTGAGCGATCCAGGGCCATCAGGGCCCTCTTGTTTGAAAAATCATCTGGTGCAGAAGGGTGCGGAAAGGGGCTACATGGGGAAAAGAATTAAAATGAAGTTAAAAATTGTTGTGTAACACGAATATGCACTTCCCTAGGAAGGCATTGACATTGAACTATAAATAATTTGCATAAAAATCTTATTTTTTCAAAACAGTCAAATCTATAGAAGCATGATACGCATGATTTATGTTATTAATTTGTCATTGTTCTATTGTTTTGCTATTTATTATTGTGTTGGTTCTTTACTTCACCCTGGCATGAAGTGCTCTAGATGAGCTTTTGTGATCACCTTATGGCTGCCATGTTTCATGCCTCATTATCAATTTACTTGTGTACATGCTTTGGGCTACAGTTTTCATGTAATCTTAATGAAACTTATCTGCAGCAGAAGACATTTTTTAACATAGTGAAAAAAGGAGATAGTGCTCATGAATGATGATGATCAATTCATCCTTTTGCCACAATGTTTTCTTCGATCTTCAATAATTATACTTTAAATTCTAGAAATTTTCCATTTTTTGCCAAGAAATTTTACGATGGCATTTGCTGCAGATATCATCTGTGTAGAAAAAGGTTTAATTGTTCATTTTGTGTTTTGTACTTCCAGTAAATTTGCCAATACCCCTTTTACTTACAGAAATACCCTTTAAGAAAAAAGTTGGAATCGAGATGAATATTCACAATTTGTGAATATATCCTTTTTCCTCTGATGTTTTAAGACATGCCCAACCATCTCTTTTTCCTCTGTACCACCTTGATGATGTCATGTTTAACCCTTTTCCACATACAACAAATCTGCAACAGAATGACTTTGAGCACATCTTATCAAAAACTTGAAAAATCTCTACATATGAGATTTACTTACTGACAAAAGTTTAAAACATTGTGGCAAATTGAGAAATAGCCCGTTTTGAGCAATTTCTACTTTTGTCACAGTGTTTACAAAATTTGTCTGCTGCTGAGGCGTCTGAGAGCGTCTATATATGGGTAAAGGGTTAAAGCAACGACCTCAAGAGTGGGAGACAAAAGGTTTGATTCCTGGCGGGGTTGTAGTTGAACCAGACTTTAACCCCTACCCACAAAAAGACGCACTTTGATGCCTCGGCAGCAGGTTACTTTTGAAATGATGAGCACTTTCACCTTTTGCTACAATGTTTCAACTCGATTCACTATTTATACTTGCATTTATAAAGAAATTCCTTATTTCTATATTGGTTTTTTCAAAGTCGTCAGCTACATAATTTTTGTATGTGGAAAAAGGTTAAATATGGTAGTTGTATTGGCACTCAGAATCCCAGGGATAGCATTAATGAAAAAGTTAAAAACATTGTGGCAAAATGAGAAATTACTCTTTTTGAGCAATTACTCCTTTTGTCAAAGTGTTTTCAAAAACATCTTTATGTGGGTTTCAGGATAAACTTTCCGAGGAAACACCATTATACAACAACAGAAAATTTGTTGACAATGGCCTATAAAACCACTTGAATAAATCATTTCTCCATTAATTAACAATGTTTAGGTTTTCTTCAATAATGCATTTGATTTGTTTAAATTGATATAATTATGTACTTGTTATTATCCCCTGCTGAAGGCGGATGGTATATTGGTTTCGTGGCGTCCGTCTGTCCATATCTAAGGACTACTTAGATTAATTTGATTAAAACTATGCCAAGCCTCAGTAGCGATGCTGACTGTCAATCCAGGGGTTGTTAGTTCGAACTCCAGCTTACATTCTCCCCAATATTGAACAAAAGTCACTGTAACAAGCATCATTCGTCTTCCACCAATGGGCTAACAGTCTGTTCGAAAAAGCAGCCAATTGCTTAGAAAGTATGTTGTGTGGAGTACTGGTTTGAGATAGCCAGGAAATACATGAGATGGTGAACTGTCCATCGTGAGATGACTGAACAAATGTTGAAAACGGTGTTAAAATCCAATCGATCAATTGATTAAAACTATATGTCAATGTATGCCACCAAAGTTAAAAAGCAACTTTTACTAAGATTTGATGAAGAACACAAGAGTTATGTCCTCTTGAATTTATATTGTATGATGTACTTAAATCTTGATTTATATCACAATTGTGTTTAGAACACTAGATGCCAAAATTACATCCAATCTTCATGAAAGTTCACCAGAACATTCATCTCCACACGGTCTAGTTCAAGTTTGAACCTCGGTCACATTGGCTAAAAAACTAGGTACATTTTTGTATCTAGAAGATCAGTTGTTGGAAAACCCTGTGATCACTCCCGAGACCACACTTTTCTTTCTTAAAACACCATCAAATCTCAGTTAAATTTGAAATATGGTCAAATTGGGTCAGAAAATGTTTTTTGAACACTCTATAGAGTTTTTTTATCATCAAGTATTGGTCAAATTAGAAACTGGGTCATGAAGGGTAAGATTTCGAAACCGGGTGTCCCGGGTTCGATCCCCAGTTGCGGCACTACGGTCATGGTGGAGTGCCCTTTGGCAAGGCACATTTTCTAGCCTATTACTGGTTTGTTTACCCAGGGATCATGAATAATTAAATTTAATTGCGCGCTAAATGACCTTAGCTGTCGATGCGCCATAAAACAATATACATTCATTCATGACGGGTAAAAGAAAATAGGTCACTAGATCAAACTTAAGCCTCTAGAGGCTACTCTTTTCCATCCAGTCTTCATGAAAGTTCTTCAGTCCATTCATACCCATCATGTTCATGTTTTAAACTGGGTTATGTGGGGGCTAAAAACTAGGTAACTTGTAAACACTCTTGAGGCAACCAACAAAGTACACAGGTTTTAAAATATATATTTTATTAAATAACTGGTATACCAAAGTGGTCCAAGCATTCTTCTACAATTTTCATTTTGGTGCGGGATCTGAATTTAAAAAAATGTACTTGTTTATTTTGAAATGATATATAAAGTGTTAATAAATGAAGCCGTGTTATCTGAATTGTGTGTTTGTCATGTACACTGACCTGTGATGATTCTCAGCATTCACACGGAATGCGTGTTTTACGTACAGGAAGTAAAATGATGGTCGGACCCAAAACACGTGACAGAGGGGGTTGACTCCAAAGATAATGCATGTAAGAATTAAGGTTCTTGTGAATTGCTATTTAAATTCTAACTCTGAAGTTGGTGCATTTGAAAAAAGGGTAAATATTGCTTAACAAGAACATTTGACAGGGGGAGATAATATGTCCTTTTTATTAGCTCACCTAAGCACGAAGTGCGAGGTGAGCTTTTGTGATCACTCACCGTCCGTCGTCTGTATGTCTGTCTGTTATCAATTTCCTACAAATGACTTCTCCTACTAAACCAATGGACTGATTTCAAAATAACTTCACAGGAATGTTCCTTATGTGGTCCTCTTTTAAAGTTGTTCAAAGAATTTAATTCCAAGTAGAACTTTGGTGGCTGCGGCATCGGACAATGGAACATTGCCAAAACTTTAAAAATCTTCTTGTCCAAAAGTATTGGGTTGATTTGAAAATAATTTTGCACAAATGTCACCCAAGATTGTTCAAATTTTTCCGATCCGTAGAAAAACATGGCCACCAGGGGGCGGAGCTTGTTTTCCTTATATGTGCATTGTAAAATCTTTAAAAATCTTCTTATCAAAAAGTACTGGCCCGATTTAAAGATAATTTGCCACAAATGTTCCTTGGGGGACATTCTACCAAGATTGTTCAAATTAATCCGATCCAATGGAAAACATGGCCGCTAGGGATGGGGCTTGTTTTCCTTATATGTGCATTGTAAAATCTATAAAGATCTTCTTTTCCTAAAGAACTGGCCCGATTTAAAGACAATTTGGCACAAATATTCCTTGGTGGCCCTTCTACCAAGATTGTTCAAATTAATTCGATCCATTGAAAAACATGGCCACCAGGGGCGGCGCTTGTTTTCCTTATACATGTATGTGCATTGTACAATCTTTAAAAATCTTCTTGTCCAAAAAGCACCTGCATGATTTAAAAATGATTTGGCACACATGTTCCTTGGGTGACCTTCTACCAAGGTTATTCAAATAAATCGATTCGTTGAAAAACATGGCCACCAGGGGGGATTGCTTGCTTTCCTTATATGTATTGAAGTTCTATTAAATCAGGTGAGCGATATAAGGTCATCATGGTCCTCTTGTTATTTATAGGTATCAGTGTTGCAAGATAGTGGATTAGTAACATAGCAACACAGTTTTGACTAATTAATGCAATGTTTTCTAGACAGAAAGATGACAGTGACACAACAGGTGTAGCTTGTCATGCTGCCATGCGATAATGGATAATGTAACATGGTTTATTTAGAGTCATCATCTTTGAAACTAGCCAAGCATAACACTGTAGCAGAATGTGCTAATATAGAGTCGAAACATAGCGGGACAAAAAGGAAAGCAATGCTCGTTTATTACTCTCTCCATTCATGCCAAATCTGTATAAACATCTAGACAAAAAATTACACTATTGTTGTAAAACTACTCATGAGTTATGACCTAGTGATCGAAACCAACCTGGTAACAATTACACGGCGCTGAGAATATCGATGGTCAAACTAGAGATTGCTTTTTTGAAAAAGCGCTTGTCTCCCCATGTGTGTGGTCGTAGGAGAGGAAAAGAAATGATGGGAGTCAAAATCAATAGGGGTCATCTACAAGTTAGGACCAACCTGCACACCAAGTATGAAGTTCCAGGGCACAAGCGTACGTGAGTTATTGAGTAAAAACGATTTTTCAGCTGAAGGTTAGCGTGACCTTGACCTTTGACCTTGTGATCTCAAAATCAAACAAAATCAATAGGGGTCATCTACTGGTTAGGACCAACGTGCGAAACCAAGTATAAAGTTCCTCGACATAAGCATTCTTTAGTTATTGAGTGGAAACCATTATAGGGGTCATTTGCTGGTGGTGACCAACCTGCACACTAATTATTAAGTTCCTGGGCCCAAGCATTCTTCAGTTATTGAGCGGAAACCATTTGTTTAGCCCAAGGTCACTGTGACCTTGACATTTGACATCAAAGTCAATAGGGGTCATCTACAGGTTAGGACCTGCACACGTAGTATGAAGTTCCTGGGCATAAGCGTTCTTGAGTTATTGAGTAAAAACATATTTAAGCTGAAGGTTACCGTGACCTTGACGTTTGACCTTGTGACCTCAAAATCAATAAGGTTCATCTACTGATTAGGACCAACCTACACACCAGGTATGAAGTTCCTCGACATAAGCATTCTTTAGTTATTGAGTGGAAACAATTTTTCAGCTGAAGGTTACCATGACCATGACCTTTGACCTAGTGACCTCAAATCAATAAGGGTCATCTGCTGGTGGTGAGGTGACCAACTTGCACACCAAGTATTAACTTCAATGGCCAAAGTATTCTACAGTTATTAAGCAAAAACTATTTCTCAGCTCATTGTTAATGTGACCTTGACCTTTCACCTTGTGACCTCAAAATCAATGAGGGTCATCTACTAATTAGGACCAACCTGCACACCAGGTATGAAGTTCCTCGACATAAGCTTTCTTTAGTTATTGAGCTGAAACCATTTTTCAGCTGAAGGTTACCTGGACCTTTAACCTTAGTGACCTCAAAACCAATAAGGGTCATCTGCTTGTGGTGACCAACCTTCACACCAAGTATTAACTTCCATGGCCAAAGCCATTAAGCAAAAACAATTTTTCAGTTCATTGTCACTGACCTTTCAGCTCAAGGTCACTGTGACCTTGACTTAAGTTGTACTGACCTCAAAATCAATAGGGGTCTTCTACTGGGCATGGTCAAACTCCATACCAAGTATGGAGTTCCTCGGCCCAATCGTTTTTCAGTTATTGAGCGAAAACCTTTGACTTTCTGACATCAAAATCAATAGGGGTCAGCTACTGGTCATGACCAACCTGCATACCAAGTATGAAGTTCCTACGCCCAAGCGTTCTTCAGTTATTGAGCGGAAACAAGTGTGACAGACGGAAGGACGGAGGGACGAAAGGACGGAACGGGCAAAAACAATATGTCACCCCCATATATGGGGGAGACATAATAAAGTGATAGTTCATACCCAAATAAGGGTACATGTATCCGGAATCTGTGGACATTCATTTTTGAATTGTTTTTAGCTCGATTTTTCGGAGAATATGAGACTACTCAACCTGGTGTCGGCGTCACGCCTTGGTTACAGTTTTGCATGCAAGTACATACTTATATTTCACCATAGCTCGGTTACTACTTGATGTTTTGCATTGAAACGTTCTACAATGCTTCCCAACTAAGTAAATAATCAAGTTAGAAAACTCTTTTCGTGCATATATTGCAAATTATGGTCCTTTTTTGACGTAGAAATTATGATCAAGTTTAACGTGCAACTACATAAACTTTAAGAGTCCATATCTCAGTCACTCCTCATAGCGCATTGACACTACTTCCTACAGCCCGTTTCAACTATTACACTTATAACAATAATCCAGTAAGATAACTCTTATCTTGCATATAATGCAAATTATCACCCTTTGTTATTTCTCTTTGAAATTCTAGTTATTGTTTTGCATGCGACTACATAAATAGTCCATATCTTAGTAACTAAGAAGCGGTGGAGAGTGCTGTCTTACGGACCGCTATTGTTAATTCATTATATACAACATGCGCGTACCAAAATGCATACGTCCGTACGTCAATGCGTTTAACTCGCCAGAAAATGTGACAACAAACATGTCTGCTAAACTATCTTGAAATCAGACAAGAACTTTAATAAGAATTGAATTTTAATTATATTTTATCATTTTGCCTCTTTTCTGATGCCGTCTGATGGCCATCTTTTTCAACCAATCAATATGACTTGATAATATTTTGTAGTGGGTTGCTCAAGGACTATTTCTACCAAACTTTCTTGGAATCAGACAAGCAGATTCAGAGAAGAAGAATTTTAAAGTTATGGCATTTTTGATGCTACAGTAACCAGAGTTCTGCATATAATTTATATATTTGAACAGTGTATAAAGAGATGTCATTTGAAGATTAAAAGTTAATATTACCCCTTTTCTGATGCCACCTGTCTGCTATGTCTTTTGCTAGGGATTTTTTTATGTAGAGGGTCACTGAAGGAAATTTTATACACTAATTAAAGTATATTGTAATCAAAAAAGCGTTTTAATAAGAACGGAATTTAACATTTTTTTGTCACTTTACTCCTTTTCTGATGCAGCCAGGCTGCGATGTTTTTCAACCAATCAATATGGCTTGATCAAATTTTGTAGATGATGACTCAAGGGAACATTTCTGTCAAATCAAATTGGATTCCGACAAGCGGATTCAGAGGAGAATAATTTAATGATGCCGCAGCAACCTAAGTTCTTCATATAATTGACAAATATTTTTTAACCACCAACGGAACATTCCAGTGAGGTTTGGTTGAATTTGGGATGAAGGTTTAGGAGGAAAAGTGTTTAAATCTAAATGTTAAAGACGACAGACATAGAGTGATCAATACTCGAAATTTTGTATTCATGTTTGGCAGGGCGGGATTTTTGAAAATTCACATTTGATATCCGATTAAGCAAAACAAAAATCATTATACATATTTGCAAGGGTGTATATACACTCTTTAGAAACATTTATACAAATGAGGTACATACATATGTTGCTAGACCCAAAGTTCGATTGCGATTAATTAATTAAGAGAGAGTAAATACTTTGATTGAATTACCACTCATGGTAACAATAAGGCGCATTGTTTTAGCGTCAAACAGAAGAGAGCAAGGCCGAACAATGTCATCACCTTTACCTACGAGGCCTTGCATCCAGAATATGTCCTCATCAACTGTGTCGTACTGCATGACATTATTCGAACGTTTACCAGTCACTAGTAAACGTGTACTGTGTGCCATGCACAAACCCTTTGCCTCTCTTATGCCAGGATCCGTGAACTTGCCAAGAAAGTTCCCTTCCTTGTCGAGCAGGATCACCGCGCCAAGTTTCGAGTCAGTTACATACAGCGTTTCATTATTTCCTGAACCAATGGAAAACACAATGTGGATGGGTATCTGTAGATGAGTTGCCCCAATTTGCCTCAGGAAAACTCCATATAAGGTATGGACTGCAATGAATCCCTTTCCCTCGTTTTGCGATCCCCCACAGCTCACAAACAATTCGCCATCTTTATAGGCTATACCCCGACATTTATCCGAAACACGGAAAGACGCCCCTTGTTTCATCATTTTATCGTGTACAAACACATATTGGATCTTCTTTTCATCCATGACTGTCACCGCAACAGTATTCGGATTGTCAGTCTTGCAAACGTCGTACGGTTTCCCTGGAATAGTTTCGCAATATATAATGTTGAAGTCTTGGTCAAATTGTTTAAGCATTTCGTTTGTTCTATCAACCAATAGTATGGTTCCGTCATCCATAAAACATGATCCGGTTATGTCACATTCATTGGCGTCTTGGCGCAACTTTATTGTAAAATCTCCATACAGACTTGCAATATATTCGTGGTCTTCCTGAATGAATTGACCGAAACTTACGATTTCCTTCGTTTTGGTAAGGACGATTTCATCAAAATTAAAGGAGGATGTCAAAGCAGTTTCGGCCTGTCCGTTTATCTTTGTTACGGCTACACGTGTTTTCTGGTTCACCTTCTCGGCTTTCTTGATTTTTACAAAGATTGCTCCGTCATATTCAGTCGCTGCATTTTTGAGTCCATCTTTGCCATCACTTGTACTTTTAATCAGCGTGTCTAATTCGCTAGCTCTATGGTTCACAGCCTGTTCTCTCTCTTTAAGCATTGCCGAAACCATCTCCATACCGTCTGTTTCAATTTGATCAAAATGCTCTCTTATCACTTTGCGAGCGTGTTGTATTTCACCGATATCGCTTGAACGTACTTCGCTAATATTTGACTTTTGCTTCTCATTTTCATCCTTTGCAAGACGTAGCTCTTTCAATACGTTTTCAGTTGCAGTTTGGACATCTTTGAATCCATCGCTGTCTTTAATTCCTTTCGACAACACCAAAATTGACTCCTTGTGACATGCACTGAAAAAGAAAATTGCAAACTCAGAGTTCCATATAAGGAGCGGTATACAGCTCTTCCCCCAACACTATCTTTCAAAGCAAGCTCTATGCTGTTGAGACTATTCGTTTGAGTTCCCATGCCATGGGGTTAAATAAGCATTTAAAAAACGTTTAAAACGCCCCTTTTAGAGTTTTAAAAAACTATTACAAAATCCCTCAATTAAAAAAAAAAACGTAATACAAAACATCCACCTGTCACATAGTTCCAAGAGTTTCGCATTACATTTAGTAGGGTCACTTCAAAAATGGTCTATTTATATAACTTTCAGTGGTGTGGATTTCATATTCTGTCAAAGACACTTTTGCAAGATGGAAACGGATATTACATGGGATATAGGATCCATCATGAGTTTTCTTTGGAGATCAAGATTTCTTAAATGAGTCTAGAAAAAGACGGTTATTAACCGAGCCTCTTGGCGAGTTTAATAACTCTCTTTTTCGAGACGAATTTAAGAAATCTTCTCCAAAGAAAAACGAGTGATGGATTCTTTTTATCACCTAAACAGTGTGTTTTAATGAAAAATATTGACAACATCAAAACAAAGACTGAATAACCTATTCTTCATGAGAACTTGTGATAAAAAAGTAGTCCTCATCATTTTTGAATAAGAATTAAAACAACAACAATGTTTTAAACAATTAAGATTCGTTATTTATTCAAAATAACTTATTATTGCATTTTTCAATGTGTAAAATTTAACAACTTAACAATAAACATAATGAAGATAAAGGTCAAAATGACGTCATCAGTAGTCGCGTGTATGACGTGTTTTTGTTATCACACATGTTGGATATCGTTTTTCCGTGATTTGTTCTCAACTTGAAAATAAGGGTATTTATGTGATAAAACAATATTTCTTCTTTAACTTCGAGGACAAACACGAAGCAACATGTATACCATAACCTTAATTAAAGAAATTATTTTTATATTAAATACAAACAACAAAACGAGTTTTTAATGTTTCGGCGATTAAGCTTTCATACGGAGCCCCTAAAGTGACATTCAATATATTGTTTTAGTATGCAAATAAAACAGCTAATTTGCATATTAAAAAAAAGTATCGGATGTTTTTTTCGTTTTTACGAAATAATAATTCGATAGTTTTTTTTAATATGCAAATAAGCCAATTTATTTCGTATTAACGAAATAATCATTTTGTTTAAACGAAATACTTATTTCGTAAAAACGAAATAAAAATTAGATACTTTTTTTTAATATGCAAATTAGTTGTTTTATTTCGTATTTACGAAATAAATATTTCGTTTAAACGAAATAATTATTTCGTTAAAACGAAATAATAATTCGATACTTTTTTTTAATATTCAAATTAGCTGTTTTATTTCGTATTTACGAAATAAATATTTCGTTTAAACGAAATAATTATTTCGTTAAAACGAAATAATACTTTTTTTTAATATGCAAATTAGCTGTTTTATTTCGTAAAAACGAAATAATAATTCGGTACTTTTTTTTAATATGCAAATTAGCAGTTTTATTTCGTATTTACCATAACACATGACATTTCATAAACTTTATAAGTGCATGTGTTACCGAGTTTCCACATGGTTGTCTGATGGTTTTGATTGATTGGTGTTTAATGCTGTTTTCAACAATCAACTTTTCAGTCATATCACGGCAGCCAGTTCACCTAATCATATGTTTCCTGTTTTTTTCACACCAGTACTCCACACAACATACTTTGCCAGCCCCGGTAGCTCAGTCGGTAGCGATGCGGGCTGTCAATCCAGGGGTTTGTTAGTTCGAATCCCGGCTCGGCCAACTTTCTTACCGACGATTGACAAAAGTCAATGCGACATGCGTCATTCGTCTTCCACCAATGGGCTCAGTCTATGTGGAAAAGCAGCCAGTTGCTTGGGAAGATTGCTGTGTGGAGTACTGGTGTGAGAAAACCAGGTAATGCATGAGTAGGTGAACTGGCCACCGTGATATAACTGAAAAATTGTTAAAAACGGCGTTAAACCCCAATCAATCAACAACATACTTTCCACGCAACTGGCTGCTTTTCCACATCGACTGTTAGGCCATTGGTGAAAGACGAATGACGCTTGTCGCAGTGGTTTTTGTTCAACATCGTAAATAATGTTTGCCGAGTAGGGGTTCGAACTCACAACCCCTAGATTGACAGCCCGCGTCCTTACCGACTGAGCTACCGGTGCTCGGCTGATGGTAGACTCGAGATAGTTATTTTAATTTATTAATTTACTTAATTAAACAACGCAAATTTGTATATTAAAAAAGTTTTGAATACTAACTATTATTTCGTAAATAAGAAATAAAACGGCTTATTTGCATATTAAAAAGAAATGTCGAATAGTAAATTAGCTGTTTTATTTGCATACTAAAACAATATATTGAATGTCACTTTAGGGGCTCCGTACTTTCATCAGGTTAATATTCAAACATATAAAATTGACAATAACATTAAATCGGAAGTGACCTCCAAACTTAACGTCAAAACAATTGATAACTTTTGTTACAAATCCTTATAGTCATACACCAACATTTAGTCCCTACTGTGATATTTTATAAAAGGGCAGACAGAGTTTAGTGTATCATTGTAATCGTTAATTGATATATTGAATACAAATAAAAAGGACTATTCAAAGATTGCATTGTTTGAATTGTGTATATGGTTTTTGCACCAATTTCATCAGGATTTCAAAATATGAGCCGTCCCGCGAGAAAACTAACATTATGGCTTCTGCGTAATGTATCGACCCAGATCAACCTGCGAAGTCCGCGGAGACTGATCCGGGCAAACACATTCCGCCTAAGGGGGATATATGTATAGACTAATGATTCCTGAAACAGAAAATCCACAGGAGGTGAAAAGTGTCTATCCGGGTAAGCCTGCGCGGCATGCTTATGCTGATCCGTGTCGATAATTAACGAGTCCACAATGTTGGTTTTCTCGAGGGACGGCTCAAGTATCACGCCGTTTCGTTGGTAAGTTAATCCTGCCATTAGAGTATTAAACCGCAGAGCTCTAGAGGCATTTTTCATGTTCTAAAATCATTATTTGTACTCGAACCCTATGCTGGTGGTACTCAGGACAAATCGTCCAAGTTATATTTTTAGTACCACCCCATAGGGTTTAATCTAGTTTTCTCCCCTTATCTAGTCCTCTAAACCATAATGTCACCCCAAACTCCAAATGAATATCCGCCTCCACATAGTCTGCCCTGTTGGTACATGTCTAGGGGGAACAAACCAATATGATTTTTGGCCTGGGGCTTTAGCCCCTGGTCATAGTATTAAAACCATTTTTTCGGAGTTGGCAGCCTGCCAATTGCTGTTAACACCCAACAACGCATTTTAGTGTGAGACTGCGCGAGAAAAGGTTCATCAAGGATTGAACAAAACTACATTTAAAAGGTTATAATCTCCCCCGCCCCATAACAAAAAAGACCATTATAATGTTGTTGGAACATCAGTCAACAACTTAAGGCGTGTGTTCTCCAATATAAGTTAAACAAATGCTTTAGAAATTAATGCGCCGAGAGGTCAAATATGGAAGCTTATTAACATTCGCGGAGTGGAAAGGGAAAGTACAAAGAAGTCGCGAGCTAAATGCAGTGGCAGGGCCCGTGCGACGAAACAATTAATGGTAAACAATTGATAATGATTGATTAGGGGTTAACGCCGTTTTCAACAATTGTTCAGTCATATCACGGCGACCAGTTCACCTACTCATACGTTTTCTGGTTTCCCCACACCAGTACACCACCAACATACTTTCCAAGCAACTGGCTACTTTTCCAAACAGATTGTTAAACAACCCATTGGTGAAAGACGAATGTCGCATGCCCAGCACTTGACTTTTGTCAAACGTCGGAAAGAATGTTGGTCGAGCAGGGATTTGAACTCACAAACCCTGGATTGACAGCCCGCGTCGCTTACGACTGAGTAACCTGGGCTCAGCTTAAACAAAGAAAGTCGCGTGATAAATGATGTGGCGCATTTAGCGGGGGCCTATCGCGCTGTGCATGTGCTCGCAAGCGCTTTGGAAGTATCAACGGCATTATCGTAATTTGTCTTAATAATATCTAAGTCAAGTTCGAATATTGGTATATTGGGTCAGAAACTAGGTCACTAGGCCAAATTGAAGGGAAATCTTGATAACACTCTGGAGGCTGCATTTTCAACTTGAGCATGTTGAAACTGTATCAGAATGTTTGTCCGTTCAAAAACTAGGTCACTGGGCCAAATTGAAGGAAAATCTTGATAACACTCTGGAGGTTGCATTTTGAATCTTTGTCTGAATAAATAATTGTCTTGATGAGTTTTGCATTGTTCAAACACTTCCTCCCAGTCTAGTACATGGCTTAGAGAATTATTTCTACTTGATGGAAGTTGATTTGAAATTGACATATATTTCAAATATAATAAGGCAGAAACTTCAAAATATCATGCCTAAACCTGCTGTCATATTTTCCTTTGATTCTTCGTGTCTTAAATGTGTATACTTGTGAACTCTTGCACTCAGGTGATCGATATTGTGCCAACAAGGTCCTCTTGTTTTCAAATTGACAGTTTCTTAATATTTACTATTTTTGATATGATCTTTCAACTTATTAACAATAAATATATAAACATAAGCTGCAATTGTTATTTCCTTTCACATTTTCCCTACTTCTCCAACCTTCCTGCAGCCCCCAGGCCGTAAGACACTTCAGTGCTTTGATTATAAATGCTGGCTGTAATAACCACCGATGAATCTCAATTAAAATTGAATAAAATAATAGGGAGAACATATTTTGGTTTATCGACAAAAACTACCCAAAGTTATGGCCGAACACGTTTGAGCTTAACTCTTTCAGCGCCACAGGCAATTTTGAGGCTTTGCAAACAATGCAGATTCAGGTGAGTCAGCTCGTAACGAGCTGTCTCACCTGAAATCTGCATTGTTTGGCTGTGAGCTATAAAAATATTCCAAAAATCCTATAACATGAAAATAAAGTCGTCCGAGTTTGAACAGGGAAGAGTCTACTTTAAACAATTCGGCGCTGAAAGGATTAAACAGTATGCAAACACCTATTTTAATTATGCATGCACTTTCAGAGCAATTTGCACATTCAACGATAATAATGGTTATCAGAAAACACAGTGCATCTAGATAAACATTTGAAGTATGTAACGCTTATCAAGCTATAGCTAGCACTAGATTTAAAACAACAGTTTACATTTTACAAGACGCATGACTTTAAACTACATTTGAAAAACAATGCAACTACAAAATGTCGATAACTTTCTCAGTGCACAGAAGTAACTATATATATATTTGCTGCAAATAAGACATCGAATTTAGACAGGATGGGGCATACGGGCCCTGATTCGTTATTTTAAAGAAAACATTTCTTACAGGTCAATCACATAGTTGATAACAAATGCCGACTATATAGTAAACTGTTATCTTCAGCTATACAATATTACAAATTTACTCTTCCCACACCAAGCCACTCTCTATCCCATCATCAGCAGAGAATCATAATCTCATTAATGTTTTTTCCACCTTTTACCGATTTGGTTTCACATGAAGTCATTTTTATAAATGTAAATTGTTCTACAAAGTGGCCTTGAAAACGGTATTGAACCATAACCTTGTGGTTACAATACACTAAATAAATTCCGTCTTCGTTTGCATGTAAATCGACCAGTTTTAGTTATCAATGTTCACACTATCTAAGCGTTTCTCATGTAGAACACCAAAATTCATTATAAAGAGTTACATCTATCCTAAAGAAAATGGGGTTCTTGCATTATGCAAGAAAGAATGCGTCAGGCGAAAATGGATACCGTCATTTAGGACCAAATCGGGCCCGGACAAGACCGGTGCTTAGCGTTCTCTACTTTCACACAAGGTCAAAATACTAAACGTTATCAAATCAATAATTTCCAGTGCATCCTATACACATTAACAATGAATTTTAACTCAATGTCATATATTCAATGCATTCTGGTGATGGTACAGTGAACTCGACAGTTCCGGGTCACATTTGGGAAAAAAAAAGTATATTTTTCGAGAATGATACAGTATTTTGACAATTTGATTATCCAGCCATAGTTCCCATTAAATTGGCTAGTTTCACTTCGATTTCGGACGGTGCCATTTCAAGAACAGATGTCGTAATCTCAAAACGCTTGACTGCATCGATTCCCGTGAAAGCAAAATCTCAATATTTGTGTTTACCTGTCACAGTGAAAATTGCTGATTGTAGCCATAATTTTAGTAAAAACAGGTATGTATTATCAATGTGTCGGTTATTTGCCACTGAACAAGATTCATAATATTGATTGACGTATCAAAGATTTTTTGACCTAGTTCATATACGACACTTTCGGGTCAGCAAAGGGGAATTTCTCAAAACTATCAATTTATTAGTAAAACTATTTTGGTAACATTTAAGAATAATTTAATGCTTATGGTGATAAATCAATGTTAAAAATGCGTCATTATAATTAACATTTTTTGTCAAATATGACTTTCTGCTGAAATGCAACAGTTTTCATGCATGAAAGAGTGTACAGTAAATTTGTTATGGACTATTTGGCTGTATTTGACCTTTGTGTTTGGTATTAACACGCATGTATATAGCTGCAGTTCTTAGAGAAAGGGTTGGTTTTATTTAGTTTGTGTGATCTCTCTACTTTACATAAAACAAGCAGGTCAGGTGAGTCATAACGCTTAATTCGCCACGCGACACCAACACAGACCATCCGAGGTTTTATCATTGATGATGATAACGACCTAGTGTTATCCTTCTTAAGTCGTGTTTTTTTTTATAATACACGTTTGCTACAGCTTGCCAGGGTGATAAAACGACTAGATTGCGAATGGGGGAGGATCTTAATCAGATTACCAAGATATGTAGATTGGTCACCAAGTCTCCGTATCCACATTGAATCAAACTTAAACAAGAGATGTTTGTCAAACATTATGCCCCTCCTGAGCGCCATGTTGGGAGGAATATTGGACAATTGAGTAAGATTTGCATGGACAGAAATGCCAGCTGATTTGTCATTTCACATTGGATATCTATGGGTCAGTTTTAAGATTATGAAAAATATTCATTCAACGTTTGAGGATGGTAGGCACAGATCTTAATCACATTGTGATGATGACTGATATTTGCAGATAAACATGTATCCTCCTGACAGTAAGGAATAAGTACATAAGACGTAAAAAAAACCTTGAGATTATCCATACTTTTGTCTATATTATTTTAAAGTCGTCTGCTGCAGGTTTGTTCATATAGATGTGTTAAATGTTAATTATGGCTTACCTGTGGTACTCTCCTGCACATTTTGAGCAGCAAATCTCATCATGGTCTTTACAGTATGTGTCAATCAACATTCCACTAGACCCGTGTAGATGGCACATTTCTGTCAATCCCTGTAAAGTAGACAACGCATGGTGGTCACTAGCCGAAAGTAATTGATGATTTCCCAGCCATTGGTTGTGGTTTACGATGCATTGAGTGCAGAGATATTCATTGCATTCCACACAGAATTTCGCGGCCTCTGCTGTGCAACATTTCGTACAGTCACCAACAGTATCCGAACCACGGTTTAAACTTTCATCTGAAGCTGTAGCCATTTTGCAGAAAACGTATTACTTCCTAGAACCTAAACCGAAAGTAGTTTATAATTCTTTATTTTCTAATCGACTGTACACATCCTCAGTTCAAACCACACTATATTTAAAGGGTCACACAAAGGGACTTGCTCCTTACCCTATATATGCATATATATATTAACAAGTGTGGATACAGTTTTCTGGGTCGCCTCGCTTCAACTTATTTTTTTTCAAAGTTTTCGAACAAATATATGAATTTGAAGTACAGAATCGATCAATAATGCTTTTCTCTATCGAACGACACCAAAATAACGTGATTTGTTTTCTCTCTACGTATGTTAATTCCTTTGAAATATTCACGACAACAACCTGGACCAAAAACGAAAGAGTAATATCTATTTTTAGAGGAGCAAGTCCCTGTGTGTCACACAGCATATACCGCGTCACCGCACAAAAGACTCATTCTCACTATTTTGTCTGTTCAACATGTTTGTTTAGTATGTGCCTCATTCTGATATTCGGTGTAACATTAACCAGTCCAAAGGGTTAGAGTATAATATCATAATATTTATTTATTTTCACTGATGTTTAGTTAGGAAAGTTAAGAAGATAAGATACTTCGTGAGCTAGTTTAGAAATGGTTGGTACATTACTTGTTTTGCAGCAAAGGTTATCCCATATGTAGAATGTTAGAGTTTAAGTCCCATTAATGAAATGGACTATAGCTTGCCTTATTTGTAATACACATGCTACTTGACCCATATAGATATCGTCCGTAGCTCGCTCGCTCTATCTTTCTCTTGTTAGACGTTTAGTCATTCTATATTGTTGAATAAAGTTAGAAACATCACATGTTTGTTAGTTAATAATGTCATAAAGACAGTGGTGCAATGGTTGGGCGTAGGCCTCTCGTACAACAGGTCTCGGGTTCGAATCCCGTTATGAGCAGTTTGTGATTTCTGTCAAACCAATGTAACACTCTGAAGCAGATGACTTTGAAAACATCTAGGCAATACTATTAACATTCTATATAAATGAACGTTAAATTATTCAATTTGAAGTGAGTTAGAGACAATATGTTTTAATTTCCCAATTATCCATTTTTTGCAAAAAGGATTCTTTAATTTAAGACCACCTGTGCACAAAGACCAGATAATTCACTTCCAGTTGGCGGTCTTTAAACACAGGTTTGACTGTATTCTTGTCTCTGAGGAAATGGTACACTTTCCTTCTCATTATTGTTATCATGTTTGCGTATATTATGTTATCAAAGTTGTTGCTGCAGATTTGTTGTATCAAGGAAAGGTTATTATTCCTTTCCCTCTTGTAGACATATTTGAACGCATATGCAGCAGACAACTTTTAAAATCATCGTGGCAAAAGTAGCAATAGCTCATAATGAGTAATTTCTCCATTTGCCACAATGTTTTCAACTCTTTTCAATCATTATGCTTTCATTTGATGAGATTTTCCATATTTTTAAGTGTATGGTTTAAAAGACGTTTGCTGCAGATTTGTTGTATCAATGCAAGGTCAGTTTGAATCCTAGATATTAACGATGATCGATAAAATCCATTGGTACTAGCACCATTTGTCTTCCAACAATGGCCAACATTGTTCATGAAAAAGCTGCCAGTTGCCTGTGTAAAAAGGTTGCTTTGAGTACTGGTGCAAGCAATCCAAGGAACACATGGCCAGGTGAACTGGACTCCATGATTTTGACTCATATACTGTTATCTTCGATCATGGTCCTCTTGTTTAGCTCACACTGACATGAAGTGCTCTAGGTGAGCTTTTGTTATCACCTTATGGCTGCCATGTTTCATGTCTCGTTATCAATTTACTTGTGTTCATGCTTTGGGCCACAGTTTTCATGCAATCTTAATAAAATTATCTGCAGCAGAAAACCTTTTTTAACATAGTGAAAAACACGAAGATAGTGCTCATGAATGATAATGACAAATTTTCCCTTTTGCCACAATGCTTTTTTCGACTTTTTTCAATAATTATACTTTAAATTCTAGAAATTTTCCATTTTTGCCAAGAATGTTTTTCGGTGGCATTTGCTTCAGATTTCATCTGTGTAGGAAAAAGATTAATTGTTAATTTTGTGTTTTGTACTTCCATTAATTTGCCAATAACCCTTTAAGAAAAAAGTGGTAAGTGAGATGAAAATTCACAATGTTCTTTTTGCGAATCTATCCTTTTTCCTCTGATGTTTTAAAACATGCCCAACCGTCTCTTTTTCTTCTGTACCACCTTGATGATGTCATGTTTAACCCTTTCCCACATACAACAAATCTGCAGCAGAATGACTTTAAGCACATCTTATCAAAAACAAGAAAACTCTCTATAAATGAAGGTTTACTTATTGACAAAAGTTGAAATTGCTCAAAACGAGTCATTAATGCAACAGCCTCAAGAGTGGGAGACAAACGGTTTGATTCCTGGTGGGGTTGTAGTTGTACCTAACCCTTCCCACAAAAATACGCTTTCTAACGCCTCTGCAGCAGGCGACTTTTGAAAACACTGCGACAACAAGGGGATATTTGTCATGATCCACCTTTTGCCACAGTGTTTTCAACTGTTGCATTTATAGAGAAATTCCATATTTTGATATTGCTGTTTTCAAAGTCGTCTGCTACATAATTATTGTATGGAAAAGGGTTAAATATGGTAGTTGTGGTATTGCCACTTAGAATTCCATGGATAAACTTAATGAAAAAGGTTGAAAACATTGTGGCTAAAGGAGAAATTGCTCGTTTTGAGCAATTACTCCTTTTGTCAAAGTGTTTCAAAAAGTCGTCGGCAGCACAGGCGTCAAAACCATCTTTATTTGGGAAAGGATCAAGACTGATGCACTGGTTTCAGGATAAACTTTCCCAGGAAACACCATTATACAACTGAAAAAAATGTTGAAAAGGGCTTATCAAACCACTTGAATAAATCATCACTGGAGATTTGATTGACAATGTTAATGTTTTCTTCAAAAATGCATTTGATTTGTTTAAATTGATATATGTACTTGTTATAATCCCCTGCTAAGGCTGATGGTATATTGGTGTCGTGTCGTCCGTCTGTCCAGAGCCATATCTAAGGACTAAGGCATGCTTGGATTGATTTGATTAAAACTATGCCAAGCCCCGGAAGCGACGCGGACTGTCAATCAAGGGGCTGGGAGTTCGAACCCCAGCTCAGCCAACATTCTCTCCTATGTTTAACAAATGTCACATAACAAGCGTCATTCGTCTTCCACAAATGGGCTTACAGTATATTTTGAAAAGCAGCCAGTTGCTTAGAAAAATATTGTGTGGAGGACTGGTGTGCGATAGCCAGGAAATACACGAGAAGGTGAACCTGTCCATCGTGATAATGTTGAAAACGGCGTTAAAATCCAATCGATCAATTGTTAAGTAGTGATAAGATGCATGCTTGTGGGGTAGAACGCTCATACGCAAGGTACGATTCCCTAGTATTGGTTTGATATTTTTTAAAAGATGATATAACTGCAACATTGTTGAAAA
Organism: Serripes groenlandicus; assembly: GCA_031761405.1. NCBI lineage: Eukaryota > Metazoa > Mollusca > Bivalvia > Cardiida > Cardiidae > Serripes > Serripes groenlandicus. The sequence continues at coordinate 15,219,880 of JASEVX010000009.1, read as the reverse complement.
CATGTTTTGCATTTAGCATTCTCCCAAAATCAATTAAACAAAAACCATGAAACATCTCTAGAAATAATTGTTCCATAAATATCATCTTCTTCTCCGTGTGTTACATCATTCCAAATGATGATTCTATAACTCAACAGTAGATTTTGCTGTGTGGTTCTAGTTTGCAAGGGTTTAACCCAAATAGTTTCGGGCGTAACCAAAGTGTTTGATACGGTAACAGCAACGGTCAACATAGTCGCTATTACACAACTCACCTCCTCAGGTAAAATTTCATCTTTACATACACAAACAGTGTGAGTATACCACTGTTAGGTGAATCAATTATAAATCATTACTGAAGTAACCCTATTCTTTTCCCACCGCTTCGAAAATAAACTCTTCCTGTATCGAGAAGTACTAATGTGTAAAAACATCCAGGAAAGAGATAATGAACTGACTGGCGTGATATGACTGGGAATTGTTGAATATGGTTTAACATCGTATTCGCTCGTTTACAACCTAATGATGCTTTTACAAATAATATCTTTACCTTCATGTGTAACTATTTTTCCAAAGGAATGTAATTTAAAGTTTGCATTGCAGTTTTATAGGGGTCAATTGCCCTTGAAATTTGGAGAGAAATTAATGTCTCGGTCAAATATTTGAGCGCCGGGTCACTTCATATCAGATTCCTTTTAACTGTTTTATTGGGTAATCCGAATATCTTATAGATACCGACACCTTTGATGCCTCGACAGGTAGACGATGTTGAAAACATTGTGTGAAAAGACCGAAGTGATCATAATTTTAATATGTATACAAGCTCAGTTTGATCCATTTAAAGCAAATGAATAAATGAAGAGCATGTCAAGTTCTACAGAGTTCATACGGAGTAAAGTAAAAGACAATGAGTAATCAATGAGTAAACGGCCTAGAAATAAATTGAGGCATGGACGGACGAGTCTTTAGCGAAGTTAGCTAGTTTCAAGCGTTTTCTTACAACTTCAACACGTATTCAATTTTAAAGTATGCAAATAAATAACAAGAGTGATACATTTTTGACAATTTATTAAATATCTCACAATGAAACACATAACAATAGAGACAATCTATTTTCCTCTACAGAGTTTTTGAAAATAACATGTTGAGAGTTACATAAAGTAGCGCATGCTCACTCATCTTCAGTTTCGGGTGGCTCGCATTCTGAAACTTTCGTATTATATGCCTGTTATAAGTGATCAAAAACAGCTTCAATGATTTTCTCCATCGGACTTTCGTGATTCTCTTGCACGTCTGTACTATTTTCTTGATCTGAGTCCATGCTGTCGGAAATTTCATGTTGGTGTTTAGTTTGTTTATGCCGTTCCATGTCGTATTTTCTATCGAATGTTTTGTCACATCGATCACATGAATACATACTGGTCGTAGTTGTTACAACTGTCAGTACAGCTCAATGGAAATTATTGTCCTTCAAAAATGTCGTTAAATTCTGGAAAATGCTTTGCTCTTTGTATCTTTATTTTTACCAGTTCGTTTTTGATAGTTCTTTCATTTTGCGTAAGCGCGTTTGCATTTTTCTCAGGTACAACAGTAATTGTTGTAGTTTTCTTTCTGCAAATACTCTTCTTGGGAAGACGAAACTTTCAACTTTCTGCTGGGAAAATCTGCTGCAGTTATGACAGGGTTTGCAGTTGTTGGTCTATTTATACGTTCCAACTCTGACTTCGCTCTATTTACTACGGCCTGTATTGGTGTAACAAGTTATATCACAGAATTCTGTTCATTTAAAAGACAGAGGTCGACTAGAAGACTTGAACAAATCTTTAATTCGTTTAGGCTTCGGGATGTATGTAGTTGAATTCATAATGGTTTTCTCACAAGGACAGTCTTAGTTAGAATGAAGATTGCCTTTTTAAAATGCAGTTTATGTACACACTGAAAACACAACATGACACAATATATTGAAATGAATGTGATATTTTTTAAAATGCCTTTAATCGCAGCAATACTATATTATTGATTCAGTCATTTCCTTTAATATTCTATCATTATAACGGGTTTTTAGATAACTTTCTTGTTACTCATTAACCACTCTGCAGTTATTGATGTTACTATTTTGTTACTCTGTAAAAATGAGTAGGTGCTCTTTTGTTACACTGTAAAAAGGGTAGATACTGTTTTGAAACTCTGCAGGATTTCTTGTTACTCTTGTCTCCTATTTACAATTTTTCTTCACATTAGGTATGTGGTATACTTTTATTCTTTTTTCATATTCCATCATTAATTGGTATTTTGTGTTTTCCGTTGCCCATTAATAACGCGTACAATGATACATATAATACCCATTCATAATTGTTTATATAAGTGATTGTTAAACTAATTTTGTTTGACTGAATCAGAGATTTACCTTTATCCTTTACACTATCTATTCAAATTGAGTGACAGTCTCACCGTCTAGTGATGCGTATGAGGTGTTAAGTACTGTTTACACTGCCTGGGGATTAAGAATGTTATCAGTGGTGAAAAAATGTGACCATTACCGCTGTAGAGTAGTTTGACCTTATATTAGTCTGAGCCTAAATTAAACAAATACAACACAATATCATAAGATTGGTGGTTAGATGTATACTTACGTCATGTTTATCGTAGTTCACATATCACCCTGGTTATGTACTGGATTCAAATTATCCCATTTCCGCTTGAGTTTATTTCAATTTTAACTAGAACTGTGAGTGAACTCACAAAAGGATACCCCCCCCCCCCCCCCCGTTCATGCACATCCTCAGGTTGTGTACTGCAACTGTGTAAAGTTTCATCAGAATCGGTCAAGGAGGAGTTGCGCTTACAGGACAGACATATGGACTGATAGACGGACACGGACAGACGGACGGACAGGGATAATCTTACTTCATGCATATCCTCAGGTTGTGTACTGCAACTGTGTAAAGTTTCATCAGAATCGGTCCAGCCGTTAAGGAAGAGTTGCGCTTACAAGACACATGGCGGACAGACGGACAGACGGACAGGGACAATCTTACTTCATGCACATCCTGAGGTTGTGTACTGCAACTGTGTAAAGTTTCATCAGAATCGGTCCAGCCGTTAAGGAGGAGTTGCGTTTACAAGACATATGGACAGACAGACGGACACGGACAGACGGACAGGGTTAATCTTACTTCATGCACATCCTAAGGTTGTGTACTGCAACCGTGTAAAGTTTCATCAGAATCGGTTCAGCCGTTAAGGAGGAGTTGCGCTTACAAGACATTAAGGAGGAGTTGCGCTTACAAGACATATGGACAGACAGACGGACAAGGACAGACGGACTGACCGACAGGGATAATCTTACTTCATGCACATCCTCAGGTTGTGTAATGCAACTGTGTAAAGTTTCATCAGAATCGGTCCAGCCGTTAAGGAGGAGTTGCGCTTACAAGACATATGGACAGACAGACGGACACGGACAGACGGACGGACGGACAGGGATAATCTTACTTCATGCACATCCTCAGGTTGTGTACTGCAACTGTGTAAAGTTTCATCAGAATCAGTCCAGCCGTTAAGGAGGAGTTGCGCTTACAAGACATATGGACAGAAAGACGGACACGGACAGACGGACGGACGGACAGGGATAATCTTACTTCATGCACATCCTCAGGTTGTGTACTGCAACTGTGTAAAGTTTCATCAGAATCGGTCCAGCCGTTAAGGAGGAGTTGCGCTTACAAGACATATGGACAGACAGACAGACAGACAGACGGACGGACAGACAGACGGACGGACAGTGTGATTCCAATATACCCCCCAAAACTTTGTTTGCGGGGCGTATAAAAAAATGGTCAAAGCATAAAGGGATTGACATAGAAAGAATGTCCGTAACCTAATGGAGCCCGCGAAAATTAAATGACTTATGTTAACCTATTAATTTACTTCTCCAAAGTGGTGCGCGTGGGAAACGAACCAACTGACCTAACCATGTCCTTGAAAACTGATTGAAAAGAGTGGCGCGCGCAGGAAACGAACAAGCTGACCTTATCATACCCTTAAAACTGACAATGACCTTGTCCGCAAATGAGGGTAACCCACTGTTGACCTAACCATGACCCCAACCAACCTCCACGAGCGGTAGTTTGCTACTACTTTAATAACAGCTATATGTCAATGTAAGCCACCAAAGTTAAAAGGGGCACAGCAAGTTTTACTAAGATCAGATGAGGAACATTAGAGTTATGTCCTCTTGAATTTATATTGTATGATGTATTTAAATCTTGATTTTATATCACAATGATGTTTAGAACACTAGAGGCCGACATAACATCCAATCTTCATGAAAGTTGACCAGAACATTCATCTCCACACGGTCTAGTTCAAGTTTGAACCTCGGTCACATTGGGTAAAAAACTAGGTACTTTGTTGTATCTAGAAGATAAATTGTTTGAAAACCCTGTGATCACTCTTGAGACCACACTTTTCTTTATCAAAACACCAATCTCCATTAAATCTCAGTTAAATTTAAAATAAGGTCATATTGGGTCAGAAAATGATTTTTGTACAAAGTAGAGGACATGTTTTTTATCATCAAGTATTGGTCAAATTTTCATGTGGAGTAAAAGAAAACAGGTAACTAGGTCAAACTTAAGCCTCTAGAGGCTACCTTTTGTCATCCAGTCTTCATGAAAGTTATTCAGTACATTTATACCGATCAAATCTTGTTCATGTTTTTAACTGAGTTATGTGGGGGTCAAAACAAGGTTACTCAGTCAAATTTTGGAAAAACCTTGTAAACAATCATGAGGCAACCTACAACAAACACAGGTTTTAATTTTATTTTAAATAACTGGTAAAATAAAGTGGTCCAAGCCTTCTTTTACAATTTTTCTTTTGGTGTAGGATCTGAACAAAAAAATAATGTACTTGTTTATTTTGAAATGATATATAAAGTGTTAATGCATGAAGCCGTGTTATCTGTATTGTGTGTTTGTCATGTACACAGACCTGTGATGATTCTCAGCATACACAAGGAATGCATGTGTCACGTACAAGAAGTTAAAATGATTATTAAAAAATATATATGGTCGGACCCAAAGTAAGTGACAGAGTGGGATGTCTCAAAAGATTATGCATGTTAGAATTAAGGTTCTCGTGAATTGCATTTGTGCAGGTCACACGATATATCTAAATTCTAAATTTAAAGTTGGTGCATTGAAAGAATATTTGTAAGGGGGAGAATATATGTCCCTTTTATTATGTATAGGTATCAGTGTTGCAATATAGTGGATTCGTCATATTGAAACAAAGTTTTGACAAATTAATGACAATTTTCCAGACAGAAAGATGACGGTGAAACAAAAAGTGTAGATTGTCATGCTGCCATGCGATAATGCATAATTCGACATGGTATATTTAGAGTCATCATCCCTGAAACTAGCCAAGCATAACACTGTAGCAGAATATGCTAATATAGAGTCGAAACATTGCGGGGGAAAATGCTCGTTTATTACATTATCTTCATTCATGTCAAATCTTTAAAATCATCAAGACAAAAAACAAGAAATATCTCACTACTGAAATATGACCCCGAATGACCTACGGATCAAAACTAACTTGGTGTAAATTACACGGTGTTCAAAATATCTATGGTCAAAATAAAGTGATAGTTCAAACCTAAATAAGGGTACATATATCAGGTATGTAGTGGAAATTCATTTTGAATAGTTTTTAGCTCGACTATTCGGAGAATATGAGAGCGTATACTGCTCACCCTGGCGTCGGCGTTGGCGTCACGCATTGGTTAAGGTTTTGCATGCAAGTACATATATTTCACCATAGCTCGGTTACTACTTGATGTATTGCATTGAAACTATGTAAATAATCAAGTTTGAAAACTCTGCGGTGCATATATCGCAAATTATGGCCCTTTTTTAAGAGTCCACATATCTCAGTAACTTCTCAATGTAGCACATTAACACTCCCTACAGCCCTTCCAAACGTTTACACCTATGTAAATACTCCAGTAAGATAACTATAACATATAATGCAAATTATAACCTTTGTTTTATTTGTTTGAAATTCTGGTTAATGTTTTGCATGCAACTACATAAAGAGTCCATATCTCAGTAACTAAGAAGCGGTGGAGAGCGCTATCTTACGGTCAGCTCTTGTTAATTCATTATATACAACCTGCGCGTACCGAAATACATACTTCCGTTTGCCAATGGGTTTAACTCGCCAGAAAATGTGACGAAAGCAACAACAACAACATACAAGTTCAAATAATGTAACACAAATAAAGAAATATAAGCGCTAAATCGTCCGAATATGTCAATAAATGCTCATTGAATACATCTAGTTTACTATATGACAAAAAGTCCTTAGAGGGCAACCAGATTCAATGTTGGACTTCAAACATTTCCCGAAGGAGCATGCCCAAACACCTTCGCCCTTTTGATACGTTATTAAAACGTCTTCCTTTATCACGATGCTTTTATTCACCGACACCCCCTATTTTAGACACTTAAACAATAGGGCCAAGAAAACCCTAAATCGATCACCCGAGTGATAGTATAGAAGCAAATCCTACTGATAATAAAGGTGAACATTTGATCTAGAGTGGGAATGAACTGCAAATGAAACAGCTTATCAGTAAAGGACATTTGTAATAAATTAATTATGCTTTAAATATATTTGAAAGAGGACCACCACAGGGACATTCCTGTGATACTTGGTTGATTTCGGTCTATTGAATTATGAGATGAAGCTTAAATTTCCTTATACCCCTTTTCTGATTACACCTGGCACTCTTCGCTTCCATTCAATCTATATGGTTTGAAAAAAGTATGTACAGAGCCACAAAACGAACATGTCTGCAACACTATCTTAAATCAGACAGGAACTTTAATAAGAATTGATTTTTTGTTGTTGTCATTATGCCTATTTTCTAATGCCGTCTAATGGCCATGTTTTTCAACCAATCAATATGGCTCTCGAACATAATTTGTAGCGGGTTGCTCAAGGACTATTTCTACAAAATTTTCTAATCAGACAAGCAGCTTCAGAGTAGAAGAATTTTAAATCTATGGCATTTTTCTCCCTTTCTGATGCCGCAGCAACCAAAGCGTGTATACAATTCATATATTTGAACAAATGTGAAAGAAATAAACTTTCCTATTAAGTTTGGCTGAAGTTGTTCCAGTGGATTTTGTTTGTAGATGTCAACTGAAGACATTAACATTTAATACACTAACTATCTTGTAATCAAACAAGCGTTTCATAAGATCAGAATTTAATATTTGTTTGTAATTTTGCTCCTTTTCTGATGCAGCCTGCTATGTTTTTCATCCAATCAATATGGCTGGAGCAAATTTTGTAGAGGATGACTCAAAGGAACATTTCTGTCAAGTCATATTGGATTCCGACAGGCGGATACAGAAATGAATACTTTTTAAGATTGCTCCCCTCCTTTTCTGATGCCGCAACAACCAAAGATCTTCATATAATTTAAACTTTGAAATATGTTTTAAAGAAGACCACCAATGGAACATTCCAGTGACATTTGGTTGAAATTGATCTAGAAGCTTAGGAGGAAAAGTGTTGAAATCTCAAAGTTAACGACAACGGACGGACGACAGACATAGATAGAGTGATCTATAAATTTTGCATGTTTCTTTGGACGGGATTTTGCAAATTTACATTTACATTTGAAATCCGATTAAACAAAAAAAATAATCTCATTATAGATATTTGCAAGGGTGTGTATACAATCTTTAGAAACATTTATACAAATGAGGTACATACATATGTTGCTAGACCCAAAGTTGGATTGCGAAGAATCAATTACTTGTAAGATAGAGAAAATACTTTGATTGAATTACCACTCATGGTAACGATAAGGCGCATTGTTTTGGCGTCAAACAGGAGGGAACAAGGCCGAACAATGCCACCATCTTTACCTACGAGGCCTTGCATTCTGGATTTGGCCTCATCAGCTGTGTCGAACTGCATGACATTATTCGAACGTTTACCAGTCACTAGTACACGTGTACTGTGTGTCACGCACAAACCCTTTGCCTCTCTTATGCTAGGATCCGTGAACTTGCCAAGAAAGTTTCCTTCCGTGTCGAGCATGATCACCGCGCCAAGTTTCGAGTCTGTAACATACATCGAGTCACCATTTCCTGAACCAATGGCAAACACAATGTGGATGGGTATCTGTAAATGAGTTGCTCCAATTTGCCTCAAGAAAACACCACATACGGTATGGACTGCAATAACACCGTTTCCCTCATTTAGCGATCCCCCACAGCTCACAAACAACTCCCCAGCGTTATAGGCTATACCCCGACATCTATCGAAAACACGGAAAGACACCCCTTGTTTCATCGTTTTATTGTGTACAAACACATATTGGATCTTCTTTTCATCCATGACTGTCACCGCAACAGTATTCGCGTTGTCAGTCTTGCAAACGTCGTAAGGTTTCCCTGGAATAGTATCGTAGCTTATAAAGTTGAAGTCTTGGTCAGATTGTTTCAGCTTTTCGTTGTTTCTATCAACCATTAGTATGGTACCGTCATCCATAAAACATGCCCCGGTTATGTCACATTCATTTGAGTCTTGGTCCAATTTCATTGTATAATCTCCATACAGACTGGTAATAAATGCGTGGTCTCCTTGAACAATTTGACCAAAACTTAAGATTTCCTTCGTTTTAGTAAGAACGGTTTTATCTAATTCAAAGGTGGATGACGACGCAGTTTTCACTTCTTCCATTAACTTTGTAACCGATGCATCCGTCTTCTTGTTAATCATCTGTGCTCTCTTAATTTTTACAAAGAGTGATCCGTCATATTCAGTCGCTGCGTTTTTGAGTCCATCTCGGCTATCACTTATACTTGCGTTAAGTGTTTCTAGTTCGCTAGCTCTTTGGTTGACAGCCTGTTCTCTCTCTTTAAGCATTGCCGAAACCATCTCCATACAGTCTGTTTCAATTTGATCAAAGTGCTCTCTTATCACTTTGCGAGCGTGTTGTATTTCATTGATATCGGCTGAACGTACTTTGCTAATTATTGACTTGTGCAACTCATTTTCATCCTTTGCAAGACGTAACTTATCTAATACTGTTTCAGTTGCAGCAAGGACATCTTTGAATTCATCGCTGTGTTTAATGCCTTTTGACAACACCAATATTGACTCCTTGTGACATGAACTGAAAACAAAAACGAAATGCAAACTCAGAGTTCCAGATTAGGAAGGGTATACAACTCTTTTCCTCACAGTATATCTCAAACCAAACCCTGTGATGTTGAGAAGATTCTTTTGAGTTTCCACAACATAGGGTAAAATAAAGACTTAAGAACGTTCAAGAAAATTATAACAAATTTCGACCTAAATCCCTCGGCTTTTTTAACACGTTATTCATACTCCACATCTCTCATATGATTTGGTAAGGTCACTTCAAGAAATGGTAAATTTAAATAACTTTCAGTCGTGTGGAATTCATATTTTACCAAAGGCAGTTTTGCAAGATGGAAACGGGTATTTAATTAAGTAACAATAGTTCGTCCATAACTTTAATTACAAATCTTTGAAGACATAAAACAACATTTAGTCTCTCTGAACATATTGTTTTTAAGGGAACTAGGCGTTTAGTGATCGCTAATTGATGGAATTGCAGAATAAAAATATGTTTCCTCTTTTTATATGTATGACACTATTCAAGAAAAATATTGTTTGAATAATGTATATGGCTTTTGCACCAACTTCATCAGTATTGCAAACATATCACGCCCTTTCCTTGGACTGTAATGATGTTAAGCTAATCATGCCATTAGAGCATTGAACCGCAGATATCTAGATAAGGGGCATTTTCATGTTCTAAAATCAATTGACACTCGAACCCTATATTGTGGGAACTCAAAACAATCGTCTCAGTAGTAGGGTTTGTCACCATAGTCGTCTTGCATTCGTTATTCTAAATATATCCGCCAGCCTGGATCGAAGGATTCATCAGAGTCTGATCTTTGGTTGAAGCAGACGAAAACAAATCCGACATGCATGGCTCGATTAATATTTCTCGCTACATTTAAATTTAAAATACCTATACAGCGAGAAAACCGTTATCGTTAGTTTACCCATTGAGTTGTTACCTTTACTAAAGGTATGATCCTTCAACAAATCATTACAATCTTAGCCAGTCTGTTTAACTTGTGTTAATTGCGGATGGCCTATATGCTCTATGTATCAAGTAGCAGGCGATATAACCTTGTTTAACTCAGCGTACACATTTAACGTTATCGTGTTGCAATAATGAACATGTAAACATTGACAAAACCCATACCCAAACGCTCAAGTGATCACTATATACGTCAGGCATTAATTCGTCTGCTTACTACAGCTCGTATTGTATATGTATTTTTATATTTTGCGTATTTTTTTTTGTTTAAAATATTTAATCGAGTGGGAGCTCTGAACAATACGTATATTCTCGCTGATGGTTTCAACTCGATTGAAAATGTGTACTTGAAATACGATTCTACGAGTTAAATAAAATTCGAGTGGTCCCGCCTGCATGGAATAGAAGTTGGCCCTTTATATCATAAATGTTCATGCTACTTAGACCACAGCGCAATATTTGACCCCTTTTATATTCTTTATAATTGAAGCAAACGAGTTCGGAGGGAATTTTCGGGACCATCCGAGCTTGATAGTTTAAATGACTGTGGTAAAAGTCGGGATTTAATGCATACACTCTTATAGAAGCGTATCTAAGAGTCAGTTGTTTCGTTTAAGGCTCTTACGGAAGTGAGTTGTGGAATGGTCTCACTGACACAAATTTTCAGACGTTTGAACGTGAGAATAAACAATATATAAATGCATTCAAATGATGTCAGGCACAAAAATTACTGATATTACATTGAGCTGCATAGGTATGATGTTATTATAATGTGTAAAATGGGACAAAAGAGTTACACTCGGGCAGTTGTGTAGATTAGACTTATCTAAACGCATTACGATAATGTTTAACTTCCGGCTGCACTCTTTCACCGACGAAAAACATAGAAAGAACTTCCGTTGTATCTGGAAATAATTGGATGCCTCTAAAGTCGCTGAGACTGCTCTGTAATCCCAAAAGATGTCTTTCACACTAGCCTTAACGTTATCATACATTGCAAGTATACTGCCATATAATATGCCATGTATTCCAGTTGTACGCAATATGTTAAATAGTGTGTGTCTTTACACGCTATCGAATGCCTTAGTGAAATCTATGAAGGCTACATGGAGTTTGCCTCTTTTCTTACGTAACTGTTTGGACAATATAGAATGCAATACAAACGCATTGTAAAAATATTTCGTGTCTATCTGTATTGTTTGAAGAATAAAGATTTTTGAAAAAGGTTATTCTTCATTTACAACTTTCCTATCATCTACTTTAAGTGATGTTATTGTTGTACGTGTTTATCTGGATTTTTCAAGGTTTAAGAAGTTCTTTAAGTTATTTTCTCCTTGATCAAAAAATTTGTATACGTGGTCTTACTTGAGCGCCTTTTACTTTTTCGGTATATATTTATTCTAGTGTATTGGGATTATTTTGTTCTTTCATAGTTTTGAGCTTTAGTTATAATTCGGTCAGTTTGTTTTTTGTTCCTTTAGATTTTAAAATTGAATATTTTATTGTTGTATCTTTAATATAACATTTAAGTAATTCCCACCCTGTTTGTGCATTGCAAGTATTGGGGTTATTTTTTAAATCTAGTAACGTCGACGGCATTAAATCTTCAATAATTTTTAAATAAGCATCATCAGTTAATAACGAATTATTCATTTTCCAATAGCCATTACCTCTATTGTTAGTTGTTTTAATTTTAAGAGAAACAGATATATGGTCTGTGCTATTAATTAACACGGGTCTTATATCACAACTAAATATTTAACAACAAGTTTCCGAATGGTTCTCGAAAGCGGAATTCGCAAACTCGGGATGTTTCGGCATATCTTCGCGATGTTCTGGAACACTTCCGTGTCCCTATCCTTCCTGCAAACTTCTTCAACCTTCTCGGCACTTCGGGGCTAAATCGGGATCAAAAGAACTTCGGCATACATATTTTAAGAATTACGGCTTCGGGATCTTCGGAAAGCCTTCTGCGAGTCTTCGTAATCTTTAAGCCATCCCGAGCGGTCCCTGAAGGAAGCAGAATCGATGCCAAAAGCTCCCCGAAGACGACGAGTGGAAGAGTTCTGTTTCGAGTATACACGTGGAAGCTCATCTTCGCAAGCCAAGGCTAATTTGTCCATTACATTACCATAATAACCCTTGGCTGACGGCTTCTTTAAATTTGAATTTCCCGCTCTGCCACCTAGCGGTTGCATAAATATACATCCCAATTCGGAAACGTTCATCGTCCAATAGAATGATCGGTAACAAACGTCGTCGGTTTTCTGTTAATATGGCGACTGCTTCGCTTCTCTTCAGGCCTCGTCGCTTACAACCGCGAAATACGAAGGAGTAAACAGTTTATAATCCAGAATCTTACAGACGAATATTATAGTGAGATCAATCTACGAAGGGACAGATGTGCGTGTGGCCAAGCGGACCGGTAACGGAAAGTCACTGACTTATGAGTGATTCCCTATCATGTTTCCTTGCACAATTGGCTAGTCATCATTATTGCTCCGCTGACTTCCATCATGGAGGAGCAGTGACGGAGACTTGTTAGCCTTGGATTTATAGCAACATACCTGGGAATGGACTCCAGCCAGAACAAGGAGATCGAGAACGGGACGTTCGACTTCGTTTTTGGAAGCCCGGAAGCTTTTTAAGGGAGATGGCGAACTAGAATGTTGACTGAAAATTATCAGGAAAGACTTGGACTAATTGTTGTGGATGAAGTCCACACAGACAGTCATTCAATGGTATGTAATTATAGCTGACAAAATGATTATCTATATGTTCTTAGAGTAAATGTTGCACCATAATGTTCAATGCAAACAGATCATAAGTCTTGGCAAACTAGCACTGACAGTGCAGGTTTATGTATTCCCCACCCATCTGTTGTTATATATTGTCTATGTTGGGTTAGAGTTACTAGTTAGGATCGTTGGTATGGAGCCCTGTTGATATACAAGTTCCACCAATGACACCCACTGTTATTTCCAGTATTATTTCTTCTTTTCTTCTTTTTTTCAATTTAATGATTGACTGTGGAAAATATTTTACAATTATAACCATTGTCAAACAGAAAATGGTACAGTATTTACATCAAGCTAGATATAAAACAGGAATAATGATTATTGATATCATAATATGACTCATCTTTAAAAGAAAATTTATTTGAAATGGTCTTATTACTTCTGCTATAATATTTCAATTCATAAGCTTTGAAAGAAAATTAATCATTGCAATTATCATGTAAATTCCTCAGCATATATTATATGTTAAATTAGGGTTTTATCATTGAACTTGTGAATGTGTTATTCTGGCCTAAATACACTTTTAGCAGTCTACAATTCTTAAGTTGACAAAAGGTTTATAGAAAGATTATGTCTCCAATGTTGTTGTAGATCAACATACGCCTTCATCAGAAAAGTATTAGCGCTTCCATTCCTGCCCGCAGAGCACGTGAGGGGTGCATTCGACAATCTAACCGAACTCGCTGACCAGGGGGGCAACGAACAAGTCCTCCACCTAGTCCAGTACGTAAGAAATACATGGGTGGAGGGCCACATCTGGCAACCGGAACATTGGTCCGTGTTCCGGGAGACCGTGAGAACGAACAATGACGTTGAAGGTATGTATCCCTAAATTTAACTTTGTGTAAATATGTTTTGTATGACGAGATGAATGTACTTTGTATAAGTCAAATTAAATATGTTCTGTTCTTTAACTGATAAATTAAATAAAAAAAATTGCGCAACATTTTAATTATATATATATTTAATAGTTCACTTTTATCTTTACAGGTTGGCATAGAGGCCTCAACTCAAGAGCGAACGGCAGCAGCCTCCCGTTCTACGTTTTAGTCCCACTTCTGAGATCCGAGGCACAAGATGTCTCCATAACTGTAAGACTGGTATCCGAAAATCTGGTGACAAGAAACCAACGCAAGAAATACGCAAAAGTACATGGACGTCTGTTCGATCTGTGGGATCAATACGAAGAAGAAGACGGGTTTACAACGTCGAAGTTACTCAGAGAGTGTAGCAATCTCATAGGCCATGGTCCTATCCCCAGAGTGGAAGACCACGGCGAAGATGAGTAAAATATGTATATATGTATGTGTTTTATGTAAAATGTGCTATTTGTTAAATGTTTGAAGAAAAAAATGTGTTTGTATGTATGTTTTATCATATTTCAGGTTATCATTTAATTATGACAAAAATAAAATGTTTGTATGTGCTATATGTAAAATGTGCTATTTGTTAAATGTTTGATTGAAAAAAATGTATGTTTTATCATATTTCAGGTTATCATTTAATTATGACAAAAATAAAATGTTTGTATGTGCTATATGTAAAATGTGCTATTTGTTAAATGTTTGATTGAAAAAAATGTATGTCTTATCATATTTCAATTAATTATGACAAAAATAAATATTTTATTCAAAAACAGAATCTATATGTTTTCTCGTTCTTTATAACCTAACTATATTTTCATTTAATAAGTTATTCACACGTATTATATATTATCACCATGTAAATGACACTTGTTATGTTGTTATTCACACCTTTTATCGAGCGCCCCACTAGGTATTTACTACTATATAATCTATAGGTGGTACGCTTCGTCCTGAAATGGTACGCTAAGGCAGTGGTACGCTAAGACAGTGGTACGCTTCGTCCTGCACCCATTTTCACAATATAATGAAATCTCAACAAGTGATGTGGTTTGATCCTTGGACTGACAAAAAACTACAAAGACTGTTCAAGCTTTCAAGACTGTTCAAGCTATATTACTTTGGAGCTCTAGTTTATGTTTTTGTATCTGATTGAAATAAGCATTTAATGATTATAAGTTGAAATAAATATAGATTAAATTCATATTTGCTTGCATGAAAATGAAAATAATAAATGGAGGTCAGTCAGGCTATGATGTCAACATGTTTATACCAGTTCCAAACTAAACAATTGTTATAGTGTTGAAATTAACATTAAACATTTTCCAACATACAACAAATGTGCAGCAGATGACTCTGAATTTAAAAAGGCAAATACAATGATTTTTACTAAAAAAGTAAGTTTTTAATAATTGAATTCAGTTGAAAACATTGTGGCAAAAGGAGAAATTATTTATCTTGAGATTTTTTTCCTTTTGCCATAATGTTTGCACAAGATGATTGCTGTAGAGGTGTGAGAAAGCATCTTCATATGGAAAAGGGTTTCTACATGTATGTACAATATTACATGTAAATATTAGTTGATTGAAACAAATATAGTCTATAGATAAAATTCGCATTTGCTTATATTATCAAAACAAGAAAACGAAAAGATGATGTTAATCAGGTTTGTTATGCCAACCTATTCATAATAAGACTTGAAGAGGACAATGAGACACTGAATTGCTCACCCGAATACAGTACTGCCTGAATATGATGTTGCCTGTTAAAAAAATCTGGCATACAGCAAATAAGCATCTTTTTTTCAAAATGTCAAAGCAGAACTATAAAAAATCTATACAGCTGAAAGTTTAACCCTTTCCCACATAAAAACAGTTTAAAACGCCTTTGCAGTAGTGAGCAGATGACTTCTGAAACATTGTGTCAAATTGCTCATAATGTCTCCTTTAAATTGCTAAATTCTTTTCTATTCTCTATTAAATAAATATTCATAAGCTGTCTGCTTCAGATGCATCAAAATGTGTCTGCAAGTGTAAAAGGTTTAAGACAAAATTGATATTGACAGGACATAAATTAAATGATTAAAAAACATATTGTAACATTGCAACTATATCTTGTTTAATGGAGTAGTACATGTAACAATCCGTTTAACAGGGTTTATAAAATTACTGTTTTATTGGAGTTTACCCCTTTCCCACAAATTACCCTTGGCTTGGAAAGATGCTGCTGATGTTTACGAGAAAAAGGGGAAATTGATTCTTTAAAGTAATATCCCCTTTTCACAAAGTTTTTTGTGTATAATAAGGCTGCTGCTGGGGCATCATAAAATGTCTTTCAGGTAAAAGTCTAATAGTTTAAAACTATACATATGACATAATTTGATTATTTACTTGTTTAATACGTTTGTGAGAAAAGGGGAAATTTGTTTCTGTTTAGGTATATCTCCTTTTTTCACAATGTTTGATTATAATGACTAAAGCTTGTTATTAAAAAATTGTGAAGATTCTGATGAGATTAAGTAAATGAGGCATAGAGAGGATGATCTGATCCAGCACTGTTCAGAAATGCCAATTTGAAATTTTTCCCATATAAACAAGCCAAAATAATCTTTGATAACATTGTAAATGCAGTTGCAGCTTAATTCTTAACATGTTTCTTTTTTAGAATTGCAATGATCTGACCAGTTCAACAGAAGGGAATCAAGATCCATTACCAGCAGCCATTTATATCCCAAAGCCTAAAATTTGTCGTCCGCCACCAGGAAAAAGAAGATGCCTGAAATGTGCCAGTCCTGAGTAAGTTTGTCATGTTGTACACATGTAATTTATACACATCCTTCTTTATGAAAGTGAACTGAGATAACATGCATAGTAATTTTGAGGGAATTGATTGATTGAGGTGTAGCAGAAAAATTCCAAATCATTTCAGCAAAAATATCTCCATAAAATCAAATCTAGGTATAATTATTGAATATATATTAGAGAAAATATTGAAACAAAATGGAGAAATAGTTCATTATCACAATGATTTGAAGAGTCATTTTCCGCAGATGCATCATATACAAGTTATGTCAGCAACTACCAAACCCAAATTGGATTATAACAGACAAAGAGCATACATTATTTACATGCTTCAATTGCATGGACATATTTGTAGATAATTTGTGGAATGACTTCATCACACAGACTGTATTCATGTATTTAACCTTTTCCACATACAACAAATATGCAGTAGATGATATTGAAACTGTGAACAAAGGAGGAAGTGTTCTTAAAAAGAAATTGTTAATTTTGCCAAATTGCCACAATGTTTTCAAATGTCATCTGCTGAATGAGCTTGCAAGTGGGAAAGCCTTAAAATGGAATATATGACATTTTGAGGGTTTTAAACTTTGTTTCTTTAAACATGATTGTACAACAAAAAGGGCTATTTGTAGGTGACACTCAACTTATAGTATGTACATTTAATCTAGGGGCATTATCACACTTCCATACATGCAACACAACATTGTGGAAAAAGAAGTTTCCTTTTAAGCACATTTTCTAATCTCCTACAAAACATATATAATTTATGTTCGTTTATGTTATTGTAGATACTACCTTTTTACAAAGGTAGTTAAAATGCATCTAAGATGAAAATGTATGCTATTGAAGAAAATGCTTAATTAATGAAATAAGTTACAACCTTAATAACAGAATCATTTAAGGCATTTTGGATTGCTTTTATTAAATTTGATATCACTTTTCTAAGATTATTCTAGATTACATGGGCCAAACATAATTAAGGCACCATTCCAGGTATTTTGTCAATAAATAATCTATATGGAAATATACTTAAAATAAATTATCATTTATTCTTCTCCAACATAAAGAGACTGAGTGTAATATTTGGATTTGATATTTAAAAACACTATCTGGTAAATTTTCTTTAACCCTTTCCCAAATACAACAAATCTGCAACAGAAGACCTGGTCAAAAATATGGATACTCTCCATAAAAGAAATGACAATATTTGAATAGAAAAACATAATGAAGAAAGGAGAAATTAATCATAATGAGCACTACTTTTGCTTTATTGTATTCAAAAGTCATCTACTGTAAAGGGGTTTGTAAGTGGGAAAGGGTTAATGGATGAATAACAGAATCTGATGTTTTCTGTCTTGACAAATTGTTTGCAGCAGAAGGCACTTGAACATATTTCCATAAAGGAGACATTGCTTATGATGGTCAATTTTAATTCCAATATTGTTTTCTACTCTCTGATATATTATGAAATAATTCATTTCATTTAACCCTTTCCCTCATAGGTCTACAGCAGATGACTTTGAAAACGTCTAGGCAAAAGTACAGAAAATCCCTTTAAATGAAAGAACAATTATTGAATAGAGTTGAAAACATGGTGACAAAAGGAGGGTAAAGGAGATTTCAGAGTTTTTCTAATGGGGGGTTTTCTTAATTTTGTATACTGCAAATTTGATTTATTTTGGAAAATCTTAAATTTATACAAATAAATGTACTAAAATAATGTTATTCTCGCTACATCCAAATACAAAGAATTGCATAAGTAGTTACAACGGAACAACAGGAGAGGTTTAATTTCCTCTGTTGTTTCATTGTTTACTTCTTGCACTTATAGGGAAAATTACAGTTGTGTTCAATTCTGTGTCTGATATATAAATTATAAAAAGAACAACTGTTGACAACAATTCTCATCAATGTACAGTCTTTGAATGAACAAATCTGTCTTTGTATACATAATACATTAACCAAACAACATTACTCATCAGCAACTGCTGCTGTCCTTATACAAGTTTTGCAATATTTATACCCCCAGATACGGTCACGCTTGTCGATCAGTCGGTCATTTTGTTGGTTTGTCGGTCCGTGGACATTTCTTGTTAACACTATTTCTCAGCAATCCTTGGTCAGAATTCAATATAACTTTAAAAGAATGATTGATACCAGTTGCACTGGAATTTTTTTAAAATGAGTTATGGTCCCTTGAATTTCTCATACATATGTATATTGTCAGGAACCAGCTGGAGATATTCATCACCTTCAGTGATATTTCTAGTTCCTGGTAAAATCTCTTTTTTCTTTCCTGGAACAAAACTGGACTTGATGACTGTTCACTAGTTTTCTCATCATTTGTTTGCATACAGACTTGCACATTTTTGGAAGAGAGCAAGTGCTTGCTGTTGGGATTTTGGCAGTCTCAGGTCTCACATATAGTGTCAACCTGCCTAAATAGTTTTTTGCCAGTAATACAATCAGTTGATACTGTAAATCAAACTTTATCAATGATAATAATACAAGTTAATTTGATAATGTTTAAATCATTTTTGGTTAACCCATGACCTGACCTATATGTGTAATTTTTGAAGTTATCTGATGCAGATTTAGTCCATGTTATTGTATATTGGAAAGGGTCATACAGGTTATGGGTTGGATCACTATAGTATATATAATAAATATATCATAATTGCCCATACATAATAAATATTTATTTACTTCAGGTGTAATTCCAATGGATATGGTTGTTCTGAAGTCAGAAGACCACACTCTTCAGAATAAGCTTGACAGATGTGACCACTTACACAAGTTTAAACCCAGGAACTAAGCACAAAGCTTGTATTTTTCATTGCAAGTCAGAGGAATAAGGGATAATGAAAGAATCTCATTTGTCATTCTCCTTTTCTCACAATGCTCTCAAAGAATGTACCAAATACAATGCTCATCCTTATTTGAAAACATCATCAGAAGAATAGGGGCACATGTTGATAGGGCATAGAATAAAACAATGGATAAGGATTAACCCTTAATCTGATGTCTTATCTTGACTTTTTCAAAATGAAAATAATAGTATGAAAAATGTTAACAAACTTGTATAAAATGTTTGCAATGAAGAAAACGTTTTGAGACATATTGAAATTATTAACTTTTTCCAACATACAACTAATTTGCACCAGACAAATGAAAACATATGAACAACAATATGTACAACCTTTGAACCAGGAAGTGTAAGTCCTGCAAAAAGAGTTCAAAACACTGTGGCAAAAGGAGAAGCAACTCATCATGAGCAATTTGTACTTTTGCCATAATGTTTTCAAAAGTTGTCTGCTGGAGAGGCTTCAGGAAGAGTGTTGGAGAGGTTTAAAACTTGTACATGTAATTCCGTACCACATTGAAATAATATGAGAAATAAAAAATCATAAAGAAAAACATTTGTTTACTTGGATATATGATTGTGTTCAAAATATATTCTCAATATATTACCCCTAAGAAAGTGTAAAACCTGTGGCAAATGACTTGCCTGTGCATCCACACTAAGGACTCAATTGGATACCGATTTACATAATTTGTACCTTCTATGACCAATTTCGAATAGTGCTGAGTGCGATCAGATGTAAACAAGTCATTTTACACTGGTCTGGGACCTAATGGTTGTTTTTTGGAGAGCCTTACTGAAATGTTCTGGGAAAAGGTGGAATTCATAAAATGAGCGGTTCAAGGCAAACCAACCTTGATCTAATTTTAACAAGTGTACATAAAGATCCATGTTAAAGGATCAAAATAGTTACCGGTACAGTTTCCTGTGACTTTTTATGACTAAATGGTGAATGGCCAAGAATGGTTATGCACACGATAATCCAGATATTCATTGGCACACATGCCTTTAGCTTGGTTTCCAAAATTGATTGGTTGGGGTTAAACGCCTTTTTTCAACAATTTTTCAGTCATATCAACTCTACTCATATGTATTCTGGATTTCTCACACCAGTTCTCCACACAACATACTTTCCAAGCAACTGGCTGCTTTTCCACATAGACTATTAGCCCATTGGTGAATGACACTTGTCACAGTGACTTGTCAAACGTCGGAAAGAATGTCACCCAATCTGGGGTTCGAACTCACAACCCCTGGACAATAAAATAATGATAAAGCATGAAAAACAGTCAAATTCTTGCTGGTTTATTTATTGCGTCTACCAGCGTAGCAATTGAATTTGAATATAGTACGTAAATTGAATAGAAGAAAAAGTACCATTCATTTTATTAAATTAAAATCTGAACTAAAAATCTTAACCTTTTCTCAGAGACAGACCTAAAATAATGATGTTATTTTAGGTCTTTGCCTTATCTACAGCTAGGATTTTTATTTTGGAAATGTTTTTATCAGGTAAAGGGTTAAATAGAAGTTCTTTGTAAACAATCCTTGATTTCATTTTCAGATTGTTACAATTTTAAATCATCCATATAATAGCCTACAGGAATTTTAGTTTGGAAATGTCTTTACCTGATAAGTAAGTAAGTAAACAATCTCTGATTTCATTTTCAGATTGTTACAATTTTAAATCATCCTTGTAATAGTGCAAAACATTGTAGGGAAAGGAGAGATTGTAAGTTAGCTGTAATATTAAAAAAGGCATGTATAGAAAGAAAAAGGAAAAACAAGATATAAAGCAATACATCAATCTTCCTTGGTCTCATATTGTATGACATAATTTAAAAAAAGAAGAAGACATTTAAACCTTAGGCGTTGTGAAAACCTGTCTCTTTTATCATAATACTATAGATAAAGGCTATTTATAGTAACACGATATTTTATCGTCGATATAGTGTGGTTTACTTTACTGTTTTACTCAATATTATTTTCTCTTAAATACACTGCTAGACGAGAACATAGCGCATAAAAACTCTGTCTGCGAAAATGTCAACACTGACATTATGGGGTTTCTCCCGCTACGTCTGTTCCGTAACACTCCGCCGAGACAACATTGTAATACGATGCTGTCACCCATCCATTTTGACAGCATGAAAATACATTTCGCTAAGTTTACTTGTTGTTGTTATTTCAACGAAATAGTACTGTATTAATACCGAAAAACCAGGTGGGACGTGTGTTAAGATACAGCACTTTCGCCGACACTTTCTTGTTTGTCTAACGTAACGAGGGTTGTTATGGTGGGTGGTGCTCAACTCAAAAAGTCATAGCGTCAATTGTAAAGAGACATTAGATGTGGCGAAAAGGATCTCTACACTTTTTGTTTAGAACATCGTCGCAAATACGGCATTTTTCCACCAACTCCCGGGTTGCTACGGAAGCGGCGGCCATACTTGTTGTAACTAACACGGTTTTGTTCCACGGCATTTCATTGGATGCGTAAAACTTTCTACGCATCCAATCAAATTGCAGAGCGGGGGTTTCACTTTCTAAAGAGGCGGTCCGCCAAGGGTACTTATGGGAATGGTAATGTACGAAGTAGCCTTGGCTAGCGAAGATGGTGGAAGCTATGCCGACCATGTAATGAAAAGATGCCGAATCGTCGCTGAAGACACCGATTGTCAGCAGAAGGGATGCCGAGCAGGAGCCATATTTCCCAAACTATAAAAGAGCGACAGCAGAAGCGATGCCGTCAGTTTGCCAATAGTTTTCGAATTGACAACATCGACATTTTTTGTTGTGAATTGAACACTATATAGTCATGGTGCGAAGCAAGGGCAAGCTACCCCAAAAGAGATTGGGCGTGAAATATACCAGTCAGCCAGCCCATGAATACTCAAGTTTTGATGAAGGCGTAAACCCCTACACTTATAATATTTAACACATTCAAACATATTGTACACAAGTAATGTAACGATATCAAACTGAAATACTGTACATGTTGTAAACACTGAAACATTAATTATAGTTAAACAGTCCATGGCTCTCGTCCTAACTACTAACTGTCTACTCCACCAAATTTTATGTCTTGCCATGGCACCGATCCACCCTCTTGGAAGTGGTTTCCTGCCCTCTCGGCAGCAAGTCGAGGTTATTGACCTCAGCATCAAACTGGCCGCGGTCAAGTGCAGGATACTGCACCCTGATAAGGTTGTGCATGCATATGCTAGTACTGACGTTGAAGCATGCTGGCCAAGCACCGCCACCGAGCAGAAAAAATATCAAACGCGTTCTTCACTTTTCCTCTAGCTTGTATGGCTTCATTAGAATGGTCCTCATAGGAAAGGCGTCATCCCCTACAATAAAGTGATCATTGGTGATTGGCGAAGGTGGTGGAAAACCAATAGAAGTGTCATCTATACACTTCTTCAATTCAGAATCATTAAAGATCTGGCAGTCTGAAATGAAGCCCATGCCCCAGATAAACTTATAGTTTGCATCGACTAACACCAGAAGGACTGTGCTAAAGAAGTCCTTGTAATTTTGATACAAACTTCCCGAACACGGTGGCTTCTTCATTGCCACGTGTTTACTATCGAGGGTACCAAGATTATGGGGCATGTTCCACCTTCTATCAAAATGGGCGCCTACTTCACGCCAGGCCTCTGGAGTATTCGGAATGGCCAGAAGTTCATCCTTATACTCTTAAAGCAGGGCAGTACACACTTCTGGGACAAAATGGCATACACTTTCCGCAGCAACACGGAAGTCATACGCCAAGGAGGTGTACGTGTCCCTAGATGCCATGTACCTCAGCGTCATCGCAAGCTTTAGGCCTGCAGGAAGGGCGTTACGAAACTTGGTGTTCTTTCTCTGAATGCGAGGCGTAAGACCCTGGAGTATGTCGTCAAACATTGTTGGTGTGATCCTGAAATACTTTTTGAAGGAGATGACACCTTTATGTCGGAGTTCCTGCATCAATGTATTGTACTGTTGTCCATACTGAAGCCTCTCCTGTCGTCTGTGAGCCAGGGGCGGACCCATCATCGATGACGTCGTCTTCTTCTCTGTCTCAAATAAAATGCCAAGGCAAGCACGGCATCCATTTCAGCTTGGATTTGAAACTGAAGTGCAATGTGAAGGCCTCTAACATCCATGGTGTCCCACTAGCAACTGATAACAAACAGTAGTTTATAAATCGGCAACATTTCAGCATTCTATCGAAAAAGATTCGGCAACTCTTCAGCATGTTCTGCAATGTTACCGCAACCTTTCCGCACGATCGGGAAACATTCGGGAGCCCGATGGCAAAGCTTCGCCCATTTTATTGATTATTGATCCCGAAAGGTACCGGAAACCCTTCCGCAAATAATCGGGGCTGTAGTTGACGGCCGTTATTATAGCCAAATTGTCTATTCTACTCATTAAGTCTTACTCTTTTTGAATAATCTTTCAATCCATTAGTGTTGAGAGAGACAATATTCAAATTATTAAATATTGAGATCATTGTATTTTTTTTAATGAAGATTATCTCACATTTGAAAGCAACATTTACGCTTGCTTTTGATGAAACCTATACCGGTGAAATATTTAAAGTATCCAAACAATACTATAGAGGAACACTTCCTGTGTACAAATTGAAAGACATGGCAGACGCAGACATCAAATGGACGTTCTATCAAAGTGAACTCCGGACAGTAGACCTAAATCTAGACCAGTTATGAAACATAGAAACAATCATAAAAATGAAAGGCAACGGACAAAACAATCACTACTTTGTAAAATTGAAATAATATCCAAAGAAATGTAATAGTTGGTTGAAAGCTCAGGATGTTGAATACAACAAATGAAAAATTATGTTGTACAATAAAAAGAAATATTGTGTATGATATGTCTCTTAGAATGTATCCCCTATCTTTTTCAACAATGTATTGAAAATGTGAAGTTAGTTTAAACATATTTAATTCTCATATATTTTTACATAGTAGGTTACATCAAGAAATATACAATGGAGAAATGGATTGGACCGAAAGCTCATAGCTTATTGAAGGTCCTCTCCAATAAAGATTAATTTACAGGAAGCACGGTGAATATTTAACATGTGCAGAAAATATCAGCTTACTTAAGCTTTGTAATTTATAATACAAGAAACAGATACATAAAAGAGAGTGGAGAGAGAGAGCAAGGAAGGAGAAAGAGGAAGAAAGAGATAGATGTAAAGAGAGCAGAAATAGACAAAGGAGGGTGGTGCGCGTATGGGAGGCTAGTTAATGTATATATGTCGATTATCCATACCGAATAAAATATAACATAAAAAGATACTTAAAAAGTTGCAAGTTAACAAAAAAGCAATTAAGGAAAAGGGTGAATTATCGTGAGCTAAACCTTTTGGTTCCGATTATAAATTGTTGGACTGATTCAAAAATAGCATTATTTTCTTCGATTGGTGAGTTTGGATTTCCGTATAACAACGTATCAAGCCTAATGTTTTGAGGAAGTTCTCTTAGCATGCCATGTCTCCTATCGTTATAGCGGGGACATTCAAGTAGGTAATGTAATGTATTTTCAATTTGTCCACATGCACAAAGGGGAGAATCAACAATATTCCTGAGAAAAAGATGATGGTTGAGTCCACTACATTGTGTTCTTAATCGGGTATGTAATACCTGAGAATACCTATCCCCAAGGTAATAATATAGAGGTGGTTTCCTATTTTCTTTATTTAATAATAGTTTAAAAGATCTTACTGATTCAGCATTTTGTATTTCGGGAGACAATGTATTCCATTCTCTTATTGATGATGGAAGAAACGAATTATAGTATAGTGTTGTTCTAGAGTGGATTGTTTGTAAGTCATCAGAGTTTCTTAAGGAATATTGAGAATTTTGACCTACCATAGTTGGGACTTTATTAGATAAATATGCTGGAGTTAGATTGTTTTTCATTTTATACAACATGATCAACTTGTGTTTAGTTCTTCTATTTTCTAAAGATTCCCACCTCACTTCATTGTAAAGATCACAAATTGAAATAAGTTTAGTAGCTCCGGAAACAATTCTTGCTCCTTCATGTTGTATCTTTTCTAATCTATCCTTATCGTTTTGATTACAGTTATCCCAAACAACGTCTGCATATTCCAAAATAGGTCTTATGAAAGAAAAGTAAATAATTTCAAGGGAGTTTCTATCCAAAACAAATTTTAATTTTCTCATTATGTTGATTCTTTTCCAAGCTTTAGCCGCTACATAATCAATATGTTCGTGCCACGTGCAATCAGAAACAAAATTAAGACCTAGATGTTTAAATGTGAAGTTGAGATGCAGGGTCTCAGAAAATTACTACACCGTGACTAGACATAAATTACTATCTTCACATCTATATGTATCGTCCCCTGCATTTCTACAACAGCGGGTTTGTATCGTCTGCTGTAGTTGAATGTGTGTTTTTCGCGATGTGCTAGTATCAGACGGATACAAAAAAACAAAATGTTATTTTCTGTAATCTGATTGGCTGATTTAAGATGAGTTACTACTTCTAACCTCGGCGTTGATCTGCAACAGGCTCAATGTCAAGATTCTTGACGAAACATGATAACTGTATTTTAATTGACTAAGTTGTCACTGATGTAAGCACTAACCTTTTACACTTGTGACAGGATCTTTTTCTAACTTTGCTAATCAAAAACAAAGTATTTATTTAGCAAAAAGATACGGACTACGTTTCGGTAGTTGTACACATTTAAAAATTAATACATTTGTTATGAAGGTCACCTATATAAAAAGTCACGTGAAACCCGAAAGTAGCTCGAGCCTGTGACAGAGGTAAATGTAATAAACAGATAGTGTAAGAGAGTGATGTATTATGTGAAGGCTGTCTCGTGGATAAGCCGTGTACTATTAATCTTTAAATTGCGAATGACGTTAATGTGTTTAAGTTCGTCTCGACCATGTATGAACTTGTACATTAACTCGAAAAACTTCCTGCGATGTTGTTAAAGGGCCGTCTCATACTGCTCATTCTGCAATATAGGGATAATACACATTTTCGAGGGCGTGAACATCTGCGGACGCCCGCAAAATGTGTTTATGCCCGAGTGCGAAGCACGAGGGCATAAACACATTTAAGGGCGTCCGCAGATGTTCACGCCCGAGAAAATGTGTATTTTCGCTATTATTGCATAAAATAAGAGCAAACATCCAACATACAGTCCGCTGTAACGTTCAGTTGTACGATAACCGCCGATGAACATGACCCGATAACGCATGTGACGTCATAAACACATGTGACGTCATAAAGTAAACAAGTAATGTTTTACATATCCACGAACCGGGCCTACATCAAGGTTGCCATCGCTGACTCGACACTGGTCGAATTAAATAAATGGTTTTGAATTATTTTATGCTCTTTAACTGTGAATCTAGTGCATGTTACCGATTATCGAGTTAAAGAAGCTGATGTTATTGTTAACCCAACAAATTGCTCCTATTCTAGGGGAGATGGAGAGTCCATGCTTTGTTTACTAACGGTGCCCGGGTAATGCATATGTAAAACATCTAACCGGTCTGAAACGGCACGTACGCGCGAGAATCGCTTTGTTTATACACGTTTTCTCGCCGTTTACGCCCGGCTTTTGCAATGTTTCTGTATCCCTTAAGCGGGCGTAAAACATAGATTTTATGCAATAATACTTGTAAACGCTGAAATACGAAAACATTAAAATATTACATAACTATTTGAAATATTACAGGCAGTTTGTCATCAAAGTTTGCTATCCCAATTGTAAAATGGCGCGTAAGCAATGTAGACTTGCAGTAGATTTAATGAGTAGCTGAGTTTTTGTATAAGGGAAAACCCACACTACCTTGCCTTTTTATCGACGTCGTAGAGCGTTCGAGGAGCCCAGAGTTCGATCTCCGTTAGCGACCAACGTAAATATCCCACATGGATGTGTGTTAGTGCAGTAGAAGTAATAGTTGTGGTTTAATGAATAATCTTTGGACGAATTTTCACATTGACGGGATGAATGTAGTTTAATTTACTAAGCAACTGTGTGTTTGTATTAAGGGACTCTTTTACATACTGCTTTGCTACTGAGTTAACATTTTAGCAATGTACAAGAACGTTGGCGTCCGGACTAGAAGGTCTGAGTTCGATCCCTGGTCAGATCGGACTTTTTTCATATTGGTAACAGACTCCTTAACCATAATGATGATTATATTGTCTACTGGGAAACCGCTTTTGTAAATCCCATACATTCCCTCGTGCAAAGATGGTTGATTTTAAATTGGTGCGTATACAATATCGACTATTTAATGATGACGTCGATTCTGTCGTCTGCTAAGGTCAAGATCTGATGAATCCGAAAAATCCCTAAATCCAAGATGGCGGATTTATATAGAATAAAGAAGCGGTCACCGAGTCCGTTTCGACTATACTGGCACAACCAACCACTCGTCTCATTGAGACGATTCTTTTGAGTACCAACATGTAGGGTTTGGTTGAGCAACAAGAGAGATATTGTGTGTGTATGGTGGGGGATGGGAATACCAGTTCATTCTCCCTTATCTACTATCTTGTCATCTTTACCATAATGCGATCATCATCAATCTAACATAGCCTAGTCACAAAATATCGAGGGCTTGGCGTGAAACGGTTGTAACTAAAATTGGTATTTTCTTACCAAGGTAAATCACCTCGCCATAAAGTCTTTAAAAGCGTTAAATCATTTTTCTTGGTAAACAATGGAAATTTAGGTGCCATAAATTTGCTTTGTTTACAAAGGGGTCAAAATTGCCCCTAAACCAGGGTTTTCAAAATAGGTTTTTTGTTACAACCGTTTCACGCCAAGCCCTCGATATGCCCTGTTAGTTAATGTAGAAACCCGAGTATGATTTTATCAATGCCCAAATAATGACCGAAATATCTGTAAACATATTATCTTTGTCATTTTCATTATCATAAGAGCAATGTTATGTAAAAGCCGTCTCCCACATGCAGATGTATAGGGGAAACAACCTAAGTATGATTTTATAAATACCCAAAATAACGACCGAAATAACCGTAAACATATTATCTGTGTCATTTTCATTATCATAAGAGCAATGAAATTATAAACCTCTACCAAGTGAATATGTTAAGGGGAAATAACCTAAATATGGTTTTAAAAATGCAAAAATAATGACAGAAATATCTTTTAACATATTAATATAGTATCTTTGTCATTTTCATTATCATAAGTGCAATGGAATTTAAAACGCTCTCCCACATGCAGATATATAGGGGAAACAACTTAAGTATGATTTTGTAAATGCCCAAAATAACGACCGAAATATCTGTAAACATATTAATATAGATTCATTGTCATTTTTAATATCATAAGCGCAATGAAATTGTAACCCTTCCACACGTGCAGAAGCATCGCCATGTTGACAGTACCTGTATCAGATGACTTTTGGAAACATTCCGGTAAAAACAACACACCATTTCTCCTCTTGTAACAACGATTTCTACTATATTATATGACACTTATAATATCTTTCCTCTTGAGTTTGCATTTATTTCACCATAGCGATCTGTTGAATAGTTTTTGTTTGTGATAAGTAACACACTTGTCTAAAATTAATATGTACTTAGAAAAATGAGAACAGTTTATTGAAAGATTTATATATGTCCGGGGCTAATATAAGAAGTTGAGTTTTCTTATTTGCCTATCATATTGATTTTATTGTATTTTTCTTTTAAAATTGATCTTTGTTAGAAGTGTAACTGGTGTATGTCTGTTTATACGACAGGGTGCCCCAACATATCTGTTACCATTTTAAAAGAACATATTTTAAATGTAAAACAAGAAAACCCTGAATAAAATACATGACAGTTATGTACACAGTTCAAAGTTTTATTTGATATGCATATAGTATGGTTTTCTATTAAACTTACACAATTTCCAAAGGATAAACAATTACAGCAAATGTTCCACATGACGTCCATTTTTGGCAATTACGACGTTGCAGCGTTTCCTGAAATTTCCGATAACGGCTTTACAGGTGTCAATATTTATGTGTCTGATTTCCCGCCTAATGTTGGTTTTCAACTCTTCTAGACTCTGGGGTGAGGGTTTGTAGACCTTGTCCTTAAGATATCCCCACAAATAAAAGTCAAGGGGGCTAAGATCGGGTGAGTGAGGAGGCCACTCGTTAGCCGTCCTGAACGAAATGAATTGGTCTCCAAACGTGTTTCGTAACCAATCGACCACAATACCGGCTGTGTGTGGCGTAGCTCCATCTTGTTGGAACCACATACGCGATGTGTCAATACTCTTTCGTCGCAAAGCTGGCATGAATTTACCCTTTAGAACATTGAGGTACCTCACACTGTTTATGGTTTCAACGACTCCATCTTCATCTTCAAAAAAGAAAGGCCCAACAATTCCATGAGAGCTCAAAGCGGCCCAAACTGTAACCTTTTTACTGTGCAATTGTTTTTCTAGGTGATAATTAGGCTTTTCTATACCCCTATGGCGAGTGTTCTTCTTATTCATTTCGGCATCCAGGTAAAAGTGGGCTTGATCCGAGAACCATACATCATTCACTATATCAGTGTTTCCATTTATCCAGTGGGCAAAGCGTAAACGACTGTCAATGTCACTGTCCTTTAGATGTTGCATCACTGGCAATGTGTAAGGCGTCAAGTTTAAGTAAAATCGTAAAATTCTATGAGCAGTTGAACGACTTACATTATTAATAACATCTCCGAGAATTTTCCGGACAGAGCGTTGTGGGGTTTCATCAATAGAGGTCTTTATTTCCTCGATGTTTTCTTTCGACCGTGCCGACTTGGATCTTCCAGTGTTAGAGTGCCGCCCATCGGTAACCGATCCTGTCTTCTCAAATCTATGAATAATTCTACTAATTTGCATTTTCGATTGTCTCGGCTGCTCTGGATGTTTTTTTCCTTATTTCTCTGATGACAGTTGTCGGGGAAGTAGATGTGAAATACAATTTAACTATTTCTGCAGCAAAGCTGTGTGACGCCGCCATTTTGAAAAACAACCAACGTCAAATGACGTCATTTCCTGTGAAACGACGTCACGTCATTTCCCGTACTTTATATCATACACAAATGTTGTCGAATAATAAAGTTATGATATTTTGAAATGGTAACAGATATTTTGGGACATCCTGTATTTGACTATAACTTAACATACCACCACTCGCAAACGCTGTAAAATTGATCTTTGTTAGAAGCGTACCTGGTGTATGTCTGTTTATACATGTACCATTTGACTATAATTTAACATACCCCCACTCGCAAACGCTGTAAAATTGATCTCTGTTAGAAGCGTACCTGGTGTATGTCTGTTTATACTATTTGACTATAATTTGACATACCCCCACTCGCAAACGCTTTAAAATTGATCTTTGTTAGAAGCGTACCTGGTGTTTGTCTGTTTATACTATTTGACTATAATTTAACATACCCCCACTCGCAAACGCTGTAAAATTGATCTTTGTTAGAAGCGTACCTGGTGTTTGTCTGTTTATACTATTTGACTATAATTTAACATACCCCCACTCGCAAACGCTGTAAAATTGATCTTTGTTAGAAGCGTACCTGGTGTATGTCTGTTTATACTATTTGACTATAATTTAACATACCCCCACTCGCAAACGCTGTAAAATTGATCTTTGTTAGAAGCGTACCAGGTGTTTGTCTGTTTATACTATTTGACTATAATTTAACATACCCCCACTCGCAAACGCTGTAAAATTGATCTTTGTTAGAAGCGTACCTGGTGTATGTCTGTTTATACTATTTAACTATAATTTGACATACCCCCACTCGCAAACGCTGTAAAATTGATCTTTGATAGAAGCGTACCTGGTGTATGTCTGTTTATACTATTTGACTATAATTTAACATACCCCCACTCGCAAACGCTTTAAAATTGATCTTTGTTAGAAGCGTACCTGGTGTATGTCTGTTTATACTATTTGACTATAATTTAACATACCCCCACTCGCAAACGCTTTAAAATTGATCTTTGTTAAAAGCGTACCTGGTGTATGTCTGTTTATACTATTTGACTATAATTTGACATACCCCCACTCGCAAACGCTTTAAAATTGATCTTTGTTAGGAGCGTACCTGGTGTATGTCTGTTTATACTATTTAACTATAATTTAACATACCCCCCACTCGCAAACGCTTTAAAGTTGATCTTTGTTAGAAGTGTACCTGGTGTATGCATGTTTATACTATTTAACTATAATTTGACATACCCCCCACTCGCAAACGCTGTAAAATTGATCTTTGTTAGAAGCGCACCAGGTGTATGCATGTTTATACTATTTGACTATAATTTAACATACCCCCACTCGCAAACGCTGTAAAATTGATCTTTGTTAGAAGCGCACCAGGTGTATGCATGTTTATACTATTTGACTATAATTTAACATACCCCCACTCGCAAACACTGTAAAATTGATCTTTGTTAGAAGTGTACCTGGTGTATGTCTGTTTATACTATTTAACTATAATTTAACATACCCCCACTCGCAAACACTGTAAAATTGATCTTTGTTAGAAGTGTACCTGGTGTATGTCTGTTTATACTATTTAACTATAATTTAACATACCCCCACTCGCAAACGCTTTAAAATTGATCTTTGTTAGGAGCGTACCTGGTGTTTGTCTGTTTATACTATTTTACTATAATTTGACATAACCCCACTCGCAATGCTGTAAAATTGATCTTCGTTAGAAGCGTACCTGGTGTATGTATGTTTATACTATTTAACTATAATTTAACATACCCCCCACTCGCAAACGCTTTAAAGTTGATCTTTGTTAGAAGTGTACCTGGTGTATGTCTGTTTATACTATTTAACTATAATTTGACATACACCCACTCGCAAACGCTGTAAAATTGATCTTTGTTAGAAGCGCACCAGGTGTATGCATGTTTATACTATTTGACTATAATTTAACATACCCCCACTCGCAAACACTGTAAAATTGATCTTTGTTAGAAGTGTACCTGGTGTTTGTCTGTTTATACTATTTAACTATAATTTAACATACCCCCACTCGCAAACGCTGTAAAATTGATCTTTGTTAGAAGCGTACCTGGTGTATGTATGTTTATACTATTTGACTATAATTTAACATACCCCCACTAGCAAACGCTTTTTGGCGCATCTGCTTTAGACCAGTTTTGAAAACATTCTGACAAAAGAATGAATTGTTTATTTCTAGCAATTTCTTCTTTTGACAAATGTGTTAAACTCTCTCCAAAAGTTTTACTTTCATTTCTGATTTGTATACATCTATATCTTTTTTTTGCAATATTTTTAAAGTCCTTTACTGAAGATTTGTTTAATGTAAAAAAGTGTTAAAAGCCTTCTTTGGAAGTAAAGTATTACCCTATTCATTATGTAGGAAAATGATAAACGTCTTAAGGTCGGTATTCTTGTGGGATAAGCATGCTAGGTAAAGACGAGTTGGCAGATATACAGTACATGTATGTTCCAGTTTTTGACAGTTTAAGTTAGATTTGTCATCTATTTCCTGTTCTAACGTTTGAGCTAAAACAGGAAGCAAAAACATATTTGAAATACACCACGATCTTTACACGTTACACTTTACTCTTTCAGATATGAGCATATTATACGGTTAGCTGCATTTATTAATTCGCCACGCAACACGAAAACAGACCTTCTGAGGTTTGAAGATTAATAATGATACGACCAATTATTATCGTTCTTTAGTCTGTCGTCTGCCAGTGCGGTTCTACGACTAGATGGCAGAGATGGTGATAATCAGACTGCCAGTATATGCAGACCGAGTTTTCGCTGGTCGCAAGTTTAACGCTTTCCCTCATTACGAACGCTTTCTGAAGCCTCTGCAGCAAGTTACTTTTAACAACATCGTGACTAAAGAAGAGATTGCTCATACTACACAATTTCTCGTTTTGCATCAATTTTATTAATTCTCTTCAATGCATATACTTTCATTTCTTGAGATTTCCATAGTTTTGTCTACATGATTTCAAAGTCGTCTGCTGCAGAATTTCCATATGTGTTAAACGTTAATTATGGCTTACCTGTGGTACAATCCTGCACATTTTGAGCAGCACATATCATCATGGTCTTCACAGTATGTGTCAATCAACATTTCACTAGACCCGTGTAGATGGCACATTTCTGTCAACCCTTGTAGAGTAGACGAGGCATGTTCATATGCCGGAAGTAATTGATGATTTCTATTTGCCGGCCATTGGTTGTGGTTTACGATACACTGAGTACAGAGATATTCATTGCATTCCACACATAATTTCTCCGCCTCTCCTGTATAATTAGTAACGGAACATATCGTACAGTCACCAACAGTATCCGAACCACGGTTTAAACTTAAATCCAAAGTTGTAGCCATTTTGCAGAAAACAGAAAACGTATTACTTCCGGAAGTAGTTTATAATTTCTTTATCTCTAATCGATTTTACACAATCCTCGGTTCAAACCACACGTGTTTACATAGCATATTTAAATCATCACAGAGCATAATCATATACCGCGTCACCGCAAAAAAGACTCTTTGTCACTATTTTGTCTGTGCAACATGTGTATTCAGTATGTGCCTCATTCTGATAGTATTTGTAGCATTAGTATCAAAGGGTTAGAGTCTAATATTATAATCTGTTATTCTTTGCTTGATGTTCAGTAAGAAATAATGAATATTGAAAGTCAATAACTTAAGCTACTTCGTTAGAAATGATTTGTACTTTGATGTATTTTGCAACAAAGTCACCCCATATGTAGCATTTTGCAGCATACGTTACATTATTGAAACGGACAACAGCTTTCCTTATACGCATGTTCATTGTCTGATATAAATATCATCTGTAACTCGTTCGCTCCAGCTTGCTCTTGTTAGACGTTTAGTCATTCTATATTGTTGAATAAAGTTGCATTTAGTCAATAATCTCACGAAGACCAAAGGTCCCGGGTTCGAATCCCGTGATGAGCGGGTTCTGCCTATGGAATTTTTCCACACAAACGGCGCTAGTACTGCTTATGTCTCAGGGAAGCAGACATCGATCGTGATTAATATAAGCTTGTTTCGCAATCGATGAAATATAAATAAGTTTATATTAAATTAATGATCTCATAAGAGAACTGCTTATCTTTAAATTCGTACAACACCAGCAATCAGCATGGTGTCAGAAACAACTGGATTTTGACTTGGACCTAAGTGACATTGATAGTTCGTGCCTACTGTTGGTAGGAATGCGGCATGAAAGGTTTCACATTATAAAGACCGTGCATCGTTTCTCTCAAACTCGGTTATCTCAAAGTAGGTCCCACAACTCTGACACAATTGAAAATTTATGCTGGCAGTGAGATTAATATTATTTCTATAAAACTATTCAATTCAATAGGCATAAGATCCACTCTTGAAACCTCAGAATGCAAACTCACTTCGTACTCTGGCGATGCAATTTGAGTCATTAGAAAATGCACTCATCCTTGTTGCCATTAAACCAAAAGACTGAACAAAACTTTCTACATTGTAGAAAATACAGCCCCATCGCTCTTAGGTCTTAAGCCATGCATTGATCCGATCTGATCAAGTTAACGTATCATGTCAAAGGTTTCCATTCGGACACCTCAAACTGCATTACTAAATATACTGTCCTCACTGAATACGGTGATCTTTTCAAAGGTACTGGGGTTATCCCAGTTTAAACACAAAAGGTTTGGATGAGGCAATACGCAGACCTCACCATCACTTTACGGTACTGCATTCTTCAGCAATCTAGACATTACACACGCTCACTGGAGCGTAATGTTGGATGACGAATCGTCCTTATAAACGACGTTCGTCACTCCATTTTGCAAATATCGTTACATTTGATTGTCCATTTGGAATAAAGTTTCATTCGCAAGGTGTTATAAATGGTTGAGGGATTTTCAGGCATAAATCAGGGGCGTAGCTTCCTTTAGGCACGTAGAGCACGTGCCTACACATTTTTTCTCAAAATGCCCCCAAAATGCAGCTGCGGCGATAGACATCTGCGTAATGTATCGACCAGATCAGAGTGCGCTGTCCGCGCAGACTGATCCGGACGACACATTCCGTCGTAGGGGGATAGATGTATAGAGTAGTGATTCCTGAAACAGAATATCCACAGGAGGCGAAAAGTGTCTATCCGGGTAGGCCTGTGTGGCATGCTTAGGCTGATCCGGTTCGATACTTTACGCAGAGTCCTCAATGTTGATTTTCTCACGAGACGGCCTACACATTGATTATTTCAAAGCCTACTAGAATAGAGCATATTGAAGATTTCAAAACGCTGTGATTCGCGCACGTGAACATGGTATAAAGTTCAACCCAGACAAAGACACAGGTACCATTTCTTTTGTCACGTGATAACCAATAAAGTAATGAAGCCTGGTCCAGATAAGATCCAGGCTATTACCAAATTCGGAATTTTTGATAGCCGCGGGAAGCTGTGGCCTTCCTAGGCATGGTGAATTACATGCATAAATTCGCGCCGAATGTAGCTGAGGTCACGCCACGAAAAAAAACTATGCACACACTGAAAACGAGTGATCGGCTTGTTATTAGGTTGCAAACGCTTTCATCAATAAACATCAATTATGAAGAAGCAAATGTCTTCAGCGCAACCGCGTCTCCAAAGAATAATGCGTCAACTTCAAAGGTATGACATCACCGTCGAATATGTTAAAGGTAAAATTATACCTGTCAGTGATTTCATGTCGCGACATTCAGTTCCGGAAACCTTTCTATCGGTGGTAGACAAATTACTCTTGGCGCATTGACTTGTGTTGGTCGAGCTTGGGTTTGATTGTACAACCATTGTATTGACAGTCCGCATCTAAATCGACTGAGCTACCGGGGCTAAGTAAGAATTCACAGCTCCAATCACTTGATATTGCCTCTTGTCGCGTTTCAATCGGTATTGTTACAATATGTCTACATATGTAAGATTATGTTTCCGCAGCAGGATTTTTGTAACATTTTTGCGGATTGCTTTATCTTTTGGCTATAGACATTTATTGTTGAAAATTATCAAGACTGCTTTTATCAATCAGACCCTCTACTGGGATAGTTCATCGGGAGCATGTTTATTGCATTATCATCGATATGTGAAATTAATAAAAAAAATTGTTTAATCAGCTGTCTGTTGATTTTCTCTACTTTTTGAAGAAGTCTGTGTTCTTTCAGAATTACATCTATAACATATAAAATGAAATGTATGACGTATGTTTGTAAAAGCTGAAGTTTCTGGATCAAACCGAGTTTCTAGATCAAGTTCATTTTCGTTTAGTACTTGTCTGCAGGCCTCAGGCAGAACGCCAAACTTTACAAATATTCTATCCACGTTAAATTCTCAGGTTTCACAGCGAATGGTAGCTCCAATGATTCCTAAATGGGTCCATTGCAGCACATTTAGGACAAGTGACTTAGTAACAATTAGTCATCATTCTGCTCCTGTGAAATAAGTTTCAGTATTGTTTCTGACGCATTTCAACTCTTTTTAATAATTGAACTTACATAGATTTTATTTTATAGTTTTGTCTAGATGTTTTCAAAGTAGTCTGCTGCAGAGGCATCAGTCGTTTTAGTGGTTAAACATAACCCTGGGCAATTTAAAAAATATAAAAAATAGTAGTATTATCAGAAGTAATTTGATTGTTTCGTATGTTGGAATGGCCCATGATCAGATGGAATTAGACTACGTCGTTGGTCATTATAAAGATGTCTTTTATTATGTTGTCTTCGTTTAAAATATTCCGTTTTATGTCTATCTTTGTGTTTGTAGTATACATGTCTACTAGTCGGAGCTGCTATCCACTATTTGTTTTTTTTGTGATATATTAGTGGAAGATATTTCAGAAGAACATATTAGGGATAAGGGTATGGTCTTCCATCCTGTGTAGAGGGGCATTGTTGTCTTTTTTTGTGGGTTTAATCTTCATTGCATGAGCGAGGTTTGACATCATATTCTTTGAGAGGTTTAGAGTGTAGGTTAATATCACGCTTTCCACATCCTCAGTCTTAGCAGAATCTTCACAAATTGACACAAACGTCTAACAAGCCTATGTAAGTAATATGTAAGAAGGGTAAGTTTCGATCAAACTGTGCTCTCGCGCAGGCTGGTCTGGATATAAAATGTTCACACAAGTCAACTTAAACATTTTAGCATTCACTGGCTCATTTAGGCTCTAGGGATCCAATTGTGACCCTATATGTTTTAGCATGAACGTTATGACTCGGGCATAACTCGATGAAAAGATGACTGGGAATTCGTCATGTCCTGATAATCTTCAAGTATCAAAATCCGTAGATTTATATCTAGGTAAAGGAGAAATAAGTTAAGAAATGTTATTCAGTTAAGTTAAGTTTTATATTCAACTTATTTTTTTTACATCGATTGCGAAACAAGTTTTCAGATTATATACATCACGGTCGATGTCTGCTTCCTGTAGACTTAACCAGTACTTGCACCGTTTGTGTGGATAAATCCCAATGGCAGAACCCGCTCATCACGGTACTTTATTTATCTTAATTGTTGGTACTTTCAAAGAATTCTATCCCGCATATAAGAGATTAAATGCCTTGGCTAAGGGCTGTATTTCGTGTTTCTTATTTCTCTGTATATGTCGACAATCTAGTAAAGCCCACTGCTTTGTCTGCCAAAGTTATTCATTTGTGTTTAGGTTCATCCCCCATCTTTTTTAATTTCGTCTCCTTTTAGCTCTGTTGTCAAACACATTCTTCGGGGATTTCGGTAGATTCGAATGTATGCCATAGTTGGTGGTCGCATGCTTTGTATCTTGTTTATGGGAAAAGATAACTATGGCTGCTGCAGAGTTACGAGAGTATTGTGATTGGGGGGAAAGTTTCAATTTCATTTCCTTTGGAATACATATATTGCAGGTGTAGAGGTTATTTTGAACTGTTACTTGTATGAATGAAACTGATATCTTATTTCATCTTTCGTATGAACATTCTACCCGTCTAATATATTGTTCGTGTTTTTGAATGGGTTATGTGGGATAAAAAACTAGGTAACTCAGTCAAATTGTGGGAAAACCTTGTAGACAGTATTGAGGAACCCACATAGTACACAGTCTGAAAAATATAGTTTGATAAATGACTAGTATACCAAAGTGGTCCAAGCATCCTTTTACAATTTTACTTTTGGTGGGGATCTGAATTCAAGGAATGTACTTGTTTATTTTGAAATGATATATAAAGTGTTAATAAATGAAGCCGTGTTTGTGTGACCTACAGGAAGTTAATTAATAATTAAACAAGAAACCGCTGAAGACGGTAAGGCCGGATTGTCGGCAATTTGACCTTGAAAATCAACTTATCTAGGTCAATGTCAAAGTAACCATAGAAATCAATAGAACTTGTTACTGGTAACCTTCAGGCAAAGTTTCAAGTTTGTAACCCTTTCCAGTGCTGATATTTTGCCTCAACCTGAACTTTAACCAAAATGATGACAGACAGACAGACGGACAGACGGACATCGCCAATCTATAGACCGGAATTGCTACAGCAATCCGGCCAAAAAATGTATGGTCGACCCCGAAATGTGACGATTACTCCAAAGGCTACGCATGTTTGAATTACGGTTTTTGTGAATTGTATTTCTGCAGGTCACACAAACTATCTAAATTCTAACTTTAAAGTGGATGCCATGGAAAACAAGCGAATACATTGCTTATTAAGAACATTTGTAAGGGGAGATAATATGTCCCTTTTATTATTTATAGGTATCAGTGTTGCAGGATAGTGATCTTGTCATATAGAAACACAGTTTTTACCAATTAATGCAAATTGTGCCAAACAGAAAGATGAGGGCGAAGTGATACTTAATTTTACATGTATTAAATACAGGCGACGCAAAAAGTGTAGATTGTCATGCTGACATGCTATTATGGATAATTTGTCATTCAATCAATTACCTTAAACATATTACTCATCCTCTTTCAACATTGTCAGGCATAACAATGAAGCAGTAACTGCTAATCTAGATTAAAAACATGGTGAAAAGGGGGGACAGAATGCCCCTTAAACTTGAGTAATTTCTCCTATTACCATACTATTTTTTAATATCAGCTTTTGCAAATGAGTCAAATGTCATCCGTTATAGGAACATCTTTTATTTCTCTTACTCCATTCATGCTTAAAAATGTCGATCGGAGTATTTTCTTCTCGCAATGATTCCAATAATGGTATAATATTGCTAACAACCAATTACATTTAAAGTGTCGACTCGGCAACATTCATAACATCTGAACATAAAGAAAGGTAAAACTATGAATTTGATACACAGAAATAGATGTTGCCTTTATTGTGTTTAACTAATATGCTTCCGAATCACAAATTTGAGACATATCGGAGAATGTGCTCTTTTGCAGTTTTTAGCTCACCTGGACACGAAGCGCTGTCTGGTAAGCTATTGTGATCACTCTCCGCCCGTCGTCCGTACACAATTGCTTCAAACGACATCTGCTTCTAAACGCATGCATATTTTGATGAAAATTCGCAGGGATGTTCCTTGGGTGGGGCCATTTTAAAATTGTCCAAAGAAACTATTTGCATGCAGAACTCTGGACGCCATGGCAATCAGGAATGCAGTGAGAATTCATTGTTGATTAATTTTTAATTCATTATATGCACACGTACACCAATGTGTCCCTCCTGTCAGAACATGTGAAAACAGTCAAAACATACAAATTCAAAATAATGCAACAAAAAACAAGAGATAAGCGCTAAATCGTCCGGATATGTCAATAAAAGTTTCATTGAATTCACCTAGTTTGTTTTAACTGTATGAAAACAAAAAAGATTCAATTTTGGATTTCAAACATTTCGCTAAGGAGCATTCAAATAGTTTTTCCGTTACCACAATGCTTTCAAATATATGCAATAATTACCCTGTTATTTATGGATTTTTTGCCCTATTAAATAATAACACAATCGAATGCTGCAGACATTTTGCATTCAGGTTTGTTAGGTTTGTATTGAAGTCCGATAAAGCGAAACAAAATCATTGTACAGTTTGGCTTGTGTTTACAATCTGTAGAAAATATTATACAAATGATGCACATGCATAGGTTGCTAGCCACAAAGTTGGATTGCGATAAATCAATTAAGAGAGAGTAAATACTTTGATTGAATTACCACTCATGGTAACAATAAGGCGCATTGTTTTAGCGTCAAACAGAAGAGAACAAAGCTGAACAATGCCACCAACTACGAGGCCTTGCATCCTGGATTTGTCCTCATCAACTGTGTCGTACTGCATGACATTATTTGAACGTTTACAAGTCACTAATAAACGTGTACTGTGTGCCATGCACAAACCCTTTGCCTCTTTTAAGCCAGGATCGGTGAACTTGCCCTAAAAGTTCCCTTTCTTGTCGATAAGGATCACCGCGCCAAGTTTCGAGTCTGTAACATACAGCAATTCTTTATTAGCTGAACCAATGGAAAACACAAAAAAACGCTTGTTGAAGCCTCTTTTAAAAGCATTGTGACTAAAGAAGAATGTGCTCATAATACGCAATTGCTTCTCTTGTCACAATGCTTTTAATTCTCTGCAATAAACAGACTTCATTTTCGTTCCTTGAGATTATCCATACTTTTGTCTATATAATTTCAAAGTCGTCTGCTGCAGATTTATCCATATGTGTTAAATGTTAATTATGGCTTACCTGTGGTACTCTCCTGAACATTTTGAGCAGCAAATCTCATCATGGTCTTTACAGTATGTGTCAACAAATTTCACTGATGTTCAGTTAGGAAAAATGTATATTGAAAGTCAAGAAGATAAGATACTTCGTTAGCTAGTTTAGAAATGGATGGTACATTGTATTTTTGCAACAAAGGTCATAGCATATTATGTATGTTGAAGTTTACGTCCAATTATCGGATTTTCTATTTCAGGAATCATTACTCTATACCTCTATCCCCATGAGACCGAATGTGTCGACCCGGATCAGTCTGCGCGGACTGCGGAGGCTGATCTGGATCGATACATTACGCAGAGGCCATAATGTTGGGTTTCTCGCAAGACGGCTCAAATATTGTTGACAGGAATTCCGTAAGTGTAACATTCTCCAGACCGTGCACTTGTTTCTCTCACAGAATTGATACTGGCAGTGGGGTCAATAAGATGCATATACAACTACTCAATTCAATTGATATTATATACTTACTTGAAATCCTAGAATGCAAACTCACGCCCTGCTCTGGCGATGCAATTCGAGTCATTTCAAAAGTCACTCTTTCTTGATGCCATAAAACATTGTAGTAAATGCAGCCACAACGCTCTGAGGTCTTAAGACATACAATGATTTAGATCTGATCAAGTTAACGTATCATGTCGAAAGTTTCACGTAGGACACCTTAAACTGCACGACTAAAGATACTGTCCTCAATGAAGACGGTGATCTTTTCAAAGATATTTGGGTTATCCCAGGAACATGCCAATTACATCTTACATACGATCCAATGTAGTGTGCGAACCTTGAAGAATGCATGAAAGGCTGAAAACAAAATTAATGTCTTAGCTTGACAGAATGGAACAGGATGGCATTACAGCAAAAGTCACTGAATCCACTGCATGGGTAAATGCTATTGTTGTGGTAAAAGAACAAAAACAACTTAAGAGTTCGTTAAGATCCAAAAAGTTTGAATGAGGCAAATACGCAGACCTCATCATTTACTGCCTACGTTAGACTACGTAACGTCTACACATTCCGATATAATAGTGCATTCTAGGCATTACCCTCGCTTACGTGTATGTTAGAGGTGTATAGTCCTTACCAACGATGTTCGTCTCTCCATTGTGTAGATATTATTACCTTCGATTGCCATTTGAAATATAGTCATTAGGCGATATTTTCATTCGCAAGGTAAGCGGATCTTTTTAGGGATTGTTCAAGCATAAAAGCCTTAGTCGACACCATTCTTATCTTCGGACGCACTAGAAGAGAGTACAATGAAAACTTGAAAAACGCTCTGATTGTACGCGTGAAAATGAAATCAAATTCAACCCAGACAAAGTATCATAGGTATGTCTGAGGTACTATTTTTTGGACACGTGATAACAAATAAAGGACCGATGCCAGCTAGGATCGATCCGTGGGAAGGTGGAAACCTATCTAAAATGGTAAATGACATGCGCTGGATTTAGCTGAGAACCCACCAATTGAAAGTATTGACCTAATTTCACTGGGACAAACAACATACGAACACGTTCCAACACATACAACGGGTGATTAGAGACGCGCCGGTAAAAGGTCACTATGATTCCAGCAAACTTCTTGTCCTCGAGATCGATACAAGCAAAACCGATTTAGGTTGTTATATCATGCAAGATGGACAGCAAATCGCGTAAGCTTCAAATAGTTTATCAAAAAGCGAAATATTGTATGCGCAAATTGAAAAAGAGATGCTGGGCTTGTTGACGCCGCGTGGAAGCGCGGCGTCAGTATGGGATAGGTTTTAATATTGTACCATGGGGTGACGTAATCGAAAAGGGAGAAACCAATGTTATTATTGTTAAAAAACCTATGTTGATTGTTTGAAAAAAAACAACCTTTATGAATCAATAAATTGTATAAAATGATTTAAGACACAAAAAGATACAACATACTGAAAATAGGCATGTCTTCTACGGTTATTACAAACATTTAGACACATCTAATGGGTATTTAATAACTTTCCCCTTACTTTCTAGGCTACGTTCTTTTTATAGTTTGGTTTCATCAAAACTCAAAAAGTTTATGGCGATGTTTTTGCCTATTTACAATATTGAGATTTTTAAATAAATGGGTAATTTTTAAAAAATCAATGATGATTCATTTTAATTACTACATATTACAGTATAATTCTAGAAACTGCAAAAACAACGTTAACCCAACTATGCAATAGGCATAGCCGTAACGTGACCAGTTCTATTTGTAAATGCAGCATGTCATCGCTTGGCAATTTTGGTCATTCGTATTGAATAGACGACACGGTGTCATCGGTTCCTATAGAGTAATTAAGTTGTCTCTGTCTGCTTCCTTCCGTTATGAATACTTTGCTGTTTTCACGATTTCATCCTTTTTTCTAAAATTCATTGGATTCGTACCCGGTTTTTCATGATTCGTTCGAGATGAACAATTCGTACCAACTGGTTTTCGCTCTTTGATCTTGGGGAACTGACTTGACCATTTTCTTTTGTTAATTTTTTCAGTTTTCTACTGGCATGTTCAAAACAATTAAAGTGACATTACAAACAAACAAAACAGACTTAATAATTATTGCTATATGTTGACTATACATGTGAACTGTCATACAGCTCAATATTGATTATAAATATCTTCTTTTTTTTTTTTAATTACTTCTTATTTTTTGTTTATATACTCCCGCTTTTGCTATCATACTTCTGCTAAACTTGAAGGAGAATAGAACCCCATCCCCCTTCTCCTTCCAAAGCTTGTGTCACACTTAACTTATAACTAGAGGCAATAATATACAATTATGGACTTTTCAGCTGTTATACATGATGTGATATGCACCAAAACATTCATTATTGACCGAGGCGATAGCCGAGGTCAATAATGATTTTTTTGGTGCATATCAACATCATGTATAACAGCTGAAAAGTCCATAACTGTTTTATTATATAACCCTTAATTTATCATATTGTTTTGATATTGATCAACTTAAAAGAAAACAGAGGACCACTCAAGGAACATTTCTGTTGTATGTTGTATAAATTTCTGTCTCATGATAACAGTACGTTTTTGACATGATAACAGTCTAAAACGCGCGTCTAAAATGTTGGTAATGCACGTGCATGATGTCATTTAAAAAAAATTACGTCACCGGAATGACCACTCGGAAGTTTCCGTGGTCATTCGGAACGCGCCTCGGAAAATTCCGTAGCGTACGGATAAAGGCGAAGGATATAAATAGGCGGCTCGTGGGATTCCCCGGTCTTCCCCTGTTACTATTTATAAAACTGGTCAATATCAGAAAAAAACAGGTCAATATCGCTAGATATTTTTTCTAAAAAATTACTTTTTAGCCAATGAAAACGCGTCTATTTATAGGTTATATAATAAACCTTAATATATGTTAATATTTAAGCACGTATGTTTGGTTTTTATCTAATGGATCTAGTTAGAGGATTTAAAACAGTTTATTGGTAAAAAAACC
This sequence comes from Serripes groenlandicus, assembly GCA_031761405.1. Classification (NCBI taxonomy): domain Eukaryota; kingdom Metazoa; phylum Mollusca; class Bivalvia; order Cardiida; family Cardiidae; genus Serripes; species Serripes groenlandicus. Next base: position 15,175,151 of record JASEVX010000009.1, on the reverse strand, counting down.
ACTTGAGAAACTTCAGCTTGTATGACACATTATAGTTGACACATTATAGTTGCAGTGAATTTTAAGCAAAACGGAAACCAAATGGTTTCAGTACTAAACTTGTCATTTCACGACTAAATTTCACATGCTGAATATCACATAGATCGTAGCATATAAAACATGTAATCCCTACGTCAATATTGACCCTTTCTGCTCTTGGTAACCTTTTTATATAGGCTATGGTAGCTAGGTGAGCAATATAGGCACACCTTGGCCTTCTTGTTTAACATAAAGGGACATTTGGCCTTCTTGTTCGAAATAATTACATCCTGTCTGCTTGCACAGGTTATTTAAATGTAATGAACTGCATCTGCTTCCTTTAAGTCATGCTTCAAAATCATGCGCGGCGTCTTTGATGCTTTGCATCAAAATTCTTCTTGTTATTCAGTTGCATACGTTACAACAATTTACGTATGATAGACCATGTACATGTCTTTTTGATCATAAGCCAATACATGTAGCATTTATTATGAAGAAGACAATACATGCAGCTCCACCGTGTCATCAGATGGAGATAATACTGAAATGTTGAAAACATCTGCAAATATTGTTAATTGCAACAACAAAGTGAGTAATAAATAGTTTAAAACTATTTTGGCAGTAAATGTTGAAAAACTTTCAATTGAAAGTCATGAAAATATACAAAATGTAGCTTACTGGGTACCTCTACCCAGTAAAAATGAAGCATAAATGATAAAAATTTAGATGTTTATAGTACTAGAAAGTGAAATGTTTACTCTTATTTTAGCCCTGAATTATGATTATAATATTTCAAGACCACATTTGAACAGTTTAAAACTTTGACTATAATATCTATGTTCTGGAGTTCAGCACCTTTAAATGTAACGAAATATATATCAGTGACATACACAAGCGTCATCCGTCTTTAACCCATGGGCTAATAGTCTATGTGGAAAAGCAGCCAGTTGCTTGGAAAGTTTGTTGTGTGGTGTACTGGTGTGAGATAGCTAGGAAACACATAAGTAGGTGAACTGGCCGCCGTAATATGCCTGCAAGTTTTTTTTTTAAATCGGCGTTAAATCCCAATCAATCCTGAAACCTTTCCACACTTGATCGAAGGTCTAAATCTCAAAGTACATGTGGTCAAAAAGCAACTGTTTGTTACAGATAGTTGAAAAGAAATAAAAACGATCTGCAAATGCAAAAGTTATAGAAAACTATTGCCGATGGTTGGTGTTCTGATGCCCGGATTAAACCACAAGTTAAAGACGAATTTAATCTAGCCCTTTATTGTCAACTTATACAATGGATAGCCATCAATTAACTCAATATATCAAGGGAGGTAACTTTGTTCCCCTGTCTAGTCATTCTGTACAGTTTATTTCCCTTTACATATTATCTAGTGGCAAGATACAAGATCTAAATGCGATCCATAGGAATCATCGCGATGAACTTGATTTGTCGCGGTCTGAACTTTTACACAGTTGGTCAAAACTTTCAGGGCAAGTACTCTACCGACTGAGCTAACCGAGCAGCTTAAATGTAATGTCTCCATTTGTGTACAAGTTCAGACCGCGACATACACCCCTGCTAAAATGGAAATTCGTCCTCGAATTTCGGAATTCCAGTGCCAAGGATGTCATAAATCACACTGCAAGCGCTGTAGACAGACCAAGCAGTGCTGTAACGCTCCCTTAATGGAGAGACAAACATGCAGCTAGTCCGAAGCTCGAACCCGGGACCTCTCGTTTTCAGCGAAATTATTCTACCGACTGAGATTACCGGGCCGCTTACATGAACCCTCTCCAATTGTGTATAAGTTCAGACCCGCAACATATTCGAAAACGATCTGATATGTATTAGTCTAACTGGTCTTATACCAGTAGGTCTTCCAAATGAAATGGTTACAAAGATTCATACTGGTCATTTAGGTATAACCAAACCTGCAACGTGCAAAAGATAGTATCCATAGTTGTTCAACTATCACAGGGTTGTCAATAAATAGTTTGCAAGTCGAGTTTACTTCATTTTGATTACATGCTGGTTTCGAAGATTGCAGTTGATATGTTCCATTGAAGAAAACATAATTTTACTGGTAAGCGCCTGACACCCCTTTAGGATTTTATTTGAATCTGAAGAATTTTGTGTAAACAACCTGGGGTTTGTTGATCTCGTTCATGTGTTTCAGAGAAATCAAGCTCTGCATCGTTAGCAAAAGTAAAAGTTTGACTACTTGGAAGATTGATTGATTAGGGTTTAACGCCGTTTTAACAAGCTTTCATTCATACCACGGCGGTCAGTTCACATACCCATGTATTGCCTGGCTTTCTCACTCCAGTTCTCCACACAGCAGACATTTTAAGAATATACTGGCTGCTTTTCTACATAGCCCACTGGTCGAAGATGAATGACTCTTGACACATTGACTTTTGCCAGACGTCAGAAAGAATGTTGACCTAGTTGGGGTTTGCTGTAGATATTTATTGTTGACGATTATCAAGACTTTTTTATCGATCTGACTCTCTACTGGGATAGTTCATCGGCGCAGAATAAAAGGTATGTGTAACTACCGATATCATTTGTTTCAGCAGCTTCCTGTTGAATTTCTCAGCGTGTTGAAGGAGTTTGCGTCCTTGCAGAAGTACAATTAAGACTATTTAATAGAACTTGTATGACGTATGTTTATACAAATTGAAATTGCAGGTTCTGTGTCAAGTTCATTTTCGCCGTCGTTGAATTCGCAGTTTTACGGAGAATGGTAGCTCTTATGATTCCCAAATGGATAGATGGCTTCCCATTTGGGACATATGTCACATTGGTGGTTTTAACCACTATGATGACGTTACTTGCCTGCGATGCTCAAGACCTAGGGAGCAACGAGGTAGAAGTGAGTTAGAAATAATGAGTCATCATTCTGCTCGTGTCGTTGGACAGCACTGCTTGGCTGGGATTCTGAATTACCGAAGGCACAAACGTCAACATAAACTTCGTAGACAATGAAATTGCATTGGATATTACTTATTTTGGATATGTTTAGAGTGTGTTCGTATCTTGCAAATAGCGGATTTATATTAGACTTATACAAACATACTGACAACAACACCCTGCCTTACCCCCTTGTTAACCGGGAAAAGTTCTGAGTATTTTGACAGCTACTTCAGAGATGTAGACGCATCATCATGTAGGCTTATCATTATTGACAAGAGTTTACCTTGAATTCTACATTGTATCTATATTATAGACGTCTTAATAGATGGTTGTGATTAACTTTATATCGAAAGCAGCCTTTGTGAGAAGAATTTCAAACTAACATGATTATTGGTTGTATTTAAAATCTCTTGCTATTAATTCAATGAGTACCGAAGCATGTTGTGTTTTGTCTTAAACCATGCTGTGTGTGGGGGGGGGGGGGGGGGGGCGCTTTGAGAGGGTTCCCCCAGAAAATCGACTAGGTGATAATAGGACAAGCTATTATATGTATATGTTTAGCTGTATATGTTGACAATCTAGTAAATCTCACTACCTTGTCTGCAAACGCTTTTGTTTGTTTAGGTTCATCCCACATCTGTTTCAATTTCTTCACATTATATTATTTGTGTTAACTAGCTCTGTTGTCAAACACATTCTTCAGTGATGTCGAAAGACTTAAATGTAGTCCATATTGGGTCGCAATCTTCGTTCTTTGTTGAAGGGGTGGGGTTAAGATGATTTAGGGTTGCTGCAGAGTAACAGTTGTTACGAGAGTTTTGGGGAAATTTCATATCCTTTTGAAATAAATATTTTGCAATTGTATGGTTTATTTTGAACTGTTATGAATGGAACTGATCTCACATTTAAAAAATGTTTAAGTTCCTCACAATGGTAGAGGGACTACTGTTATGACTTTAATTCACTAAGAATTTCGATAATATTCAGATAAGCATTAAATAAAGGGTATTCTTATTTGTGAATGTTTGACTGGTTTTTTTTTTTTTTCGCATATACAATATTAATGAAGTTAAAGCAATGAGCCTTTACATATTTTATTTCCTTTAAATGAGCTGTGTGTTTATCAGGCTGTGACGATAGGTTACTTGATTAACGTTAAAAACCAAACAGTTGTCGTGGGAAATAACTAGTTACACATGATGTATCATTTAAAACCGCCAATGAATCCTCTGTGGTCGAGTGGTTAGCGTCGGGGATTTGAAACTGGGTGTCCCGGGTTCGATCCCCAGTCGCGGCACTACGGTCAATGGTGGAGTTCCCCTGGGCAAGGCACATTTTCTATCCTAGTACTGGTTTATTTACCCAGGGATCATGAATAAATGAGCTGTCGCCGTGATATAACTGAAATAATGTTGAAAGCGTCTTAAAACCCCCAATAAAACAAAATTAAAACCGCCAAACTCAAGTCGACTTACTCGATGACATACTTCTTTGTAAGATATAAAGTTATATATTTAGAAACAGTTTTATTTTAATGCGGCCATGATTTGGCTTGAAACAGTTCGGGCAAACAGCTTCCAGCATTTCGACATTTCAAAAGGACTCTGGCTATACCTCATATCCGAGAATCAACGACCCTTTACACATTTTGTTTCCGTTAAATGAGCTGTGTGTTTATCAGGTAGCCATGATATATTACATGATTAACGTTGGAACAGATGGATTTGTTTTATATGAGCCGAACTCTACGGAAACAAATATTAGTCTAGTTTTGACAAGTGTATGTTCAGCCTCACAAAGGATTTCACCGCAAGCTGATACAAGAAGACGCATACTCGTCAGATGCGACTGAAATGATTGAAGACAGACTGTTAGAAATGTAAACTGATGTACTGTTCGAGTACACATAAAATGATGTCCATTTGATTATAAAAAGATTAAAACTATCACTATTGCAACAACATGATTAAGTAAATACGGAAGCATATTTGTAGAGCTGGACTCTGTTGTACTCATTGTTGTAAATGAAGAGTCAGTTGTATTGACGCTGTACGTGATGCTCGATGTCGCCACGGTCGTTGACGCTGGCGAGGTAGTCGACGCTGGTGTCGTTGTATTCGTTACGGCAGACACACTTGTGTCTTGTGGTCGGGATGGGGGTGGTGTTTGTGGTGTAGAGGTGGTCGAAGTTGGAAACTCGGTTGCTCGATTAGCCAGATCGTCTCTTATCCAACCACGCTTTCGTCTGAAAAAATAAAGCTGGAGTGTTCAACGGAAAACATGTATCGCCCGTCACTATTTCAGTTAATGGAAGCGTGATAGATAGCTGGGCGGGTGGTTGGGTTGACGAATATGATAAATAAAATTTGATCAAGATTTTGGGGTCTCATTATCATCACATATCGGGATCACATAAAGGTAAATTGGCGAAAAAATAATAAAATTAAAATTCGAGCTTTTTGCAAAAAGATATATCTGGGACTAAATTACCTGAGTCAGAGAAAGCTCTGATGAGATGTGTGGATGCACAGGCTCGTATGAGGTTAAACTGTACGACGATGCATTAATAAATACACAATATTGCTAAACTTGGCTCATGTGAAAAATAACAGCGTGTCGCGTCTATTCATTTTATCGTTCACATGACAACTGCTTATAACAATGTTCAAAGAATAAGGTCACCATAAAATAGTGTTAAATGTTGTTTTCCACCGATTACAACAGTATTTCAGTTATATTACAGCATTTGCTTGGTTATGTATCAGTAATAGAGGTAGTATTTATCCTGTAACAAATGCTGCCGTCTTTATTCTATACTCGCAACCATGCGCTATAAGGAGAAAAGCCCTTTCTACCATTTTTACTAAAAAATGATTTGGACTGTATAGCGTTATAAGCCGCACTGAACACTGTTTTCAGTAATAGCATGGCAATTCCTGGGTTAGTTAACCCTTTCCCTCATACAACAATTCTGCAGCAGACGACTTTGAACGTATTTTGTCAAAACATAGAAAATCTCCATAATTGAATGGATAGCCTATGACACAAAGTGGAAAACATTGTGTCAAAAGGAGAAATTGCACGTTTTGTGCAATTTGTTCTTTTGTCACTATGTTTTCAAAAAGCCGTCTGCTGCAGAGGCGTCAGTAAGCGTCTATATGAGGGAAAGGGTTAAATTACCAGTGCTAATGGTCCGTTATTATGACACCAGCGATAACTTGTAATGCTAAACCAGCAATCCTGATCACCTAGAAGGGAAGGCAATTTTTAAAGTATTTGATATGACCCGGTCGGGGGTCGAACCCGCGACATCCAGCACACGAGGCGGACGCTCTAACACATATATCTCGTAGATTAGGCATTATCTCACCAACATGTGAGGGCGTCTTTGTGTTTGTAGGATCGGTATGAACTGCTTTTTAGTTTTTACACCCGTGTGTATACGATGTCTCCTAGCCATATACAGAACTCTTGTACAGATGGATACACGAGTGTTATCCATCGCAGATGATTCGGTAGAATATATCTAAGTATATTTTGTGTAATTGAAAAAATATCCAAAATAGTATCAGAGGCGAAAAAAACGCTTACACCTCATGCACGTTACCTCGACCTTTTTAGCTTTATTTAAACAAATGTGGAATGAAGCATTGACTTTCGGTTTGTTATAGAAAACAGATTAACGTATATATATGCAATAGCGTGTATCAGGAGATGTTACCAATCTTATATAGAATTCACAATGTTCCAGGTGGTCTGTTTTCTTGTGACGTCGCAAATAATATTAAATGGGTTACCTCCCCTGATAATTACCTCACTAGAGCCAGATGTATGTTCTTCAGATGTTTGAAGTTGTTGTGTTTGATCGCCTCCCGTTTGATCAGCCTAGTAATGGCAGTATTCAGCTCGTCTGCAACAGGTACATCGCGTCTATGTAACCGCGCTCTTTCGACGTGTTTTAAGCCATCTAAACGTCTTTGAACATCGCCGTAGTCTGTAACAGAGAATGAAGATGTATTCACAAGCGTCCGAGTTTTCATTTGAGAAAAAACACTAAATACCTCGTTAAGATACTACACAATTAATAGTCTCTCTATATGGTCCTTTTGTAGCCAATGGCATTCCACCATGAATGCCATCAAACTGCGTAAGCATTTGTGGGAAAAGTTAATTAACAATGTCAATGTTGGTAAAACTTAATAAGTGATCAATGTTTTGATATCCAGCATAAAACTTGCCACAGAAGGTCTTTGCACGCCTTTTTTATCAATAACTTGTCGACACCGCCTATGATGTGGTGGTAAGAGCCCTCGGCACAAGAGATGAAGACCAAGATTATGTGTGGAGATAGGAAAAGTAGCTATTTTCGTTTGAAAACTTATGAAAATTGTCGACAATCCAAATCTTGCCGTAAAGTTTGATCTACATCATTTATAATCATTTGTGATAGTAATGTACCCATACGTACATGTATATATATGGCCGTCTCTTATCAAAACATCACATGCGATATAGGAGAAAAATGATTTACGATCGAGCTATAATAAAATTCTACTGACTATATATTAAACATGCTTCTCTCCAGAGAGAGTTAATTATAGATCATCTCTTGAAAGAAAATATCACGTAGAGTTTGTCCTTAGGCATCTATTGATGCCTGTTTCAATGTCCAACATATCACGTAGAGTTTGTCCTTAAGCATCTATTGATGCATGTTTCAATATCCAATGAAAGATCTTTGTAGTGTGAAGGTTCACACTCTCCACAGGGACTTGCTCCTCTAAAAATAGATAATTATGACCCTATCTATGCATAGATAGGGTCATATCTATTTTAGAGGAGCAAGTCCCTGTGCACTCTCCTTTGAACTTTCTCTATTACTTACATGTATATTTTCTTGACTGCTTTCACATGTTATAGACACAATGAAAATATGATTTATATATATATATATGAGCCGTCCCACGAGAAAACCAACAGTGTGGACTCTGCGTAAAGTATCGACCCGGATCAGCATAAACATGCCGCGCAGGCTAACCCGGACACACACTTTTCGCCTCTTTTGTATTTTCTGTTTCAGGAATCATTACTCTATACCTTAATCTCCCAGAGACAGAATGTGTCGGCCGGCCCGGATTAGCCACAATGTTGGTTTTCTCGCGGAACAGCTCATATAGTTTATGTTGGATAAACGACTTGAGTCCTTTATTTACAAATTTAATAAAAAAAAAAACGTCTGTATTCTGTATTCGATCCCCTGTCCGGTTAAAATAAAATACTTTAATCAAAGCACTCAAAGTGCTGCCAGCAAGGGGCTAACTGCTGGTCATGGAAAACATTAGGACAAGGATCTACTGATCTTTTTTTTTTTTATCACATACTTTTTAAAAGAAGATCTTGTTATGTCCGTTAATTGACGTTAATTTGAGTTGATTGCACACTATTGTATACACGGAATGGGGGTCTATCGCAAAATCCTTTATCTGACTGGCGGTATTTCACAGAGGTCGTTGCAAAGTTTACACACTCATTGATGCATTAATCACAATGCATGCCATATCAAAATCAAAAGAACGCTGCATAGCAATGAAAACTATATTGAAAATTATAATTCAAATATCAAAGCAAAACAATCTGTATCTACATTTTCTGGTTACGAAAATCATTCTTTTAACATTAACATAAACAAAAGAATATTTACACTGTGCTATTATAGAACAACAATGAAAGCCGAAAAAATGGTTTTTACTACTATGACCTGGGACTAAAGCCCAAGGCCAAAAAGCACTATATTTTTTGTTTAAATCTATGATACATTTAATTGTAAAAGTACAACCTTGGTCACGCTGGGGATGTTGTCTATCTGCATAACTCGACTTGGAGCAATGACTCATGATATACCAATAACCAATATATCCAATGTTTACCGTTGAGTAATTAATACAATAAAAATTGCAATGAAGGCTAAGTCGGCGAAGAAGTCTTGAGAAACCTGCCCTAACAATTGCGTTATAGAATCAAGCATACACCTGTAGTTGCAGAACCCTTTGGACATGGTGAAGCAATCAACATGCTATATAGACAATATTTGTGTGGGCCAATTCTGAATGTAGTTTTATTAATTATGTATGAATTGATTCCATTATTTAAACTATTTTACTAATTAAAATTGCGTAAATAATCTCGATCTAGCGTAATAAAGGAATTTACCAAAGACGTCCAGATACACGATAGGTGCACGCAATTCATGCGATGTGACTGCACTTTTAATTTTATTTTCTTATTTTATTTTGATTAGTGTTTAACACCGTTTTCAAAAAAGATTCTTGCATATCATAGCGATCAGTTCATCTTCCCACGTATTTCCTGAATTTCTAGCACCAGTACTCCACTTAGCGGTCTTTCTAAAGCCCCAGTCAGACTGATCTCCCGGAGTGTCACGGACTGAAATTTTAAACTGTTTAAAATTGCCGTGGTTATCCGGGACCGTCCGGGAGGATTTTTCAATCCTGGGTAGTCCGGGACAGTCCGTGTAGCGACCTTGTTGGCTCCTGGTAGGTCCGTAGTGGCACCGGTTTCATCCTTGGCGATCCTAGGCGATCCGGCACAGCGTGTTGGGTCCGGGGCGGTCCATGTTGGTTCCGGGACAGTCCGTAGCCGATCCGGGATGGTCCGGGTCATTCCGGGACGGTACATGGTGATGCCGTAACGGCACCGGGGTCAGATCCGTGTTGGCTCCGTGTTCATCCGTTGTGGTGCGATGTTTTGCGACTAAATTTCACCCAGGATCATCCCAGTCCAGATATATATCTTGATCCTGGGTGTTCCGTGTTAGCTGTAGCTTAAGCAACTGACTGCTTTTCCACATATATTGAATGCCCATTTGTGAATGACGAATGATGATTGTCGCATTGACTTTTGTCAAGCAAAGAAATGAACGTTGGCCAAGCTGGGATTCGAACTCACATCCAATTCATTGCCAGCACACGTCCCTAAAGACTCAGATTCAGTGGCTCGGCACAACAATTCTAAATTGATCAGCCTGCATGGAATACTAAGTCTCGTATGAGAACAGAACGTAACAGAAGATTTAATCCTTAACACATATACAATGTAGATCATCGTCAAAATAGATAATATATACATGTACGCACGCAACAATTAGACATACAATAGCAAAAGTAGCAAAAGGCGGAAACGATGTTTTATCAGAAATCTCTCTGTTTGGCTATTGTAGTTCGTCATTTAGAAGAGACCTTGTAACGGTATTAACCTTTCTATGTGTATACTATGATAGACATAGACAAATAAACATAGTTTGTATGTCCGTATATATGTACATGTATATCGGCCCTTGATTGCCATAAGGTGCTATAAGCATTTTTTATAGTTTTAAGAAAATCGCATTTAAAGATTGACACTTGTGGTAAAAATCAGGTTTTATTCAGATTACAATGATATTTGGTACAGTGATAGTATATGGTTATGACAATATATATATATAATATTAACCTGAAGTGATAGTGTTTAAACCATATTCGGCAATATTTCGGGATAGCACCCTCTAATTCTACAATAATTTGTTAAAGATTTTTCTGCCAAAAGGAGCTAACAGCATGATAAATAAAAGCACATCACTTTCTAATGGTGGTTATATTTAGTCAATCTAATGAAGGTTATGTTTTGTCACTTTCTAATGGTGGTTATATTTAGTCAATCTAATGAAGGTTATGTTTAATCACTTTCTAATGGTGTTTATATTTAGTCAATCTAATGAAGGTTATGTTTAGTCACTTTCAAGTGGTGTTTAACTTCAGTCTTTTTCGCATCGTGGTTATGTTTAGTCACTTTCTAATGGTGGTTATATTTAGTCAATCTTATTGTGGTTATGTTTAGTCACTTTCTAATGGTGGTTATATTTAGTCAATCTAATGAAGGTTATGTTTAATCGCTTTCTAATGGTGTTTATATTTAGTCAATCTAATGAAGGTTATGCTTAGTCACTTTCAAGTGGTGTTTAACTTCAGTCTTTTTCGCATCGTGGTTATGTTTAGTCACTTTTTAATGGTGGTTATATTAAGTCAATCTTATTGTGGTTATGTTTAGTCACTTTTTAATGGTGGTTATGTTTAGTCACTTTCTAATGGTGGTTATATTTAGTCAATCTTATTGTGGTTATGTTTAGTCACTTTTTAATGGTGGTTATATTTAGTCAATCTTACGGTGGTTATGTTTGGTCACTTTCAAGTGGTGGGTCATATCGTGTAAAAAAATAGGTCACTAGGCCAAATGAAGGAAAATCTTGTTAACACTCAGAGGTTGCATTTTGAATCTTTCTCAGAATAATTGTCTCGATGTGTTTTGCATTTAAATCACATTGCACAATTCGGGTGAGCGATCTAGGGCCATCATGGACCTCTTGTTTATTAAATTTTATGTCCAAACTGAACAGGTTCCAAAGGGGTAATTAGCTTGAAAACACATGACTTATAAGCTGCATCTTAATTTGTTTACACTGCACAATTTATCTGAAAGCTAAATAAGTCACTTATGTGCCAATTAGCACAACTCTAAGATAACATTTTATCATAAGGGCTATCAGCAGATGTGACTGCTGTTTGCACCTTATGGCAGTCAGTGAAAATGCCAGTTGTTGATATAACCAAAAATGATCATGCTCATTTTCTATGTTAAAGCTGGAATTTAAGCCCCATATTTACATCATAGTTAAAACATAATATATACTGTTCCAAATATGCAAAAAAATGTCCATTTTGGCCAAAAGTCCTGATAGCACCTTCTGATTCTCAAGGAACGATATATACATGCGTCTTGTAATACAAAAACAAATAAAGAAAATAATTGTCAAGGCCATTTAAAAAAGAAATCTGCATTTGTGATAAGCTACTTTAATGCCTCTGGTGCATTATGAAATAACTATTTATTTGAAAGTATCTGAAAGACATTCATTAAAATCACATAATGAAATACCACAGGAAAAGGGTGTGTTGCATTCAGGACCATAAACGTCCGCGTCTTAAAGCAATGAGGACATCTTAATATTTGTTCTTGTGTCTGTAAATAGTGTTAGCATGGATAACTAATAACGATGTCAGTAATTTAAAAATAACAACAAAAATGAATGAATTTAATAAAATAGTATTAAGTGAAATATAATATTAATAATAATTATTAAGAAATATTTAATAATTTTATTATTAATAATAATAACGATAATGAAGAAAATTATTATAATAATAATAATGATGATAATAATAAAAATAATAATAAAGAAAAATAATAACTATAATAATAATAATGATAATAATAGTGATAATGATGATGATGTTATGATGATAATAAAAACAAAAAAAAATAATAATATTGTTTACATCATTATCATATTATGATTTTATTTATCGTCATTACTATACTATTATTATCGTTCATGAAAAGTATAACCCAAATCGTTATATTAATCTTACGATAAAATATGTATGGTTCATAGAAACTATTTTATTTATTATTTTATGTACACATATTCAATAGATCAAACATGTACCTGTATCAGCCGTAGTTCCTAGTATAACCGACACAAGAATAATGCCTACACTGCATAATGTATCCATAGTTTATGAATATGTCTGTGCGAATGCGTCTGAGTTCACGCGTGATAGAGTAACGAATGTTTTAAACCCCAAATTACATCTGTATGTTAGCCTATTTATGATCGTATTAACTCGCAGCATGAGTAAATCAGACGCAATGTGAAGTGAATGTATACACACAGTCTGTTCGAAGTTCTTACTTGCCACTTGAAGATTTGCTTTTGTTTGTTTAATTGGGGTTTAACGCCGTTTTCAACATTGTTTCTGTTATAACATTGTTAACATTGTTTATGATCCCTGGGTAAACAAACCAGTACTAGGCTAGGACATGTGCCTTACCCAATGGCTCTCCACAATGATCGATCCGACTTTGGACTTTGGATTGAACACCGGACACCGGTTTTGAAGGAGATACTCAACAACCTCAAAGACGCATCGGATTTGTTTGATCAGACAGTTTGGAAATGCAAGTATAAGCCCGAATATATATATATATATAGAGAGAGAGAGAGTACAGAAAACTAATAAGCAGAGTTTTGCTGTGGCCAGGTTTATGACACACTATTTGTATCCGCTTGATTTACTGTACGTCATGAGTGACTAAATCTTAATAAGATTCTCAAACGGATTATCAAAAACTTTGTCTTGAAATATAGGATAGAGACTTGTTAACAATACAGTAGCTGGCAGTCAACCTGTATGATGTTTAATCAAGAGACTTAACTACATGTTTGCGCTCAACAGTGTCAACAACATTTGTATGAAGTCAAAATCTTCGCATGGCGTATCTTTTTGGTTTGTAAGGTGAGGGGTGAGACACCAATATAATATTATATTCAAAATACAAGATTATTCTATTCTGGGTAAATGATTGATTGATTGGGGTTTAACGCCGTTATTAACAATTTCTCAGTTATATCACGGCGGCCAGTTCACCTACTCATGCATTTCCTGGTTTTCTCACACCAGTACTCCACAAAACAATCTTCCCAAGCAACTGGGAAAATGAAACAACATAATAGTTCAAATCCGAAACAGATTTGAAAGAACGTGATGAATAAAGGCGAGATTACTCATATAATCTGTTTTGGTTTCACTTTTATCTTCGATGTTTCCAAAGGTCATCATGTACAAAGGTCGTTAACTCTTTCCCTTATACGACAATTCTGCAGACGACTTTGAACATATTTTTTCAAAAGATGGAAAATCTCTATAATTGAATGGATAACCTTTGACTAAAAGTGGAAAACATTGTGACAAAAGAAGAAATTGCTCGTTTTGAGCAATTTCTTCTTTTTTCACTATGTTTTCAAAAACCCGTCTGCTACAGAGGCGTCAGAAAGCGTCTGTATGAGGGAAAGGGTTAAGGGAAGGTTTAATTGCGATACTTTACATACTTCATTACGCCTGAATAAATTACACTGTAGGGTCATCCTGCCCCGCGTTCATTGAAACACTCAGATAGAACACGCTTGCCAATCCGCCAATCAAATAACGTCTACTTGATAGTAGATGTAATTTGATTGGTGAGATGGTAACCGTCAGCTATCATAGGCCAACTGTTACACTGAAATCAAACGGGACATATACAGCGTTTTTGTAACGGCAAGTGTAAAAGGGACATGGCAATTTTAATCGGAGAGGGTCGGGGGTGGTGAGTTATTGGGTAGGGGAGGGGGGTCATATTGAGGCTTTCTAATTTTGGAACAGAATTAAGAAATATGTGAGAGAAACAAAATAGACAGCAATTATTTTTTGTGTAAGAAATTGCATTTTACAACAGTTCGATAAAAACTTCGATAAAAAAGACATCGAGCGTGAACTACTAGCTCGTTTCGCAAACTATGTAAAAAATAAAAAAATAAAAACTGAATTAAATATAGACATACTGCTAGGAGCAAAGGCGAATTTATGTGATTGATATCACCATCATTGAATTTCTTCTCTTTTTGGGAGTGGCGGTATTTTGCTGATTCACGAAAGGGGGGTGGGTTGTGAAGGACCTAAAAGAAAGAACAAACGTTATTTATCCGTTATTATGTTTAACCCTTTCCCCATACAACAATTCTGCAGCAGACGACTTTGAACATATTTTGTCAAAAAATGGAAAAATCTCTATAATTAAATGGATGACCTATGACTAAAAGTGGAAAACATTGTGGCAAAAGGAGAAATTGCTCGTTTTGAGCAATTTCTTCTTTTGTCACTATGTTTTCAAAAAAGCCGTCTGCTGCAGAGGCGTCAGAAAGCGTCTATATGAGGGAAAGGGTTAACCCTTTCCCCCCGCAAGCAAAGTCTAACCCGGCAGAGAGTCTTCATCGTCCGTATATGGTAAACAACATACCTACATGCACATTCGTATAATACACTGAAAGTGTAGCCTCGAACAGTATTAATACAGTAGTCATAATGTACATACAATTTAACATATATAACATAAAGTATATACAATAAAACTTAAAAGTACAAAGCCACTCCGAATGTGAGTTATAAGAGATAATGAATTAATTAAACAATATTAACATGTCATTAAAAGCGGTGCACAGAAATACCTACATATTTGTATGTACACACACACACACACATATGTATGTGAGCCGTTCCACGAGAAAGCCAACATTTTTTACTCTTTGTAATGTATCGACCCGGATCAGCCTAAGCATGTTGGTTTTCTCGTGGAACGGCTCGTATTTATCGTGTCCGGTCAACTACCCCCCGGACAACTACCCCCCGGACAACTACCCCCACGGATAATTACCCCCTGGACAATCACCCCCCGGACGATTACCCCCCGGACGATTACCCCCTCGGACAATTACCCCCCTGGACAATTACCCCCCGGACAACTACCCCCTGGACAATTACCCCCTCGGACAATTACCCCCTTGGACAATTACCCCCCGGATAATTACCCCCCCCCCCCCCCGGACGATTGAATGTAGGTAATTTGGTCACAGTAAAATTGGTCACAGGTAATTTGGTCACGGTAATTTGGTCACAAGGTAATTTGGTCACAGGTACTTTGGTCACAGGTAAAATAGTCACAAGTAAATTGGTCACACGGTAAATTGGTCACACGGTAAATTGGTCACATGTAAGTTGGGCACATGTAAATTGGGCACACGGTAATTTGGTCACATGTAAGTTGGACACATGTAAATTGGGCACACGGTAATTTGGTCACATGTAAGTTGGACACATGTAAATTGGGCACACGGTAATTTGGTCACAGGTAAATTGGTCACACCCTAAATTGGTTACGCGGTAATTTGGTCACAGGTAAGTTGGTCACACCCTAAATTGGTCACACGGTAATTTGGTCACAGGTAAGTTGGTCACATCAGGTCACACCTTCAATTGGTTACGCGGTAATTTGGTCACAGGTAAGTTGGTCACACCTTCAATTGGTAATGAACAGTACAGTGTACAGTACAGTACAGTACCAGTGTACAGTAACATAGTACAGTGTACAGTACAGTGTACAGTACAGTGCACAGTACAGTGTATAATACAGTACAGTGTATAATACAGTACAGTATTATGTTACTATACAGCACAATGTACAGTACAATGTACAGTATAGTAACATAGTGACCCGGGTTCAATTCCCGGTCGGGGCGAATATGTTCACTACTTCAGTATGTGTATATGTACAGTACAGTATACAATACAGTACAGTACATACACTACAATACAATAATATTTACAGTACAGTACAATGTACTGTATTGTATACTGTACTGTGCACTGTACTGTAGTGTAGTGTACTATGCACCGAGGCACATTTGTACTGTTATATAGTTCTGCACACTGTGCACTGCACTGCACTGCACTGCACTGCACTGTACACTGCGGCTCTATAATAGTGCTGCACTGTGCATAGCACTTTACCATGTGCACTGCACTGTGCTCTACACTGTACAGTACTGTGTACTGTGCGGTTATATAGTACTGCACTATGTGCTGTGCATTGCAGTTCTATAGTGCACTGTACTGTGCACACTAGGGGGGTAATTGTCCGAGGGGGTAATCGTCATTGGGACCTCACATTGCTAGAGGCGCCTCATACGCATGTATCACATTTAATGTGTTTTATTTACGTGTATGGTTGGTGTGGTTTTTCCACCCCCGTAAATGATACAATCTTATGAAACCCGGGCAACTACTTTAAATGAGCACGATTTTTATTTTAAAAGCATTTTTTTGCAATACAGTATCTACCCTTATATTTATAGAAGCATGTCATGTCGGATTTTTGAGGGTTACGTCTTCATATGATACAATCTTATGAAATCCGGGCAACTCAAATGTTAACCCTTTCCCTCATACGACAATTCTGCAGCAGACGACTTTGAACATATGTTGTCAAAACATAGAAAATCTGGATAACCTATGACTGAAAGTGGAAAACATTGTGGCAAAAGGAGAAATTGCACGTTTTGTGCAATTTCTTCTTTTGTCAATACGTTTTCAAAAAGCCGTCTGCTGTAGAGGCGTCAGAAAGCGTCCATATGAGGGAAAGGGTTAAGAGAATGATAGTATGTACAATTTATGAAGACATTTTTTTTTTATGATGAACAGTCTATCAGATGTGGTATTGCAGATTTATTTATTTATTATGGTGTTACGCCTTTTTCAACATGATTTCAGTAATATCACGGCAACAGTTCACTTATTCGTGATACCCGGGTAAAAGCAAACCAGTACTATGCTTTGAAATGTGCCTTGCGCATGAGCATTCCACGAAGACCGCCGCGTTGCGACTGGGGATCGAACCCGGGACACCCGGCGCTAACCACTCGGCCACGGCGGATTCCTGTGGTATTATAGAGTAACCTCTTTGGAGGCATCTGAGGAAAATAGAAACGCCAATATAAATGAGACTTTAAAAATGGTACTAATGCCTGTGTTCTTCTGTGCTTAGGAGTATGGGGTTAAAACATTACGGCTGACACGCTTGAAAACGCCGTGATATGACTGTATACTTGTAGAAACCGACGTAAAACTTCAAAAGATCGTATAAAAGTATGCGTGTTGTTTTGATAAAGAGTATTGAAGACGTTGTGAGAAAAGAAGAAATGGCTTGATTGAGGCAACAGTTTGTTTTCTCTTAACCCTTTCCCTCATAGTCTGCAGCAGACGTCTATTTGAAAACAGTGACAAAAGAAGAAATTGCACAAAACGTGCAATTTCTCCTTTGGCCACAATGTTTTCAACTTCACTTAACAATTAAGCTACTTTTAATGGAGATTTCAGGTTTTTGTCACTATGTTTTCAAAGTCGTCTGCTGCAGATTTGTTGCATGTGGTAAAAGGTTAACCCTTTCCCTCATATAGACGCTTTCTGACGCCTCTGCAGCAGACAGCTTTTTGAAAAACAGTGACAAAAGAAGAAATTGCTCAAAACAAGCAATTTCTCCTTTTGCCACAATGTTTTCCACTTTTAGTCATAGGTTATCCATTTTAAACACTTACCAAGAGTCGTCTTTGTCGTAAATGGTTAACACTTTCCCCCATTCAATACATTTGCAGCAGACGACTTTGAAAACATCTTACCTAAACTATGCAAAGTCTCTGTAAATTAATGTCTATTATAACTATTTTATAAAATTAAAAACATTGTGACAAATGGAGAAATTACGGATTATGAGCGATTTCCACTTTTGTCACGATGTTTTTGAAAATTGCTCGCTGCAAATGCGTTAAAATGTGTCTTCAGTTGGGAAAGGGTTAAAATAACTCTGAATGTGTTTTGGTGTACATCTATCTGAGACGTCCCTCGAGAAAACCAACATCATGGACTCTGCGTAATGTTTCGACCCAGATCGGCCTAAGCATGCCGTGTAGGATAACCCGGACAGACACTTTTTGCCTCAGGTGGATTTTCTGTTTCAGGATTCATTCAGGATATACCTCCATTCCCCTGAGACGGAATTTGTCGACCCGGATTAGCCTGCGCGGACTGCGCAGGCTGATTCGGTCGATATATTACGCAGAGTCCATAATGTTGGTTTTCTCGTGGGATGGCTCATCTGACGGATACAGCGGAAAACAACCATCAATCATTTGTCAAAATGTATCTAGTGATACTACTTAAGGACAACAAGAAATGAGTAATTACTCCCTTTGCCACAATGTTTTCAAAAGTCGTCTGCTGCAAAGGCGTCAGACAGCGTGTGTATGCGGAAAAATAATATACAAATCAAGATTTATTGTTGAAACTAATTTTGCTTGGTAATTTCACCAGTGTTGAGAGATCAGAAAACATCAACTTAATATCATTCAAGAGTTAAATGACCTATACTGCCGAGTATAAGACCACGGCTGTTGTAGCCTAGTCAACAACTGTGGTATAAGAAGACATCGAGGGCTTGGCGTGAAACGGTTTATAACTAAAAACCTATTTTGAAAACCCTGGTTTAGGGGCAATTTTGACCCCTTTGTAAACAATGCAAATTTAGGTGCCATTGCTCAGAACGAGCAATGGCACCTAAATTTCCATTGTTTACCAAGGAATATGATTTAACGCTTTTAAAGACTTTATGGCGAGGTGATTAACCTTGGTAAAAAAAATACCAATCTTAGTTACAACCGTTTCACGCCAAGCCCTCGAATTGTAATACGCATCATAAAACATCGTCATGCTAGTCATAATACCCCTCATCAACTTAACAATTAAGTAACGTCGTCATAACCAGCATGGCATTCTAACCAGCATCACCACCATAACGAGTCTCATACTTAAGAAATCGTCAACAGCATCATTCTTTAGCCTCCGTTATCAGAAACATAATCATGATCATTGAGCCGTTCCACGATAAAACCAACATTATAAATTCTGCGTAATGTATCGAGCCAGATCAGCCTGCGCAGTCCGCCCTAGATAATCCAGGCCGATCACGCCAAGCCCTCGACATGACCTCCTTATCCCGCTGAAATCTACATCTCTGGCTTCTGACACGTCATCGCACGTTGATTGAGTAGTTTATGAGCCGATCCGTGAGAAAACCAACAGTATGGACTCCGCGTAATGTATCGAACCATAACAGCCTGCACAGTCCGCCCACGCTAATCCAGGCCGACATATTTCGTCTCAGGGGGATACGGTAATGATTCCTGAAACAGAAATCCACAGGAGGCGTAAAGAGTCTGCCCGGATTAGCCTGCGCGGCATGCTTATGCTGATCCGAGTCGATATTTTATGCCGAGTCCATAAACGTCCGAGTTTTTATTTGAGAAAATAAATTCATGTGAGAAGATTCGGGTATTCCCACACAAGACCGTTGTTACTATAAATAGCCTCTCTATATGGAATTATATAAAAAGTAATTATTATTATAATAAACGAACCATGTATGGAGGCTATAGTAACACGGTTCTGGGTGGGATTCCCCAAATTTTCCAACACGAACACATTACGGTGATTATTGTTATAGCTTATGGACAATATAGAGAGACTAGCCTCTGCGTAATGTATCGACCCAGATCAGCCTGCGCAGTACTCGCAGACTGATCCGAGCCGACACATTCCGTCTGAGGTGGATAGAGGTATAGAGTATTGATTCATGGAACAGAAAATCCACGAGAGGCGAAAAAAGTCTGTCCGGATTAGCCTTGCATGCTTAGGCAGATCCGGTCGATATTTTGTTGGTACGCAATGTTGGTTTTCTCATCGAACGGCTCATTATGATAGTCATTTCAAGATACTCTTATGTTTTAACCGGAATAAACAATTTCCGTTACACATGACATGGGTCATGTAGAAACTGATCAGGTATCATACACAGAAATGTGGAATTAAAACCAGAGGGGCTCTTATTCCGGCATTTTATCAGAAGACTCATATATATCTAGTCTAAATGTAGACGGAGAATGAAGGCTCTGGTGATACTGTGTATACGCGCATGTTCATCTGAAGCTCCACTGTTCGCATGCGCAGCAAGCCGCCATTTTGATTTGACACGAATGAATTATTTACCAAACACTTGACACAATTAACCATAAGTGTTCTGACGTCGTATTATGTACTCACTGAATTAGGCTATACTATACATTTCTCTGGAAGTATAACTAAACAATATTGACCAGGTTATGCATGACCTTTGTGAAAAGATACATATTTTTGATTTATTATATGTGTCACAAGATGGTCAAGGGTCGACAACTCACTAAAGTGGAATTGAACGACGATGGTTGAATAAAAATATATGTTTAATTTACAGTTATGAAATATATACAATTTTAAATAATCACTTCTTTCCTGACAAATCGAGAGGCTATAAACAAAAGAACTACTCACGCACTCTCATACACCCTCTCACCCCAGTCACTTAACTGTCCCATCACTTCCGTTACTGTACCCTGTATTTGGAATGTTCATACACGCTGTACTTCACATCCAACTGTATCCGTTTCCCGACTTCACCGAGTCGTTGTACTTATATTCATTGCGTCGCGTATATCCTTGGATTCCGGGATCGACAAGCCACACAACTGTGGATATATGGTTCTACACGTCCTATGACGGCACTCCTCCTAATGTCCCCCGTTACGACGTCTTATTATGTTGTGGACTGCGTCACACACTGGTTCTTCAAACTTCTGCGTTTGGACCTTCGTTTGTCTGGCTATCGATATGGACTAGCCATAGACATAAAACGGCCATATGACGTGTGAATTGGTCACATCAACTACCTCTCACTATAACGAGTGAAAACCCTCTGGCGACTCCTATGATACTGACGGTCAAAACAAATGTTTTAGTAAGTTATATAGCACCAATCAACCTCTGGGTCTCCTGATGACAGGCAAAATTCCCGTGCAAATCGTAATTCACAATCAACAACTAGTTTCAATACATTTATAGGCCAAATGAAAATAGCAACATAGTTTAACGTAATTAACGTTTTTAAACCCGTCAATTTCTTAATTCTCAACGGATTTACATGAAATGAACTCTGAATATGCTTAATATCACTTATCACATATGTATATGATAATAACTTCATAAACAATGATCTCCCTGACAATCCTGCGATAAGTTAAAACCATACGTGACCAACCTGCACTAACTGACCGTCTTTTATTTAGGCCACGCCAAATCTATTTTGTTACAATATGCCTGTACATTTTCCGGTGGAAATACATGCAGATTGACATGCGCAAATACACCACGACAGATTAAAATTCCGTATCTACATGCGGTGTAAATACAAGATTATGACGTCAGACAGTGCGCGGAATACTTTCAGCGAGGTATCCCCAATAAACAATGTATTGAATCTGTATATTTAATAGTTTTTTCGCTCTTCATAAATCGTAGGTATATAATAAAAGGAATATTACGTCGCGGGAGCGATAAATGGGTACGTATTGCACGACTCGTAGCGTGGGAAAATCCATATCTTACTCGACCTTCGGTCTCGTAAGATATCGATTTTTCCACGCTACTTGTCGTGCAATACAAACCCTTTTATCGCTCCCGCAACGTAATATTCCGTATGTATTTTCACCAATGTTTTTATTTATTTATTTACAAATTCAAGATATGGTGAGATCAAAAACGATTATATAAACTGGTCGAAAACACACGTACGCCAAAGTAATTTAGATATTTGAAACAAAGGTCAGGGTAAGGTCAACATTGTTCAGTGATACACACATCTGTACCATAGGCCGAACTGCATTAATCAACACAATATGAGCCGTTCGGCGAGAAAACCAACAGTATGGACTCTGCGAAAAGTATCGACCCGAATCAGCCTAAGCATGCCGCGCAGGCTAACCCGGATAGACACTTTTCGCCTACTATGGATTTTCTGTTTCAGGAATCATTACTTTATACCTCTATCCCCCTAAGACGGAATGTGTCGGCCCGCATTAGCCTGCGCAGACTGCGTAGGCTGCTCTGGGTCGATACATTACGCAGAGTCTATAATGTTGGTTTTCTCGTGGGACGGTTCATATGTCGCATACCTAAATTTCACATAACCTTTCATCGCGTCTCATCGTAAGACATTAAAAATTCGTCATTTAAAAGTAATGTAAAACTTTATCTTCAAATCATTATAGGCCAAACTACGCCCAAATAGTCCCTAAAAACCTCTGTTTGCGTAGAAATTAGTGTATACTTTCACCAGAATGCGTTGCATATATGGCATTTAGTTTTTAAGTCATTGTAAATCAATATAGTATGCACTGTAAATATTTGAAAGAAATTAGTGTATACTTTCACCAGAATGCGTTGCATATATGGCATTTAGTTTTTAAGTCATTGTAAATCAATATAGTATGCACTGTAAATATTTGATTTTAGCTATTTTAGTATTTTGACCTTATTTGATTGAAAGTGAAAGAAGAGCATGTCAAAAAACAGTTTCGTCCCAGCCCGATTTCGTCTAAACTGAAAATAACCATCTTCGCGGGCTGAATTCTTTCTAGCATTATGCATGCCCCTCTATTTTCATTGGATTAAAGCTAAGAGGTAACTCATTCAATGATGTATCGTGTCCTACCTGTAAAACATTTAGAACCTGTGACGACAATTGAGTGTAGAAACTGGTGTTTTGTTTTACAGAAACAAAAAGGAATATATTTAGTGTAGTATGGCTTTCAACGTGCGATACGTCACATGAAATCCTACATCCGTCGACTTTGCTAGAATGAATGTATCTAACTAAATGTTCAGAAATTGCGTGTTAAGAGGCTCTTTTTACTATGGGTTCGATCCCCAGTCGCGGCACTACGGTCATGGTGGGGTGCCCTTGGGCAAGGCACATTTTCTAGCCTAGTACTGGTTTGTTTACCCAGGGATCATGAATAAGTGAACTGTCGCCGTGATATAACTGAAATATTGTTGAAAGCGGCGTAAAACCCCAATAAATTATAATAATCTTTTTACTATACTATTTTCCGTTCGTAATATGAATTCAAAATATACATAACGTGTAGGCCTACATGTGTAATGGTGTATCGATGTTAAACATATGGGGAACGCCAACACAGTGTAAAGTAATTTAATGTCATTCCATCAGACCATTGACAACCTACTATGTGGTCTTACTTCATTAACCCTTTCCCTCATACGACAATTCTGCAGCAGACGACTTTGAACGTATTTTGTCAAAACATAGAAAATCTCCATAATTGAATGAATAACCTATGACAAAAAGTGGAAAAACATTGTGGCAAAAGGAGAAATTGCACGTTTTGTGCAATTTCTTCTTTTGTCACTATGTTTTCAAAACGCCGTCTGCTGCAAAGGCGTCAGAAAGCGTCAATATGAGGGAAAGGGTTAAGATAAGCAACATTTGAACAAACGTAAACAAAATAATGAATATAACACGAAGAAAGCATGGTAGCTTTTATCATGGTTTCCTCCATCCTCGGTAGCCAGACTATTCATAACATGTCATATCTAGGGCTTGGCGTGAAACGGTTGTAACTGAAATTGGTATTTTTTTACCAAGGTCAATCACCTCGCCATAAGTCTCTATAAGCGTTAAATCATTTTTCTTGGTGAACAATGGAAATTTAAGTGCCATTGCTCGTTCTGAGCAATGGCACCTAAATTTGCATTGTTTACAAAGGAGGTCAAAATTGCCCCTAAACCAGGGTTTTCAAAATAGGTTTTTAGTTACAACCGTTTCACGCCAAGCCCTCGATATACTTTATGAATAGCCTGGGTACCGAGTATGGGTTTCCTCAAGTTGTCAAATGTCAACCGAGATAATACAGATGTAATAAATTGGATTGCAAAAACGTTTTTAGATACATATACATTAATATATATTTTACATATGTTATAGTCTGATTCTGGTGATAACCGTTATACGAAAACATGCAGACAGGATACTGTCGTGCATTGAAGGCGAACAATACGTGTTTATATTAACTCTTTCAGCTCCGAATGGTTTAAAGTAGACTCTTCCATGTTCAAAATCGGCCAGATCTATTTTTCAAGTAATAATATTCTTCTAATGTTTTTATAATTAAAAGGCAAACAATGCTGATTTCAAGTGAGATGAGCTGATTCACCTGAAATAAGGTGTGTGAAGTTAGCACGTAGGTCGTAGCTCGTAGGTCGACAGTCAAATTTATTTTCAGAAAGTGTCGACCTGGCGCGTAGGTCGTAGGTCGACAGTCAGATTCACATTAAGATAGTGTTGACCTGGAGCGTAGGTCGTAGATCGACAGTCAGATTTATTTTCAGAGAGTGTTGATCTGGCTCGTAGGTCGTAGGGCGACAGTCAGATTCACATTAAGATAGTGTTGACCTGGCGCGTAGGTCGTAGGTCGACAGTCAAATTTATGCTCAGAGAGTGTTGACCTGGCGCGTAGGTCGTAGGTCGACAGTCAATGTTATGCTCAGAAAGTGTTGATCTGGCTCGTAGGTCGTAGGTCGACAGTCAGATTCACATTAAGATAGTGTTGACCTGGCGCGTAGGTCGTAGGTCGACAGTCAAATTTATGTTCAGAGAGTGTTGACCTGGCGCGTAGGTCGTAGGTCGACAGTCAATTTTATGCTCAGAAAGTGTTGATCTGGCTCGTAGGTCGTAGGTCGACAGTCAAATTTATTTTCAGAGAGTGTTGATCTGGCTCGTAGGTCGTAGGTCGACAGTCAGATTCACATTAAGATAGTGTTGACCTGGCTCGTAGGTCGTAGGTCGACAGTCAAATTTATTTACAGAGAGTGTTGATCTGGCTCGTAGGTCGTAGGTCGACAGTCATATTCACATTAAGATAGTGTTGACCTGGCGCGTAGGTCGTAGGTCGACAGTCATATTTATTTTCAGAGAGTGTTGATCTGGCTCGTAGGTCGTAGGTCGTAGGTCGACAGTCATATTCACATTAAGATAGTGTTGACCTGGCGCGTAGGTCGTAGGTCGACAGTCAGATTTATTTTCGGAGAGTGTTGATCTGGCTCGTAGGTTGTGGGTCGACAGTCAGATTCGTAGGTCGACACTCACATTTATTTTCAGAAAGTGTCGACCTGGCTCGTAGGTCGTAGGTCGACAGTCAAATTTACATTAAGATAGTGTCGACCTGGCGCGTAGGTCGTAGGTCGACACTGAAATTTATGTTCAGAAAGGGTTGACCTGTCTTGTAGGTCGTAGGTCGACAGTCAAACTAATGTTCATACAGACTCGAGTAGAAATCCGACTAAAGGCCGTCGTTTCACTCCCTTGACAAGGGCCTGTAGGACAGAGTGCTGCCCGTAATACACGCAAGAAACTCGGGTAAAAATCCGACTAAAGACCGTCAGATCCCGTGCGAAAAAATAAAAAAAAGTGTTCCACTCCATTGTGAACAAAAAATTATTTCCACTCCCGTGCCAAGGTCCTGTAGGACAGGGTGCTGCCCGTCATTTACGCGGCAGACTAAAGGCCGTCAGCTCCCGTGCGAAAAAAAAAAGTGTTCCACTCCATTGTGAAATTGTTTCTTGTTTCATTCCCGTGACAAGGGCCTGTACGACAGAGTGCTGCCGGTAATTTACGCGGCAGACTCGGGTAGAAATCCGACTTAAGGACGTCAGCTCCCGTGCGAAAGAAAAAAAGAAAGAAATGTGTTACACTCCATTGTGAAATTGTTTCTTGTTCCACTTCCATGCCTGTAGGACAGAGTGCTGCCCGCGCGGCCGAGCACTGTCTGGGCGGTTTTTCTTCCCGCTGCAGACTCGGGTAGAAATCCGACTTAAGGCCGTTGTTCAGCTCCCGTTCGAAAACAAAAAGAAAGCGACTTCGGGCCCAGCGCATATTTCCCCAGCCATATCCAGAGTGCTGCCTAGAAAGAGGCGAGCACTTCGCCGTACGCGCGGGTAACCGGCGGGAGTAACAACCACTCTCTTAAGGGTTGGAACCTAGGACTCCCGTATAGCGAATTCGGCCCCAGCGCACATTTCCCAAGCCATACACAGAGTGCTGCCTGAAAACGACGGTGAGTACTTCGCCGTCAGCGCGGGTTATCGGCGGGACTGTCACAAGGCCTAGCACTTCGCTGCGAACGCGTGTTCGCGAATGCGGGGCCGTCGCGTATTTCTTCGGGCCACCAGTGGAGTGCTCCCTTGACACAAGGCCAAGCACTTCGTTGCGTAATCGTGTTCGCGAATACGGGACCCGGCGCCTTTTTCTTCGGGCCGGCAGCGGAGTGCTCCCCTTACAGAAGGCTAACCCTAATCTAAAGAAAATAAATAAAGTGTTCCACTCCATTGTGAAATATTGTCTTGTTCCACTCCCCGTGTCAAGGGCCTGTAAGACAGAGTGCTGCCGGTAATTTACGCAGCATACTCGGGTAGAACTCCGACTTAAGGCCGTCGTTGCACTCCCATGAGGAAAAGAAAAAAAGTGTTCCACTCCATTGTGAATTTATTTTTGGTTCCACTCCCGTGATAAGGGCCCGTCGGACAGAATGCTGTCCGTCATTCACGACTTAAGGCCGTTGTTGCACTCCCATGTGAAAAACAAAAAAACAAGTGTTCCACTCCATTCTGATTTTTTTTTGTTCCACTCCCGTGACAAGGGCCTGTAGGACAGAGTGCTGCCCGTAATACACGCGAGAAATTCGGGTAAAAATCCGACTTGAGGCCGTCAGCTCCCGTGCGAAAAAAAAAAAAAAAAAAAGTGTTCCACTCCATTGTGAAAAATCACATGCAACAAAGAGGGAAATCGGGAAACTGCGTTTTTCCCCGAAACCGTATCAGCTGTACCCGTAAAGGCGATAGCTTACGTGTCCTGCATACGCACCCTACGGATCGGGCGAGTTGACGAGCTGTCAGTCTTCTAGAACCAAAGTTCCGCGGTCCCAGCTTACATTTCCCCTACTAGCAGTGGAGTGCTAGTGTCAAACAAGGCTCAGCACTTCGCCGTCGGCGCGGCACTTTGTCTAACCTAAAAGCGGAACGCAATGGGAAGTGTTCGGTCGTACTTATAGGGGAGATGGTTGGTCTGGAAAAAATATTAATTTTTATTATTTTTATTTCCTTCTTTCGAGCCTCTGCCGGGGAGCCCATCACGTCTCCCCTTGACACAAGGCCTAGCAATTCGCTGCGTACGCGGGTTCGCAAATGCGACTTCGGCCCCAGCGCACATTTACCCAGCCATACGCAGAGTGCTGCCTAGAAACGAGGCGAGCACTTCGCCGTACGCGCGGGTAAACGGCGGGAGTTACAACCACTCTCTTAAGACGACGCCTTGGTGTAGCTGATAAGACGCGGAGCATTCACTGTGCGAAGGGGGCAGGGTAGGGTGTAGCGCATTTAGGCAAGGGAAATTAAGTAGAGACTTGTAGGCCATGTATGGTTGTGGCAGGAGCTGGCAAGGACCGGGACCACTTGGATTGGATATGTCAACATGATGTAGAACCATCTACTTTATTTCAGAGACACAACGAGTAAAGGCAAACTGTTGTGGCCCTCAGAACGCTTACATTTAAGAGCGAATTCTGAAAAGGAACAATTCCTAAGGAGTTATACCTCCAAAACACTGTGGAAGTAGGGGTACGGCAGTCATACTACTCATTAGAAGAGGCAGGGGGTGTATTAGAATGTAAAATGTTCACAACCTGAGGCGTCTTTAACGCCAAATGGCAATAAGGTCTTCCACCCAGGCGAGGAAAGGAACCGGAGAGAGTCAATGTCAAAGTAAAAAATGTCTCTAGTAGGGTAAATCTCAGGCAACGTTACTGGACTAACTAGTCTACACTGGACTATATAATTCCGTGAAATGATCATAGACGGGACCTGCCTTGTATTATATGCGGGCCCGGCTCACATTTCCCCTACTAGCAGCGGAGTGCTCGCTTAACACAAGGCCCAGCACTTGGCCGTTAGCGCGGGTACGGCGGGACCTGCCGTATAGCATATGCGGCCACGGCTCATATTTCCCCTACTACCAGCGGGGTAATCGCCTGAAACAAGGCTCAGCACTTCGCTGGCAGCGCTGGTAGACTGTGGGACCTGCCTTATAGCACATGCGGTCCCGGCTCACATTTACCATACTACCAGCGGAGTGCTTGCCTTAAACAAGGCCAGCACTTCGCCGTCAGCGCGGATAGGCGGCGGGACCTGCCTTATAGCGTATGTGTTCAACTCCTGTTAGAATTTATTTTTGGTCTACTCCCGTGACAAGGGACTGTAGGCCAGAGTGCTCCCCGTAATACACGTGGCATATTCGGGTAGTAATTCGCCTTAAGGCCGTTATTCCACTCCCGTGAGAAATAAAAAAAAAAGTGTTCAACTCCTTTGTGAAATGTTTATTGTTCCACTCCAAGGGCCTGTAGGCCCGAGTGCTCCCCGTAAGACACACGGCAGACTCGGATAGAAATCCTCTTTAAGGCCGTTATTCAACTCTCGTGAGATAAAAAAAAAAAGGTGTTCCACTCCTGAGAATTTGTTTTTGTTCCACACCCGTGACAATGGCATGTAGGCAGGAGTGCTCGCCGTAATACACGCGCAGACTCGACCTACGACCTACGCGCCAGGTCGACACAGTCTGAACATAAGTGTGAGTGTCGACCTACGACCTACATTCCAGGTCGACACTTTTTGAAAATAAATGTAAGTGTCGACCTACGACCTACGAGCTAGGTCGACACTTTCTGAAAATAAATGTGAGTGTCGACCTACGACCTACGAGCCAGGTCGACACTTTCTGAAGAACATGTGAGTGTCAACCTAGGACGTTCGCTCCAGGTCGACACTTTCTGAAAATAAATTTGACTGTCGACCTACGACCTACGCACCAGGTCAACACTGTCTTAATGGGATTCTGACTGTCGACTTACGACCTACGAGCCAGGTTGACACTTTCTGAAAATAAATTTGACTGTCGACCTACGACATACGCGCCAGGTCAACACTTTCTGAGCATAAAATTGACTGTCGACCTACGACCTACGCGCCAGGTCAACACTCTCTGAACATCAGTTTGACTGTCGACCTACGACCTACGCGCCAGGTCAACACTATATTAATATGAATCTGACTGTCGACCTACGACCTACGCGCCAGGTCAACACTGTCTTAATGGGATTCTGACTGTCGACTTACGACATACGCGCCAGGTCAACACTATCTTAATGTGAATCTGACTGTCGACCTACGACCTACGCGCCAGGTCAACACTATATTAATGTGATTCTGACTGTCGACTTACGACCTACGCGCCAGGTCAACACTATCTTAATGTGAATCTGACTGTCGACCTACGACCTACGCGCCAGGTCGACACTTTCTGAAAATAAATTTGACTGTCGACCTACGACCTACGCGCCATGTCAACACTTTCTGAACATAAGTTTGACTGTCGAACTACGACCTACGATCCAGATCAACACTCTCTGAAAATAAGTTTGACTGTCGACCTACGACCTACGCGCCAGGTCAACACTATCTTAATGTGAATCTGACTGTCGACCTACCTACGCGCCAGGTCGACACTTTCTGAAAATAATTTTGACTGTCGACCTACGACCTACGCGCCAGGTCAACACTTTCTGAACATACATTTGACTGTCGACCTACGACCTACGCGCCAGGTCAACACTCTCTGAACATAAATTTGACTGTCGACCTACGACCTACGCGCCAGGTCAACACTCTCTTAATGTGAATCTGACTGTCGACATACGACCCACGAGCCAGATCAACACTCTCTGAAAATAAATCTGACTGTCGACCTACGACCTACGCGCCAGGTCAACACTATCTTAATGTGAATCTGACTGTCGACCTACGACCTACGAGCCAGGTCAACACTGTCTTAATGGGATTCTGACTGCCGACCTACGACCTACGCGCCAGGTCGATACTTTCTGAAAATAAATTTGACTGTCGACCTACGACCTACGAGCCAGATCAACACTTTCTGAGCATAAAATTGACTGTCGACCTACGACCTACGCGCCATGTCAACACTCTCTGAACATAAGTTTGACTGTCGACCTACGACCTACGCGCCAGGTCAACACTGTCTTAATGGGATTCTGACTGTCGACTGTCGACTTACGACCTACGCGCCAAGTCAACACTATCTTATTGTGAATCTGACTGTCGACCTACGACCTACGCGCCAGGTCGACACTTTCTGAAAATAATTTTGACTGTCGACCTACGACCTACGAACCAGATCAACACTTTCTGAGCATAAACTTGACTGTCGACCTACGACCTACGCGCCAGGTCAACACTATCTTAATGTGAATCTGACTGTCGACCTACGACCTACGAGCCAGATGAACACTGGCTGAAAATAAATCTGACTGTCGACCTACGACCTACGCGCCAGGTCAACACTATCTTAATGTGAATCCGACTGTCGACCTACGACCTACGAGCGAGGTCAACACTGTCTTAATGGGATTCTGACTGTCGACCTACGACCTACGCGCCAGGTCGACACTTTCTGAAAATAAATTTGACTGTCGACCTACGACCTACGAGCCAGATCAACACTTTCTGAGCATAAAATTGAACTGTCGACCTACGACCTACGCGCCAGGTCAACACTATCTTAATGTGAATCCGACTGTCGACCTACGACCTACGAGCGAGGTCAACACTGTCTTAATAGGATTCTGACTGTCGACTTACGACCTACGCGCCAAGTCAACACTATCTTAATGTGAATATGACTGTCGACCTACGACCTACGCGCCAGGTCGACACTTTCTGAACATAATTTTGACTGTCGACCTACGACCTACGCGCCAGATCAACACTCTCTGTACATACATTTGACTGTCGACCTACGACCTACGCGCCAGGTCAACACTATCTTAATGTGAACCTGACTGTCGACCTACGACCTACGAGCCAGATCAACACTCTCTGAAAATAAATCTGACTGTCGACCTACGACCTACGCGCCAGGTCAACACTATCTTAATGTGAATCTGACTGTCGACCTACGACCTACGAGCCAGATGAACACTCGCTGAAAATAAATCTGACTGTCGACCTACGACCTACGCGCCAGGTCAATACTATCTTAATGTGAATCTGACTGTCGACCTACGAGCCAGATCAACACTCTCTGAAAATAAATCTGACTGTCGACCTACGACCTACGCGCCAGGTCAACACTATCTTAATGCGAATCTGACTGTCGACCTACGACCTACGCGCCAGGTCGACACTTTCTGAAAATAAATCTGACTGTCGACCTACGACCTACGAGCCAGATCAACACTTTCTGAGCATAAAATTGACTGTCGACCTACGACCTACGCGCCAGGTCAACACTCTCTGAACATCAGTTTGACTGTCGACCTACGACCTACGCGCCAGGTCAACACTGTCTTAATGGGATTCTGACTGTCGACTTACGACCTACGCGCCAGGTCAACAGTATCTTAATGTTAATCTGACTGTCGACCTATGACCGACGCGCCAGCTCAACACTGTCTTAATGATATTCTGACTGTCGACTTACGACCTACGTGCCAGGTCAACACTATCTTAATGTGAATCTGACTGTCGACCTACGACCTACGAGCCAGATCAACACTCTCTGAAAATAAATCTGACTGTCGACCTACGACCTACGCGCCAGGTCAGCACTGTCTTAATGGGATTCTTACTGTCGACTTACGATCTACGCGCCAGGTCAACACTATCTAAATGTGAATCTGACTGTCGACCTACGACCTACGCGCCAGGTTAACACTCTCTGAACTTAAGTTTGACTGCCGACCTACGACCTACACGCCAGGTCAACACTATCTTAATGTGAATCTGACTGTTGACCTACGACCTACATGCCAGGTCGACACTTTCTGAAAATAAATTTGACTGTCGACCTACGACCTACGCGCCAGGTCAACACTCTCTGAACATAAGTTTGACTGTCGACCTACGACCTACGCGCCAGGTCAACACTGTCTTAATGGGATTCTGACTGTCGACTTACGACCTACGCGCCAGGTCAACACTATCTTAATGTGAATCTGACTGTCGACCTACGACCTACGCACCAGGTCGACACTTTCTGAAAATAAATTTGACTGTCGACCTACGACCTACGCGCCAGGTCGACACTTTCTGAAATTAAATTTGACTGTCGACCTACGAGCTACGACCTACGTGCTAACTTCACACACCTCCTGAAATAAGCATTGTTTGCAAGAAACCTCAATATTCCCTTTGGTGCTGAAAGAGTTAAGTTAACACGTATTGTAACGTGTAGGCCCAACAGACCGGTTGTTATAATTTGTTTGTAATTGAGTGATTCACACACTTAACGTCAATAAACAGACCAAACGAGCCGGGTGGGGTAACTTTGTATACATTTTGTAATCGGGCAAGGGAATTCATGGAAGTTATTAAAAAAAAGCTCGTTGGGACAGTGCAACCTATTTTAAGTTTTCTGATAACTTGAATGTTTTTCCGCTGGAAGAAACCTATATTCCGGACGAACCTCGCAATTGTGATTATGTATAAAACAGTTTGGAAATTATTGTCGTCTAGTTAATCTTTAAAACATAAACCTAAATCGACATTTAAGGTCATAAAAGTGCTGTGTTATTTTCGTGGGATCTAACTTTTGTACAAACAAGTTAAAACATAAATGGAACTTTTAAATAAACGACCGCAGTTTCGACGTCAAAACCTATTTTAAGACAGTTTTCTGATAACTTGAATGTTTCTCCGCTGGGAAAAAAACTAAATTTCGAACGGCCGCCGCAATTGCCAAGCTGAAGAGGTACCGGAACTCTTCCACTTCGAGAAAATGAAAGAAATTCTTTACAGCAACAGACGTTACAAGTGTTATGAATTGCTGAACGTGTCTGTGGGGATCAGTCAGGGGTCTTTTCATGAAATCATAATTCGACGGTTTACCGCTAAATGGGTGCCTAACCTTCTTGCCGACGCTCAAATGATAGATAGATAGATATTTATTCAACGTAATAAAGGCCTCCGGCCCAAAATACACAATATACAATACACATTTTGTTATTTTTAAGTTGCATCCCTCTTAATATAATATACATTCATTACAATATGCAAACCTGTGTAAAATCATATACAACATTGAGTACTTAGGGCTAATTAAGACTTGGATCGTATTTACTAAAACCTTTACAGAGTCAAAAATTTAGTTTTTCATGTCTGAATAGAAAATTTATTAAAATAAAGTGTATATCATCAAATTGTTGATCAATTAGTCATTGATAGCAGTTTGTTGATATAAACGGCTGTCCTGTGGATTACCTTCTCATCTGATGAGATATTAAAGAATCCTTGCAATTTAGTATTCAATGAATACCAGTTTAGTAGATACTGGTTACGTATATCTGTATATTTTCCACACTAAAAAAATACATGGTATTCACACTCGACCGTTTGTAAATCATAATTTTGATTGCAATACGAACATATACGTAGTTCAAAAGGCACTTTATTATGTCTATCAATCTCTACATTTAACTTTACTGGTAATTCAATAGTAAGATATCGTTCTGTGTTTAATAATGTTTTAAACTGTTTATAGTAATGACATCTACTAGATTCGTTTAAGGATTCGTGCCAATGTTGAGTGTGACAGTCAATGCATACAAGTAGGGTGGATATAACACATGCAGATCTTTATCGGTATGAAAGAGAAGGCGGACGAATTCTTAACCGTGTAATTGAAATTGACGAAACTTATGAATGGCATAATCCTGAATCTGCAATGCCCTCGGACTTGTGTAGAAAACATGGAGTAAGCTATATTTGCACCGGGTGATATTTGTCTAAGATAACTGGGTTGACCTGGTATTTTATTTTTCTGTCGGAGTAAATGCTAGCGGCGAGTATAACTGTTAAATTGTAAAAAGTAATTCCCTATCGACGAATCAGTAACAGTTAACAAGGCAATGGGCTCCTAAATGATATATTGTCTTATAAACACTGGTTGCTTAGAATAAGGAAATTGCTACGTCAATTGAGTGCTTGCGTCGTACACGATATACAATTGAAAGATACAGAGGAAATCTTTGAATTTATCCAATGTGTCTGTAGCAAGGTTAATGTCAAATTATGGTTGATGAACCATTGAAAGAACAACATTAGTCAGTTAATGTAGGATCCACAACGACCTTGACCTTAGAAGCACTGAGTACCGCACTAACACATAGACACAAGGATTATTATTTGATAACCAGTACTTGCTTTATTCTTTAACCGACGTGCAATCAATTCAATAACGCCAACAATAACCGCCAATGCCATTGCCTGGATGATTTCTTGGTTGGTGTTTTACGCCGTTCAACATTGTTTCAGTTATATCACGGCGTTTCTTGGGTAAGTTACTAGTAATGCTGGTCCGTTTATCCTGAAACCAGAGAGTCAGTCGTTGCCGGTGTTGAAGAGTTATCCTTATCCTTACGCACGCCCCTCGGAATTCAAGGTTTGGGAGCCTATAGTGTTTGTTCTTTCTGGCTGTTTGTCTGTGGCAAAACACATCTACCATTGGTCATACCTCTTGTCCCGTCCTATATATGACTTTCATATAAATCATGTTTATTTTTTATGCCAAGAGACCTATTAAGATAAAGGAATTTCCTATTACTTGTGACAAAACATTGTTATGTATCGTATTGTATTGTTTCGTATATAAAAACAAAAGGATCGGCGCTGATTGGTGTGGCAGGACTTTCATAAACGTGCTTCTCAAAACAAACACGGGAAGCTACATGTACCTTTTGCATATCTTCATATAACAGGTACCATTAATAACAAAATGTCTCAGTTGCGCAGTCTAGGAATTTAGAATACATTAGCTAGAAAAGATTGACACCATTGTCAGACCTTGTCTACAATCCTGTGTGTATCAAGCATTCCAAAAATATGCAGCAGACGGGTTTGAAAACTATCTAGGTAAACGTATGCAAACTATAATACATACATGTAGATGAAGGAAAGTTGAACAAATACTACTCTGAATAAGCCCTCTTTTTATATTGGCCACGTTGTTTTCAACAGATGTGTCAAAATAGGACTGTATTTTTGGAAAGGGTTTAATTAAGATAAGGTGTGACGATGAAATAAACTGGCTGACAAGATAAAAACACCAACAATGAGAAAACATCTCATTTACTATCCTTAATTATGTATATAAGCACGTCCTAGTGTTATGCTTTAAACGTTAAGTTCAAAAACAAGTTTTATGACGCACTTACCGCGACGTTAGCGCGTATGATTTTACGCTTTACTTTTTTTCTGTGGTTTAAGAGTCGACTTTCTGAAACTAATTTAATATAAGATGTATCTATAACGTTGCAAACATGTGCATTATATTAAGATCATTCTAAATCCAAAACATATACAAATCATAAGATTGAAAACTAGGCAGAGGTAATGACTATAAAACGATCGATTTGTTGCAAATATTATTTGATAACGGAAGAAGAAGGTTATTTTACGGCCTCATTTTGAAGTGCCCATTTTTGTTTGATATAATGTCTATCACATGGGATAAGAGGTAAAGGGAAACGGAATGACAACGACACATATAAAAGCTGCTTATATTAACAGAAAATAGTTATTGTTGAATCAAACACGTATACAGGTCGTTACAAGAGATTAAAGTTACAATAGTTTGGGGGATATCATTAGAAAACATGAATATTTTTACAATAGTTGCATGTACAATTATCGTTGGAATATGTGGATTTAATCGAAAAGGTATGTGTTCGTCTTTCAATTTTGTGTTTATTAACCGTTTATCTATGTATGAAACTTGGCGTGGTCGAGGCCATGTGTTTCAGGATATCTCTTTCTTTTGCTGTGAATGCTGTTTTTTCTAATAAGTCCCATTTAAATTAAAGCTAATTAGAGAATGTTATAAAGCCATTTGCGATTTAAACTGAAATGGCTGTGAAGTTTTCAGTGTTGATTGATTTGGGTTTTACGCCGTGTTATTTTCAGTAGTTTTTCAGTTATGCATATCACAGCGGGTCAGTTCATCTGCCCATATGCTTCCTATCATATTACACCCACAAGAAGACAGTGGTACAGAGGTAGAGCGTCGGCCTCTTGTTCAAAAGGTCCCGGGTTCGAATCCCGTGATGAGCGGGTTCTGCCTTTGGGATTCTTCCGCACAAACGGCGCGAGTATTGGTTAAGGCTCCAGGAAGTAGACATCAAGCGTGATTAATATTAGCTGAAAGCTTGTTTCGCAATCGACAGGGGCGTAGCTCCCTTTAGGCACTGTAGGCACGTGCCTACACATTTTTTCTCCTAATGCATCAACATGCAGCTGCGGCGATACACATCTGCGTAATATATCGACCAGATCAGCATGCGCTGTCTAAGGGGGGATAAATAGAGTAGTGATTCCTGAAACAGAAAATCCACAGGAGGCGAAAAGTGTATATCCGGGTAGGCCTGTGTGGCATGCTTAGGCTGATCCGGGTCGATACTTTACGCAGAGTCCACACTGTTGGTTTTTCTCACGAGACGGCCTACACAATGATTATTGCAAAGCTACGCCCCTGATCGATGTAAAATCAATAAGTTTAAACTAACATTCTTCCTAAGCAACTGGCTGCTTTCCCACATAGACTGTAAGCCCAATGGTGGAAGACCAATGACATTTGTCGCATAGAATTCAGTCGAACGTCGAATTAGAATGAAGGCCGAGCTTGGGTTCGAAATCACAACCCCTGGATTGACAGCCCGCGTCGCTACCCACTGAGCAACCGGGACTCGGCTTAACTTTCTTTGGGAGTATTTACATATTAATAACAACTGTTTCACTTATTTTGGGAATAAGACAGGAAACGTGTGGAACAACAGAAATGCTAGTTTAAATTATCAGTAAACACTTAACAAATAATCAACAGAAATCTGTTTTCTTATATGGAAATAATGTGAGTCATAAAAATGTGACAATGTGTTATCCTTTTGAAACGAGCTGTGTTATTACTTATCTAGGTCCGTTTACATAGAAACATATACTAGAAAGACATCGTTACGTATTCAATATGCTAACATTTACATAGAAAAAAAATAAATGCTACAAATTAGTTTTCTTCGATAACTTTCAGCAAGTGCCGATGATCAGATGCTGGTACAAGCTTTCAAAGCTGCGAATCGGGCTAGAGTTGATACGCACGGCGATATGGCGGTACGGAGGAAACGATATGCAGAGGCAGTGGGCACCTTTTACGCCAATTTAAGGGAAGCACTTCACCACAATAGGTAGGACAACCCTCAGATATATTTCGTTACGAGCTCTCCTGAATCTGAATTGATTGTAAAATCCTTTAATTGCATTTGGCAGCAAAATGAGGTAATGTGAACGTTTACTCGGCGCATCTGGGTTTTTTAAACAGCATGGTGTGTTGTAGTGATTGGTAACTAATGAATGAGTTAAGTTTGCAATCAGTCGACAAGCAATGTGGTTCCATACTCTCACGTAATGTATCTGAGATGGGAGCCAAAGTTCCCTTGTCTACCAACAACTTAGTTTGTAAGCAAGAAATGAAACAAGATATAAAAATCTCCGCATGTTTTGTGTGTTGTATTTTTAAGTTTACTTAGAAAGATATATTCAGTAAATAAAAGGATACATCATATCATACATGAGTCTGTTCCTTTGGGTGAAGTAAACGTTGGCTTTTGTGAACAATGTAGATTTAGACCAGCCTGTGGATCCGCGCAGTCTAATCAACACTGTCCACATATTATTTACACTAGCGTGTTTGAAGATTCTGTCAATGTGTGTAAATTCTAATAGGTCTTAGCAGATGGACACGATAATCTGATTGTGTCACTTGTGTAGATTATTATCAGTCTAAGCAGATGGACACGATAATCTGATTGTGTCACTTGTGTAGATTATTATCAGTCTATGCAGATGGACACGATAATCTGATTGTGTCACTTGTGTAGATTATTATCAGTCTATGCAGATGGACACGATGATCTGATTGTGTCACTTGTGTAGATTATTATCAGTCTATGCAGATGGACACGATACTCTGATTGTGTCACTTGTGTAGATTATTATCAGTCTAAGCAGATGGACACGATGATCTGAACCTACACAATGCATAAACGCCACATTGTACCATTTCTCATGCACTGACGCATACATAAATTAATGAACCTAAACATGTTGTGTTTGTTTTCAGGGAAAAGCGATTTATTTTGGATGACTTAATCAATCGAGCTACCGAAATGCCAAGCAGCACTCCGCCGACAACGCCTTCAGCCCCACCCCTTCCCACAAACCCACAAACATCACCGACCACGCCCACGACGGCCGCACCCACAACTACCACAGGGAAACAACCAACGGAAATAATTCGGTTGCCGATTCCAACATTACCAAAGTTC
Organism: Serripes groenlandicus; assembly: GCA_031761405.1. Classification (NCBI taxonomy): domain Eukaryota; kingdom Metazoa; phylum Mollusca; class Bivalvia; order Cardiida; family Cardiidae; genus Serripes; species Serripes groenlandicus. The sequence goes on along the minus strand of JASEVX010000009.1, from coordinate 15,136,297 downwards.
CCGAAGTACCCGTTCCCAGGCCGTCCAACTCTCCCAAGCTTCCCGCCATGGAGTAGACGCCCCCGGGGAAGATGGTGATCTAACCGCCCTGAACCCTTTCGCTGCCAAAGGCATTGAAAGGTCTTTGCAAACAATGCAGATTCGGGTGAGCCATCCCATAACGAGCTGTCTTTCCTGAAACCTGTATTGTTTACAAATGAGACATTTTATTTTACCGAATTTCCTGTTGGACGAAAAATGGACTGGTCCAATTTTCAACATGAACAGAGTCGACTTTGCGATATTCGGCAATGAATGGGATAAGAGTCACATTGATTGGACGATACGTTCCACGTTATCGTATAGGTCAGGTAATGTCAATACATTACTAATAGATCATGTACAGTCGCAGCATTTGTCTACAAACGTATATCATTTATGTCTACTGTTTTCGCACCTGTACCTGACACACAATACCTCGTTAAGATACTACACATGAGCCGTCCCGCGAGAAAACCAACATTGTGGACTCTGCGTAAAGTATCGACCCGGATCAGCCTAAGCATGCCGCGCGGGCTAACCCAAACAGACACTTTTCGCCTTCTGTGGATTTTCTTTTCCAGGAATCATAACTCTATACCTAAGACGGAATGTGTCGACCCGGATTAGCCTGTGCGGACTGCGCATGCTGATCTGTGTCGATACATTACGCAGAGGTCATAGTGTTGATTTTCTCGCGGGACGGCTCAAATAGTCTCTCTATATTGTCCATAAGCTATAACAATAATGACCGTAATGTGTTCGTATTGGAAAATTTGGGCAATCCCACCCAGAACCGTGTTACTATAGCCTCTATATATGGCTCGTATCTTATAATAATAATGACTTTTTATATAATACCATATAGAGAGGCTATTTATAGTAACAACGGTCCTGTGAAGGAATCCCCGAATTTTCTCATATGATAACAACACGGGTGTTTTATCATTTTTGTTCTCAAATATAAACTCGGACGTCTGTGGTTATAATACTTACACTTTATAAGTATAAATAGTTATGGAAATTGACCAATACAGGGCAATGGATGATCGTGATAAACACAGGACAAATGTGAAGCAAAACAAAAAGCAGGAATATCTTTCATCTTATAGACACATTTCATTCTTTTCCAAAACGTTTTGAAAAGACGTCTGTTGTTTCCATTAGGGATACGATTGAATACATGTAAATAACATTAACGGCTGTAAATTTACTGCAACCAGTCCCTCCAGTTTGGTCACTGCAGTCATTTTATTAATTAGTTCACTAACTGTATGTTACAAGACAAAGTGAGAATACTGTACGATTTGGCCTTTGTGAACAGTATAGATCCAGATCAGTATGTGCATCCTGACACTTTGATCAAGTTATTCACTGTTCAAATATTACCGTTTCACAATCTTGTAAGACGAGTATGACAACTTATGTAGATTCTGGTAAAACTGAGCAGGCGTGCAAGTTGATCTGTACCTACAGTGTTCAGATACTGAGACAATTACATCGTTAAATATTCAAACCTTGACTAGTGATACCAGTTGATGCTAGCACGTTTCAAATTTGAGCCGCTCCACGAGAAAACCAACATTATGGACTCTGCGTAATGTTTCGATCCAGATCAGACTGCACAGTCCTCGCAGAAAAAACCGGACCAACACTTTTCGTCTCAGGGGTATAGTTTAGAGTAATGATTCCAGAAACAGAAAATCAACAGGAGACGAAAAGTGTGCGCCCGGATTAGCCTGCGCGACATGTGTAGGCTGACCTGGGTCAATACTTTACGCAGAGTCACCAATGTTGGTCTTCTAGTGAAAGGGCTCATGTTTTATATTTTCATGTAGTTTTGACGGGAATTTCTGTTGGCAAATCTACGAGTACAACTGTGTCTGTACTTGAAAATTAATTGTAGATAGTGTCACACGATGAAAAACTGTAAATGATTAAAAATAGAACTGAAATGAACATATTTGAATGAAATGTTATTTCATTTTGTTTGGAATTAAATATACTTCATCGTGGCATAATAATTGTTTCTTTTTTCTGTTATTTTAAATTAATATGTTATATATAATACTATGGCATTTTCACTTAAATATCATGCGCCAATTGAACGTGAAAGAAGTTTACTAAACCCATAATACAGAAAAAAACACTCACAAAATTGCAGAATGCTTGAATATATTTGAAGTATCCGGGTATCAATCCCAGTATCTCTCACATGCTAAGCGAGCGCTCTACCACTTGAGATAATTCCCCGTTAAACTGAAATGTAGTAGGGAAGGTATGTCAATGATGCTGAAGAAGACGGCTCACCAATGCTCGATATGTTGGATGATATCATGAAGATGGTTTCGTGGAAACATGATATGAGCCGTTCCACGATCAAATTAACATTGTGACTCTGCGTAAAGTATCGACCCGGATCAGCCCAAGCATGCCGCGCAGGCTAACCTGGACAGATACGTTTAGCCTCCTGTGGGTTTTACCGATTCATGAATCATTACCCTATACCTCTATCCATCTCAGACGGTATGTATCGGCCCGGATTAGCCTGCGCGAACTGCACGGACTGCGCGCGGTCTGATCTGGTTGGAAACATTACGCAGAGTCCATAATGTTGGTTTTTTCACAAAATGGCTCATATATTGGTGGGCTTGAGTTGTTGGATGAAATTGGGTTTTCGCAGATTATGACATCTCAGAAGAAGATTCACAAAGTGATAAATTGACGGTTATATTTCTATAGAATACAAATACCTGACAGTACCGACTACTATCAGAATGATTTTTATCCTTTTCCCACATATGTTACAAATTTGCAGCAGATGATTTTGAAAACATCTAGGAAACAATCTGGAATATCTCTACATGAAAATTGAAATAATTGAAAGATACTGAAAACATTGTGGCAAAAAGATAAATTACACATGACGAACAATTTCTCCATTTGCCACATAGTTAAAATACGTCGGCATGTGAGAAAGGGTTATAGTTTAATAAGCTAATTGCCAAATATCGAAAATAGCAAAGGGAGTGTATGCATAAGGGCCTGGCAGGCTATTACAAATACAAACAAACAAACTCGAAAATATATTATATATATAGAGACAAGGCTCCATCCTGCAGAGCTGTAAACAACCTGTCAAATGTCACCGTTAGTGTCATGATTTTAAGTCTGGTGTTCGAATCCTTTCGACCAGTGTTTAGAGGTACCATTTAGCTACATGCTGACACAAAGCGCTTCATTATATCGTCGCTTTTTTTAAAATTTTGTATCGGACTGTTTTCTGATATGGAAAGTTACATTTGGCATTTCCAATTAAATGCCCATTTCCAATATTACTTGGAATTTTAAATTTGGCATTTACAATTAAAATGCCCTTTTTCAATCAACCTAGTCTTGTGTTTTTTCATTTTTATGTCATACTAGTCCAACCGCTCCCGGGTCCTGTGCCGTCTCCTTCGTTAACAGAACTGAACAAATCATAAATAATAAGAGTATACACTTTCTTTTTAAAAGAGTGCCGGGCACCTATGAGTGTATGTTCGTTCTTCGCCTCGTTGACTATGTATTGTTATACCATCCTCAAGTATTCTGTTTGTAGAACTGAGAGAAATAAAGGTATGTGTATGTGTTGTATGATGTGCCAATAATACGTGTAACGTTGGATACCATGACAGGAACTAACAGGTGTATCATTTATATAGCTTTCTCAGTCTGAAAATATCGGATGATAGATGAAAACCGTTAAGGCTAGGAAATAGTTATTTGTCAGTAGAAATTAACAATATAAGAGATCGTTTTTTCAGGCGAGGGGGAAGGGGATGGGGAGTGGAAGATAAGAGGAGGCTTGCGCTGACTTCTTTGAAGATACACAGGGCGCTATCCAACTATATATGCATAACAAGCAACCACGTGTTTCACTCTTATGCCCCCCTAATAACAATCCCTATATGTTTCACACTCATGCCCCGCTAATAACAAGCCCTACATGTTTCACACTCATGCCTCCTAATAACAAGCAACCACATGTTCCACTACCGTGCCCCATCGTAACAAACGACCACATGTTTCCCTCGTGGGTCCCCTCTTAACAAACACTTGCGTGTTTCATCCATATGTACCCTTATAACGCAGCCAATATGTTTCCCTCATATGCCCCCTTATAACAAACAGCCACATGTTTCACTCTTACCCCCCTCATAACAAGCAATCACAAGTTTCTCTCCTATGCCCCCTCATAAAAAGCAATCACAAGTGTTACTATTATGCTCCCTTATAACAAGCAACCACAAGTTTCTCTCCTATGCCCCCTCATAACAAGCAACCACATGTTTCCTCTTATGCCTCATCATAACAAGCAACCACATGTTTCACTCATTTGCCCACTCATAACAAGCATCCAATTGTTTCAATAATATGCCCCCTTATAACAAGCAACCACTTATTTCACTCCTATGCCCTCTAAAAAAAAAACCTGTTTCACTCGTATTCATCCTAATAGCAAGCGTCCACATGTTTTACTCTTATGCCCCCTCATAACAAGCAACAACATGTTTCACTCATAACAAGAACTCACGTGCTTCACTCATGTTGCCCATAATAACAAGCCCCACATGTTTCACTCATACGTCCTCTAATAGCAAGCAATCACATAAGACTCGTTATCCAATAACGTGGCCAAAATGTTTAACAATAAAAATAGAAAACCGTGAAAGCAAAACTATCTTATTAATTCATGCGTTGTTTAATTAACCCTTTTTCTCGCATACAACAAATTGCACCAGACGACATTGAAAGCACATGTTGACGAAAATCCCTATAATTGAAAGTATTATTATTGAAAAGAGTTGAAAGCATTATAGGATATTTTTTTTCAAAGGTCGTCGGCTACAGAGGCGCCGTAGAGCAACAGGGACTTGCTCCTCTAAAAATAGATATTACCCTATATATGCATTGATGTTAATATCTATGCATATATAGTGTAATATCTATTTTTAGAGGAGCAAGTCCCTGTGGTAGAGCGTCTGTATATTTGAAAGGGTTCATTAAGGGCTGTAATTTGTATAGGGTAACGTTTACCCTTTGCGGTACAGACACATCAAAAAGAAAACGTAGAGTAATGGGTTCATCTTTGCGACAGAGAAACAACCCTCACGCTTCTCCCCCTCACACACAAATAACTGCTTGGGATATGCTTGGTTACTCCTGAAATCTGCATTGTTTGCCAGTTAGACATTTTACATCTTTTACCAAATTTTCTGTCGGTCAAAAAATATAGTGGTCCAATTTTTTCAACATGGAATAGACAACTTTTAAAAATTAGGCAGTGAAAGAGTCAACTCGATCGTGAGTCTAACAATAATAAACTGTTTTTATTCTTTAATATTTATTTACGTTGGTAACAGAAATTAAATTTTGAGTAGATTTATTTCAAACTCGACCTATTTTCTTCTTCTTCTTCATCTCCATTAGGCTTGTCATTCCGTTCAGATTTGCGCGTTATCAAACTATTGCGTCAACGAAAAAATACATGCAGTTAATTCAATCACGTAGATGGGCCAACAGACCAGGACAACACACCGCGGGTTCTAATTAGTGAACGTAGTGGAAATGTTGTGAGGAGATATTGCTAGTTTTGAGCAATAACTTCTTCTGTCTCAATATGTTCTTAAGTCCTCTGTTGAAATCGTTTTGATCTTTTTTTCTCGCAATGAACTTTATCGAATAGTAAAGACAAAACACATGATAAAGAAGAACAACAGCTAATCACATTTTTACAATATACTTTATTTTCAATTATGAATAAGAACACGGAATAGCACATACTATAAGATAAGCACAGGGAAAAACACAGCCAAAGCTATTTCACTTCATCTATCTATACATTCTTAAGTTACTTTGAGAGTCTAATGTTAGAACCAATACTGTTCAAGAACTCTGAAAGGGTCTTCTGTTTTGTTAAGGTACTGGCTACACAATGTGTGAATACTCTTGATGTTTGACTACTGAACGTTTACACCTATGCGTGAATGAAGGGGCTAATGTCAGCCATATTATAAATGATGAAGGGGAGAATGTCCGCGTGTGAAGGGGATAATGTCCGCCATGCACAAACTGACGAAGGGGAGAATGTCCGCCTTTGCACTTTTTAAGGAAGGGGAGAATGTCCGGAGTGGTTAATGTCCGCCATTCCCAAGTTCAACGCGTCATCACGACATTTTAAGGACGCCAGAACGACAACACAATTGGTCGTGTTGGCGCGATAATGTTGTCGCTCTGGCAAGCTGGCAGTAATACGCATTGCCGGTTTTTAATATTACAAGTTCCATATAGGGATACATTAAAATAAGTCAGATCGCGGACACGCGATAATCAGATTCGTCGACTAGTAGGGAATAATATCGACCTGAGCTTTTTTTTTAATTTTATTTAAACATTATTTATTTTACATCGATTGCGAAGCAAGCTTTCAGCTTATATTAAAAGGCTCGATGTCTGCTTCCTGTAGACTTAACCAGTACTCGCGCCGTTTGCGTGGAAAAATCCCAAAGTCAGGATCCGCTCATCCGTGACGGGACTAGAACCAGAGACCGTTGATACGAGTTCAGTCTATTACTATGGGAAAGGGTAAACGTCATTACGTTGGAAAGGACTAACGACCATATTCTCCAAAATGCAACATACAATTTTTGAACTTTTATCATTATTTACACTTTTATTTGTATATATTGTAAATACCTTTTCAATATATGTTTTCAAAAGACGTAAATATATTTCATCATGGGCAATTTCACCTTTGCCACAATAATGTCAAAAGTCGTATAGTGTAGAGACGTCTAAAAGCGTCTATTTATATGGGAATGGGATAACGACAATATTCTCTAAAGTGTAACATACAACTTTTGAACTTTAATCAATACATACATTTGCAACACAAAACATAAAGACTGATAATTAATTTTATATGATAGCAAAAAAAAGACACCGACTTCATTTGCTTATGCAGATCATCCTTCATCAAAAGTACAATGTACAGTGGGGTCTTGCCAATGAAGGCGACGAGGCAGAAATATTAGCAAGTGGATCAGAGCCAGAAATGCGCAAAGAGTTGTATCGTCAAAGAAAGCGACATTCACTTACGACCCTTTTTACAACCATGACTTCAACACCCAAAAGTTCCAGAAAACGTACTGCTAAACCACGGAAAACTTCCTCAACAAAAAACGAGAAAGATGGCAAAGCCAAAGGTTCGAGGGCTTGGCGTGAAACGGTTGTAACTTAAATTGGTATTTTTTTAACAAGGTTAATCACCTCGCAATAAAGTCTTTATAAGCGTTAACTCATTTTACTTGGTAAACAATGGAAATTTAGGTGCCATTGCTCGTTCTGAGCAATGGCACCTAAATTTGCATTGTTTACAAAGGGGTCAAAATTGCCCCTAAACCAGGGTTTTCAAAATAGGTTTTTAGTTACAACCGTTTCACGCCAAGCCCTCGGGTTTGTAACTTTGTACTCTAAACTCTTAGTTAAGATAACGGAGAAACTGATTTACTAGGCACTGTAGACAGAATAATTCTTGTTAAACATGCACAGGTTTATTTAAAGTATACATTATATCAAATTCAATGATTTTATCTTTTCCTGAATCTTCCTTGTTTGTAATTTCTGATGAAAGTAACTTATGCTCTTTCCACGAGATCTCCCTGGGAACAAGCGATTTGGAATGTCTGAGGTTGCAACACCCTTCATTAGCTGATACACCGGTACTGCCTTGAACATATGATCAATATATGTATTGCATTGTTCCTTTGTCATGTACTGACACCAAGAGTCTGCAATGCTTTGACACATGAACCTCTTCATTTAATTCCAGACAATTTCAATCGGCTATCTGAAATGTAAAACAATAAAATGCATGCTTTCAAAAAAAAATGTTATAAATAAACTGTCCAATCTGATGCCATATTAAAGTTCACATCATTAAACTTTCCATATACTTTTTGAAAATATGTAGACAAAAGGATAAATTGCTTCATACGAGCAATTTTGTCCTTTTGTCACCACGTTTTCAATTATTTTAAATTATTGAGCTTTCGTTTAAAAGGAGTTTCGATTTTTTTTCGGGTATGTTTTCAAAGTCGTCTGTTGCAAAATGGTCGTAATGTGGTTATGCGGCTGAGTTAAAGCCTACAAATACGCAATATTGTTGCTGGCACTATTTTCTATTTTTTTCAGAGTAAATGTGGTAAACCAGTAGCTAGTGTGATAGGAGTTATAACGCCTCCTGGTTTTTACGGAGCAAATAGCCCACCCTTCCTTGACACAATTGAATTAGATATCCCACACATTAGCCCACCCATCCTTGACACAATTGAATTAGATATCCCACACATTAGCCCACCCATCCTTGACACCAGTGAATTAGATATCCCACACATTAGCCCACCCATCCTTGACACCAGTGAATTAGATATCCCACACATAAGCCCACCCATCCTTGACACCATTGAATTATATATATCCCACACATTAGCCCACCCATCCTTGACACCAGTGAATTAGATATCCCACACATAAGCCCACCCATCCTTGACACCATTGAATTAGATATCCCACACATTAGCCCACCCATCATTGACACAATTGAATTAGATATCCCACACATTAGCCCACCCATCCTTGACACCATTGAATTAGATATCCCACACATTAGCCCACCCATCCTTGACACAATTGAATTAGATATCCCACACATAAGCCCACCCATCATTGACACCATTGAATTAGATATCCCACACATTAGCCCACCCATCCTTGACACAATTGAATTAGATATCCCACACATAAGCCCACCCATCCTTGACACAATTGAATTAGATATCCCACACATTAGCCCACCCATCCTTGACACCAGTGAATTAGATATCCCACACATAAGCCCACCCATCCTTAACACAATTGAATTAGATATCCCACACATTAGCCCACCCATCCTTGACACCAGTGAATTAGATATCCCACACATAAGCCCACCCATCCTTGACACCATTGAATTAGATATCCCACACATTAGCCCACCCATCCTTGACACAATTGAATTAGATATCCCACACATAAGCCCACCCATCCTTGACACCATTGAATTAGATATCCCACACATTAGCCCACCCATCCTTGACACAATTGAATTAGATATCCCACACATAGGCCCACCCATCCTTGACACAATTGAATTAGATATCCCACACATAAGCCCACCCATCCTTGACACCATTGAATTAGATATCCCACACATAAGCCCACCCATCCTTGACACATTTGAATTAGATATCCCACACATTAGCCCACCCATCCTTGACACAATTGAATAAGATATCCCACACTTAAGCCCACCCCTCCGAGATACCAGTGAATTAGATACCCACCACATTAGTAAGAACTTGAAACTTTAGCAGTTTAACACTTTCCCACTTGCAGACGCATTTCGACGAATCTGCAGCAGACGACTTTTGAAAACAATGTTGCAAAAAGAGGAATTGCTCATGATAGGCGTTTTCTCCTTGTGCAACAATGTTTTCAACTAATTTCAATTACTATAATGGATTTTATGACTATTAAAGCCGTAATATGTATATGCACCTGCTGTTCATTATCTGGCATGCTTGGCTATTTAAATAATTAATAAGTAGTAACATGTAGTAACATGTAGTAACATGTAGTAACATGTAGTAACATGTAGCTAGAACTTTAGCAGCTTAACCCTTTCCACTTGCTGACGCACTTCGGCGAATCTGCAGCAGAACAACTTTAAAAACAATGTAGCACAAAATGAAATTGCTCATCATGAGCAATAACTCCATTTGCAACACTATTTTCAACTCTTTTCAATATCTATAATGAATTTTGTATGACTTTATTAAAGCCGTAATATGTCTATATTACTGTTGTTCATGTTGTCTTTAACCCGTTCCCACATACACCAATATGCTATTATGGGGATTTTGAAAACATTCATTCAAAAGTATGGAAACAATAGATACAAGAGAAGATTCTTATCCAATAGAGTTTAAAACATTGTTGCACACAGGGAAACTACGCATTGTGAGACATCTCTTCTCTCGGTGACAATCAGAAAACACGTGGTAACAGCTCTAACCATTTAGTCAAGTACATGTACAAGGTGAACCCTTTTCCCATTCAACAATTATGCATAGATTTATTAAATAAAGCTGGTAACATTACAACTGAAGGAGAAATTACTAGTTATGAGCACATTCTTATTTTGCCACAATGTTTTCATGGGTTGCACATGCCGATGTGTTAAACAGAAAAGAAAGTAAACGTACCAGGATGCCACGGCACCCAACTGATCCCGTTGTCTCTCATGAATTCAGCTGCCATTTATGATCGATGCATGGCAGAATTATCCTGTTGAAATCTATGACCATCAGGAAATGTTGTGTTCACAAAATGAAGCAGATTAATCGGTGTTTGTATTTCAGTTATGCATTATGTGATAAGATTTTTTTTCCATTATATTCTGAAATATAGTAATTTTGGATCCCCATCTCCTCGATATTGCCGCCCAAACATGTACTTTCAATGGATGCTTTGGCTTCGGCATAGACGGATTTTGAGAGTCAAATGGTCGATAGCTAGTTGTCTTGTTGTTATGGAGTTGAATGGAGCTCTCATCAGAAAATATAACATCATAGAATGAGTCATCGATTTCTATAAGTGAGGCACAGAAATCAGCACGTTTAACCTTAGTAACTTCTCTGACCATTTTACCTAGGCACGTAGTTCGTAAAGCAAGCAGCCTCAATTGCACGTTTTGTTGAAGCCAGACTTATATTTGATCCATCTGTGTTTAAGAAGTTTGTGAATGTCACGGCTTGATTGGTTTGGATCCTTTTCTAAACTGTTTTCGGGGACGTAGCTCCCTTTAGGCACTGTAGGCACATGCCTACACATTTTTTCTAAATATGTCCCAAAATGCAGCTGCGGCGATACACATCTGCGTAATGTATCGACCAGATCAGCCTGCGCTGTCCGCGCAGACTGATCCAGCCGACACATTCCGTCTACGGGAGGGGGAGTAGTGATTTCTTAAACAGAAAATCCATAGGAGACGAAAAGTGTATATCCGGATACGCCTGTGTGGCATGCTTAGGCTGATCCGGGTCGATACTTTACGCAGAGTCCACAATGTTGATTTTCTCACGAGACGGCCTACACATTGATTATTGCCAAGCTACGCCCCTGGTTTTTCAGTAAGTTAATGTCACGTTCAGTAACACAATCAAACTCCTTTCTTTTATCATCACATGGATTGAATAAACCTCTTATATAAGCCTTGATCCAGTAATCAACCAGTTACTGCGAGACCGTCACACCTCGACCCTGTAATGCAGTTCTCATGCTTTTGTTTTTAAGTCCTTGATTGTAAAGAGCAACAATTTCTAGCTTAACACAGTGATCAATTGTCACCATAGTGCAAACATAAGTTCTCCACACAATTAATACTAATGTGCACAGCACTATTTTGTTTATATCCAGGATGAATGAGAAATTGTATTATATGAAGAAATGTATTGTAAATGTCACAAACAACCGTTGTCAACACTTTATAAGCTGAAGTTATCGATGTTTTGACAGAATGTGACATACCGGATTTTATTTTAAAATATGTCACGCCCCTAAATTTAGAAATGAATCACCATTTTGCTTCATATAAAACATTGACAAGTATACAGATGCCATGTTAGTGTATTCTGAACTTGACAAGTACACACACATGTCAACATTATGTCAGTTACGCATATATCTCTTTAATCCGTTAACATTACTACAAAACTGATCGCAAGTGTCAGGAAAAGTCGTGTCTGGCACATTGTGGTTTATGTGTTTAGATCAGAATGCACGCTGATAAACCACTTCTTACATATAAGCCTGTACTTTGTTAAACTAATATAACTATCTGTGCTTTACGACAAGTTGTCTCATAATAAAGTGCAATACATAACTACATGTAAAATCAATTCTACTCTGTATCAAGATATTGCGTTGAAATGAAAAATTGTCATTTTCAACAATATTACAATAGGATCATTTATTCATTAAGTTAATAAGATAAGCTCAACAATCAACACTCTGCATTTATTAAGAGATTCAAGTACACGTACTGTATATACAATATTCAAAGATATATATACATGTATTGTAATTTAACAATATTTCTCCCTTACTAACAAATGTGAGATAATCATATGTACAGTAATATATAAGAAGCTCGAATCGACGAAATGTCAATCGCGGTGATCAAATTAGCCCGTCGGCGGTGTTGCGGTGATTATCCGCGATGAAAAATATTTGTCCATCGTGGGATCGCGGAAAATGCGTTTTCCGCGTGAGCTGTACTGTACTAGTTTGTGTGGTCCTTTAACTTTACATCACCTGAACCGAAGGCTCTAGATGATCTATTGGACGCACTCACTGTCCGTAGCTCTCCTCAAAAACCACTTGCTGCAAGTTGATAACACTTGGCATGGATGTTCCTTACATGGCCCCACTTTTACAGTTGTTCACATAATTCCCTTCAGTGCACAACTTGTTGCTATTGCGTCAAAACGAAAAACTATTAAATACTTCTTGTCAGAAACTACTGGTCCAGCTGGATTTCAAAATAGTTTTTCTGAAATGTTCCTTGACTGAACCTCTCTGAACCTCTACTAAGTTTGCTCGAGTGGGTGCAATTTGTAAAACACACAGAAACTACTTGATGGAAGTTGATTTAACATTAACATATTTCTCAATATAAGAAGGCAGAAACTTCAAAATATTTCTGCCTTAACCTGCCTAAATTTTCCTTCCTTAGATTCTGCATGTCTTTAATTTGTATAGTGAGCTCTTGCACTCAGGTGAGCGATATAGGGCCAACAATGTTCTCCTGTTTTCCAATTGCCAGTTTCATAATATTTACTATTTTTAATATGATCGTTCAACTTCTTAACAATAAATACATAAATATAAGCTGCAATTTTTCGGTGGGGTTTATTCTATACAATTAGTGATATATTATTTATTTTGAAAAAAAAATATCTCAAAAGCAGACGACTTTCGAAATTTTTGTGACCTCCATTTTCCATCATATTTTCAACTATTAACAATAATCATACTTTCAATCATAGAGATTTTCCTTTCGTGTGCAGCAAAATTATAGTAATGGGTTAACATTGCGGTCGAAATCAGTTACTTTAATAGTTGTTTCATTATAGTATAATACAAATTATATTTTCCACTATTCGCCATGTATGTTATGGTTTATAAGAAAAGATAACCTAAAAGTGTTAATGAGCTGAATCTGTTGATTTGGGGTATTTTTGCATCTGTGTACCGTGAAGACTCAAATAAACAGCGTACTGCTAAGACTCAGATGTACAGCGTATCGTGAATACTCAGATGTACAGCGTACCGTGAAGACTCAGATATACAGGGTACCGTGAAGACTCAGATGTACAGCGTACCGTGAAGACTCAGATGTACAGCGTACCGTGAAGACTCAGATGTACAGCGTACCGTGAAGACTCAGATGTACATTGTACCGTGAAGACTCAGATGTACAGCGTACCGTGAAGACTCAGATGTACAGCGTACCGTGAAGACTCAGATATACAGCGTACCGTGAAGACTCAGATATACAGCGTACCGTGAAGACTCAGATGTACAGCGTACCGTGAAGACTCAGATGTACAGGGTACCGTGAAGACTCAGATGTACAGGGCACCGTGAAGACTCAGATGTAGATAATACCTTGAAGACTCAGATATACAGGGTACCGTGAAGACTCAGATGTACAGGGTACCGTGAAGACTCAGATATACAGGGTACCGTGAAGACTCAGATGTACAGGGTACCGTGAAGGCTCAGATATACAGGGTACCGTGAAGACTCAGATGTACAGGGTACCGTGAAGACTCAGATATACAGGGTACCGTGAAGACTCAGATGTACAGGGTACCGTGAAGACTCAGATATACAGCGTACCGTGAAGGCTCAGATATACAGGGTACCGTGAAGACTCAGATGTACAGGGTACCGTGAAGACTCAGATGTACAGGGTACCGTGAAGACTCAGATGTAGATAATACCTTGAAGACTCAGATGTACAGCATACCGTGAAGGCTCAGATATACAGGGTACCGTGTAGACTCAGATATACAGGGTACCGTGAATACTCAGATGTACAGGGTACCGTGTAGACTCAGATATACAGGGTACCGTGAAGACTCAGATGTACAGGGTACCGTGAAGACTCAGATATACAGCGTACCGTGAAGGCTCAGATATACAGGGTACCGTGAAAACTCAGATATACAGGGTACCGTGAAGACTCAGATGTACAGGGTACCGTGAAGACTCAGATGTAGATAATACCTTGAAGACTCAGATGTACAGCATACCGTGAAGGCTCAGATATACAGGGTACCGTGAAGACTCAGATGTACAGGGTACCGTGAAGACTCAGATATACAGCGTACCGTGAAGGCTCAGATATACAGGGTACCGTGAAGACTCAGATATACAGGGTACCGTGAAGACTCAGATATACAGCGTACCGTGAAGGCTCAGATATACAGGGTACCGTGAAGACTCAGATGTACAGGGTACCGTGAAGACTCAGATATACAGGGTACCGTGAAGACTCAGATATACAGCGTACCGTGAAGACTCAGATGTACAGGGCACTGTGAAGACTCAGATATACATTGTACCGTGAAGACTCAGATATACAGCGTACAGTGAAGACTCAGATGTACAGGGCACTGTGAAGACTCAGATGTACAGTGTACCGTGAAGACTCAGATATACAGGGCACCGTGAAGACTCAAATGTACAGGGTACCGTGAAGACTCAGATGTACAGGGCACCGTGAAGACTCAGATGTACAGGGTACCGTGAAGACTCAGATGTACAGCGTACCGTGAAGACTCAGATGTACAGTGTACCGTGAAGACTCAGATGTACAGTGTACCTTGAAGACGCAGATATACGGTGTACCTTGAAGACGCATATGTACAGTGTACCTTGAAGACGCAGATATACGGTGTACCTTGAAGACGCATATGTACAGTGTACCGTGTAGACTCAGATATACAGGGCACTGTGAAGACTCAGATGTACAGGGCACCGTGAAGACTCAGATGTACAGGGTACCGTGAAGACTCAGATATACAGCGTACCGTGAAGACTCAGATGTACAGTGTACCTTGAAGACGCAGATATACGGTGTACCTTGAAGACGCATATGTACAGGGTACCGTGAAGACTCAGATATACAGGGCACCGTGAAGACTCAAATGTACAGGGTACCGTGAAGACTCAGATGTACAGGGCACCGTGAAGACTCAGATGTACAGGGTACCGTGAAGACTCAGATGTACAGGGTACCGTGAAGACTCAGATGTACAGGGTACTGTGAAGACTCAGATGTACAGTGTACCGTGAAGACTCAGATGTAGATAATACCTTGAAGACTCAGATATACATTGTACCGTGAAGACTCAGATATACAGCGTACCGTGAAGACTCAGATGTACAGTGTACCTTGAAGACGCAGATATACGGTGTACCTTGAAGACGCATATGTACAGTGTACCGTGAAGACTCAGATATACAGGGCACCGTGAAGACTCAAATGTACAGGGTACCGTGAAGACTCAGATGTACAGGGCACCGTGAAGACTCAGATGTACAGGGTACCGTGAAGACTCAGATATACAGCGTACCTTGAAGACTCAGATGTAGATAATACCTTGAAGACTCAGATGTACAGGGTACCGTGAAGACTCAGATGTACAGGGTACCGTGAAGACTCAGATGTACAGGGCACCGTGAAGACTCAGATGTACAGCGTACCGTGAAGACTCAGATGTAGATAATACCTTGTACCGTGAAGACTCATATATACAGCGTACCGTGAAGACTCAGATGTACATTGTACCGTGAAAACTCAGATGTACAGCGTACCGTGTAGACTCAGATGTACAGCGTACCGTGTAGACTCAGATGTACAGCGTACCGTGAAGACTCAGATGTACATTGTACCGTGAAGACTCATATATACAGCGTACCGTGAAGACTCAGATGTACATTGTACCGTGAAGACTCAGATGTACAGCGTACCGTGAAGACTCAGATGTACAGCGTACCGTGAAGACTCAGATGTACATTGTACCGTGAAGACTCATATATACAGCGTACCGTGGAGACTCAGATATACAGCGTACCGTGAAGACTCAGATGTACAGGGTACCGTGAAGACTCAGATGTACAGGGTACCGTGAAGACTCAGATGTACAGCGTACCGTGAAGACTCAGATATACAGCGTACCGTGAAGACTCAGATGTACAGGGTACCGTGAAGACTCAGATGTACAGCGTACCGTGAAGACTCAGATGTACAGGGTACCGTGAAGACTCAGATGTACAGCGTACCGTGAAGACTCAGATATACAGCGTACCGTGAAGACTCATATATACAGCGTACCGTGAAGACTCAGATGTACATTGTACCGTGAAGACTCAGATGTACAGCGTACCGTGAAGACTCAGATGTACATTGTACCGTTAAGGCTCAGATGTACAGCGTACCGTGAAGACTCAGATGTACATTGTACCGTGAAGACTCAGATGTACAGCGTACCGTGAAGACTCAGATGTACATTGTACCGTGAAGACTCAGATATACAGCGTACCGTGAAGACTCAGATGTACATTGTACCGTGAAGACTCAGATGTACAGCATACCGTGAAGACTCAGATGTACATTGTACCGTGAAGACTCATATATACAGCGTACCGTGAAGACTCAGATGTACATTGTACCGTGAAGACTCAGATGTACAGCGTACCGTGAAGACTCAGATGTACAGCGTACCGTGAAGACTCAGATGTACATTGTACCGTGAAGACTCAGATGTACAGCGTACCGTGAAGACTCAGATGTACATTGTACCGTGAAGACTCAGATGTACATTGTACCGTGAAGACTCATATATACAGCGTACCGTGAAGACTCAGATGTACATTGTACCGTGAAGACTCAGATGTACATTGTACCGTGAAGACTCAGATGTACAGCGTACCGTGAAGACTCAGATGTACAGCGTACCGTGAAGACTCAGATGTACATTGTACCGTGAAGACTCAGATGTACAGGGTACCGTGAAGACTCAGATGTACAGGGTACCGTGAAGACTCAGATGTACAGGGTACCGTGAAGACTCAGATGTACAGGGTACCGTGAAGACTCAGATATACAGCGTACCGTGAAGACTCAGATGTACAGGGTACCGTGAAGACTCAGATGTACAGGGTACCGTGAAGACTCAGATGTACAGGGTACCGTGAAGGCTCAGATGTACAGGGTACCGTGTAGACTCAGATGTACAGCGTACCGTGAAGACTCAGATGTACAGCATACCGTGAAGACTCAGATGTACAGGGTACCGTGTAGACTCAGATGTACAGGGTACCGTGAAGACTCAGATGTACAGCATACCGTGAAGACTCAGATGTACAGGGTACCGTGAAGACTCAGATATACAGCGTACCGTGAAGACTCAGATGTACAGCGTACCGTGAAGACTCAGATGTACAGCGTACCGTGAAGACTCAGATGTACATTGTACCGTGAAGACTCAGATGTACAGCGTACCGTGAAGACTCAGATGTACATTGTACCGTTAAGGCTCAGATGTACAGCGTACCGTGAAGACTCAGATGTACATTGTACCGTGAAGACTCAGATGTACAGCGTACCGTGAAGACTCAGATGTACATTGTACCGTGAAGACTCAGATATACAGCGTACCGTGAAGACTCAGATGTACATTATACCGTGAAGACTCAGATGTACAGCATACCGTGAAGACTCAGATGTACATTGTACCGTGAAGACTCATATATACAGCGTACCGTGAAGACTGAGATGTACATTGTACCGTGAAGACTCAGATGTACAGCGTACCGTGAAGACTCAGATGTACATTGTACCGTGAAGACTCAGATGTACAGCGTACCGTGAAGACTCAGATGTACAGTGTACCGTGAAGACTCAGATATACAGCGTACCGTGAAGACTCAGATGTACAGCGTATCGTGAATACTCAGATGTACAGCGTACCGTGAAGACTCAGATGTACATTGTACCGTGAAGACTCATATATACAGCGTACCGTGAAGACTCAGATGTACAGCGTACCGTGAAGACTCAGATGTACAGCGTACCGTGAAGACTCAGATGTACAGCGTACCGTGAAGACTCAGAGGTACGGTGTACCTTGAAGACGCATATGTACAGGGTACCGTGAAGACGCAGATGTAGATAGTACCATGAAGACTCAAATGTACAGGGTACCGTGAAGACTCAGATGTACAGCGTACCGTGAAGACTCAGATATACAGCATACCGTGAATAATCAGATGTACAGTGAACCGCTAAGACTCAGATGTACAGGTTACCGTGAATACGCAGATATACAGCATACTGTGAATAATCAGATGTACAGTGAACCGCTAAGACTCAGATGTACAGGTTACCGTGAATACGCAGATATACAGCATACCGTGAATAATCAGATGTACAGTGAACCGCTAAGACTCAGATGTACAGGTTACCGTGAATACGCAGATATACAGCATACTGTGAATAATCAGATGTACAGTGAACCGCTAAGACTCAGATGTACAGTGTACCGTGAAGACTCAGATATACAGGGTACCGTGAAGACGCAGATGTAGATAATACCATGAAGACTCAAATGTACAGGGTACCGTGAAGACTCAGATGTACAGGTTACCGTGAATAATTAGATATACAGCATACCGTGAATAATCAGATGTACAGCGTACCTTGAAGACGCAAATTAACAGGTTACCGTGAAGACTCAGATGTACAGCATACCATGAAGACTCAGATGTACAGTGTACCGTGAATAATTAGATGTACAGCGTACCGTGAAGACTCAGATATACATTGTACCGTGAATATTCAGATATACAGCGTACCGTGCAGACTCAGATGTACAGCGTACCGTGAATACGCAGATGTACAGTGTACCGTGAATACGCAGATATACAGCGTACGGTGAAGACTCAGATGTACAGCGTACCGTGAATACGCAGATGTACAGGGTACCGTGTAGACTCAGATATACATTGTACCGTGAAGACTCATATATACATTGTACCGTGAATACGCAGATATACAGCGTACGGTGAAGACTCAGATGTACAGCGTACCGTGAAGACTCAGATGTACAGCGTACCGTGAATACGCAGATATACAGCATACCGTGAATAATCAGATGTACAGCATACCGTGAATAATCAGATGTACAGCATACCGTGAATAATCAGATGTACAGCGTACCGTGAATACGCAGATATACAGCATATCGTGAATAATCAGATGTACAGTGTACCGTGAAGACTCAGATGTACAGCGTACCGTGAATACGCATATATACAGCGTACCGTGAAGATTCAGATGTACAGCGTACCGTGAATACGCAGATATACAGTGTACCGTGAAGACTCAGATATACAGCATACCGTGAATAATCAGATGTACAGCATACCGTGAATAATCAGATGTACGGCGTATTGTGAATACGCAGATATACAGCATACCGTGAAGACTCAGATGTACAGTGTACCGTGAAGACTCAGATGTACAGCGTACCGTGAATACGCAGATATACAGCATACCGTGAATAATCAGATGTACAGGTTACCGTGAATACGCAGATATACAGCATACGGTGAATACTCAGATGTACAGTGTACCGTGAATACTCAGATATACAGCGTACCGTGAAGACTCAGATGTACAGTGTACCTTGAAGACTCAGATGTACAGTGTACCGTGAATACGCAGATATACAGTGTACCGTGAAGACTCAGATATACAGGGTACCGTGAATACGCAGATATACAGGGTACCGTGAAGACTCAGATATACAGTGTACCGTGAAGACTCAGATATACAGTGTACCGTGAATACGCAGATATACAGGGTACCGTGAAGACTCAGATATACAGTGTACCGTGAAGACTCAGATGTACAGGTTACCGTGAATACGCAGATATACAGCATACGGTGAATACTCAGATGTACAGTGTACCGTGAATACTCAGATATACAGCGTACCGTAAAGACTCAGATGTACAGGGTACCGTGAATACGCAGATGTACATTGTACCATGAAGACTCAGATGTACAGTGTACCTTGAAGACTCAGATGTACAGTGTACCGTGAATACTCAGATATACAGCGTACCGTGAAGACTCAGATGTACATTGTACCGTGAAGACTCAGATGTACAGGGTACCGTGAAGACTCAGATGTACAGGGTACCGTGAATACTCAGATGTACAGGGTACCGTGTAGACTCAGATATACAGGGTACCGTGAAGACTCAGATGTACAGGGTACCGTGAAGACTCAGATGTACAGGGTACCGTGAAGACTCAGATGTACAGGGTACCGTGTAGACTCAGATGTACAGCGTACCGTGAAGACTCAGATGTACAGCGTACCGTGAAGACTCAGATGTAGATAATACCTTGAAGACTCAGATATACATTGTACCGTGAAGACTCAGATGTACAGTGTACCTTGAAGACGCAGATGTACAGGGTACCGTGAAGACTCATATATACAGCGTACCGTGAAGACTCAGATGTACAGTGTACCTTGAAGACTCAGATGTACAGTGTACCTTGAAGACGCAGATGTACAGGGTACCGTGAATACGCAGATGTAGATGGTACCATGAAGACTCAAATGTACAGGGTACCGTGAATACTCAGATATACAGCGTACCGTGAAAACTCAGATGTACAGCGTACCGTGTAGACTCAGATGAACAGTGTACCGTGAATACTTAGTTGTACAGCGTACCGTGAATACTCAGATGTACAGCGTACCGTGTAGACTCAGATGTAGATGGTACCGTGAACACTTATCTGTACAGGCCGATTCCCGTGTAAGCGCTCCCCTGTCATAGGCAGCCAGCCTCTATAAATCAGCAACATTTTAGGTTATAATATTTGCAAACCCATGTGGTCAAACTTTTGTGAACTTTATCAAGTAGCAATACAAGATAGCTCAGAAGCCATGCAGTATAAGTATCCCATTTTGCATATAAAATTTGCCTTTGCTTCAAATACATCAACGTTTAAAGTCAAGTCCCAGTATCTAATTCGGTTAGGGGTCGTGAATTCGAACCCCGATTTGGCCATCGATTATTTCCGATGACTGCCACCAGTCATTGTGACTACCGTCAAGCGTATTCACACAAAGCTAAAACTAGCCTATTGGCACGGTGTGTTGGTTTCAGAATGTTTTCGCAAATGCATCAAGACTCCAAAATCGCTAGATGCGGCTCGCGTATTTATTTATATAAGTTTGCATTCACGTGTAAACATGCAAGCATATACATAACACGTGCACATGCAAGTAGCTTTGATGAGCATTCTTGTCGAGACGAAATTCATGGAAACTGATAAAATGTACAAAACTGTACAATTGTGTTGAACAACCCAACTTACAATCGTATCCGAAGAAATATTATGTTTGGGGTTCTTAATTGAACAAACAAACTGACGAATTTCTCTCCTTCAAGCATTATATATTCACCTCTGTAGAAGTAGTGTTGTGAACAAAGAAACACGCAAAAACATACACGTACGTCATTAGGTACATACATGTACATGGGTAATTTAAGTTAAAACATATATATTTAATATACTAATCACGCTCTAGTACTGCGTCCTAAACCAGTACTTGCACTGTTTATGTATGAAGTCTTCATACGGAGAAGCAGTCCTGGATTCAACTTCGAGATATCGACGCTTTGCCAAAACACAAAAATGTTCTCCAATGGCTTCACTTGGTTTCCCTATTGTGTATGGTGCACATATCCGATATTATACAATTATGGACTTTTCAGCTGTTATACATTTTTTTGGTACATATCAACAGCATGCATAACAGCTGAAAAGTCCATAACTGTTTTATTATATAACCCTCAATTGATCATAACACAGGAAATGATCAATGGAAGTCAAACGCTTGATTGCATTTAATCATGATCAACCGAACGAGCTTCGGATGTTTCCTTGGTCATTCGGAACGCGCCTCGGAAAATTCCGTAGCGTACGGATAAACGCGAAGGATATTAATAGGCGGCTCATGGGATTCCCCGGTCTTCCCCTGTTTCTATTTATAAAAATGGTGCATATCAGAAAAAAACGGTGCATATCGCAAGATATTTTTTCTAAAAAGTTACTTTTTAGCCAATGAAAAAGCGTCTATTTATAGGTTATATATTAAACAACAATAAGAGACAGGTAAGCTACGAGCAATCTGCATAGAAGAGGATTTGAAAACATCGAGACAAACATATGGAACATCTCTATAAATGAAAGTGTCTTTATAAAATAAAGTTAAAATTATTGTAATAGATGTAAAAATAGAAATTTCTAATTTTGAACCTATTTTCCTGTTGCCACACTATTTTAAAACTTCATCTGCTATAGATAAGCCAATATGTGTCTGCAAGAAGGATAGGGAAAACTACATGTACAGGAGAAGAAGATACGGTTTCGGTTCAGGAAATAACATTGTGGACTATGCGTAAAGAATCGACCCGGATCAGCCAGCAGGCTTACCCGGTTAGACACATTTAGCTTCATGTGGCTTTTCTGTTTCAGGAAACATTACTCTATACCTCTATCTCCCTGAGACGGAATGTGTCGGGCTAGGTCAGCTCAAATGTTTATCAAGGTAAGCATTCTGGAAGCGTCTTGAGATATTAATAAGTATGATGGTTGGACGATTACATATGTGTGCACTCTCATTCGCCTTGAACTTTCGTTGACGTAATTCGCTTTTGTATTTAAGAAATAGCATTTCTTAAGTTTAGACAGCATCTCTCAATTTTAGCGTGTTTGTTGTTTGTAATCGTCATTTCATCAAAATACAATGACATGTTGAGAAACTTCTGATCAAGTACAAATGGTGCAGATAATCAGTCCGAAAGGGTTAAATAAGTAAATATAACATTATCTCCCTTGCAATGTAAAACCACAAAATGCTCACGCTGGTTTTCAGCAATTATTCCATTAGCAATCCAAATGGTTCCCTATTCATATGCGTGGCATATGCAACATGTCATTTATTTGAGATGACGAGCAGGGTGTTTCCTTGTATAGCAATAACAAACATATGTATTCATCACCATAGATGTTTAATCTTGTAATTTTGCATCTACGCAAGCCATGGGTAATATGTCAATGTCATTACCAGAAGCAATGGTAGTAAGGGGAATGCTAATGTACGAAGTAGCCTTTTGATTTCGAAGTTAATTCAGTTAACATGTGATCTACGTACATATGGGCCGAATTACGAGAAAATCAACATTGTGGACTCTGCGTAAAGTATCGACCGGGATCAGCCTAAGCATGCCACACAGGCTAACCCGGACAGACACTTTTCGCCTCCTGTGGATTTTCTGTTTCATGAATCATTTCTCTTATCTCTATCCCCCTGAAAACGAATGTGTCGGCCCGGATTAGTCTGATCTGGGTTGATACATTACGCAGAGTCCATAATGTTGATTTTCTCGTGGAACGGCTCATATTTTTATTGTGGATTTGTTGGCGCAGATTCGTCCGTGATGCACTAATTCAACACACAGGAATAAGACGTCGTTCAAGGTGAAAGGTGTAATTTTAGTTTCAGAACAGGGTAGTCTAGGTTTAGATGAACAGTGCAGGTCGGTATCCACACGCCAGCTTCATTGATCATAATCCATAAAAGCAACAGGACCCCATTTCATCTGACGCCTTAAAATGCTTATTTTATATTATAAGTAACTATAACTGTGCAAAAAAAAAGCATAAATGCCTTTTCTACCGATGTAGATCCAGATCTGTCTTATTTGAAAATAAGTTATAGAATATTTTAAGAAACTTCTGAAAAGCAGTTTGTATATGGATTGGATAGCATAGATGCGCAGCTCAATACTTGTTGAGTACCAGGGACCAATCCCACCAGCCTCTCTTAGCGCTTAGTTATTCTTAAATACTTTACAGCATATTTCATCATTTTTGTCTCCCTAATAAAACTGCTATTCTATTTCATTTCTTCCTTTCCCTCATACGACAATTCTTCAGCAGACGACTTTGAACATATTTTGTCAATAAATGGAAAATCTCTATAACTGAATGGATAACCTATGACTAAAAGTGGAAAACATTGTGGCAAAAGGAGAAATTGCTCGTTTTGAGCAATTTCTAATTTTGTCACTATGTTTTCAAAAAGCCGTCTGCTGCAGAGGCGTCAGAAAGCGTCTTTATGAGGGAAAGGGTTAACAAGTATTGTTAGTCAGCAAGGTTACTATATATGTCAACTTAGTCATTTATTTAAATACATCCCACCATTGTTTTACAAATGATTAGGGAAACAAAAGTGATGAAATATTTTCATTTAAGTATTTAAGTATTTAAGTATTACTTAGCGCTGAGTATGGTTGGTGGAATTGGAGCCTGGTGTACTAATAACGTTAAGGTCTGTTTCCTGAATTATCGCTCAACGTTTAATAGTTCGTTGTTCACATGAACATTTCGTAACGTGTATGGTAAATAATTTATAAGTCTAAAACCTCGTTCTACTGTCCCGGTATATCCCGGTGTAAAAAAGCCGAATACCGGGATGATCCGGGATAGTTTTGCCGAAAAATCCATTGCATCCGCACAATTCCGTTGTTGTTCCGGGAAGCCCTCGGTTTAGATGCCGAATGTCCCCGTTTGATCCCGGATTACCCCGGTTATTTCCGGGTTTGGAACGGTTCATTTACGTATTACGTTATTTCCCGGTCCATCCCGGTACAATCCGATGTGACCCAGGTTTTGTCCCGGTGTTTGCCGGTCCAACTCGGTATAGCACAGGTTGAGCCCCAGTGGCATCCCGGTTGGTCTATCGTGCGTGGAGTACTCCAAACTACCCCATGATTACCATGGACTATCATAGTAGTCACGGTAAAGTCTCGGCCCTGCACCGGCGTATACCGGTGTAGCGTGATATTGAAGAGATCGTGAAAAACACGAGATCAACAGGAAGTCTTGCAAATTTCACGTTACGTAGTGAGGAATAAAAGAGTTATCGCCGTGAGAACGTCGAGATAACATGTTTTCGTCGTGTTGTTGCACTAAATGTGTAAGAAAATGCACAATTTTATCTTTTATTATTCTATTTTGAATTATAGTGTAAACTTGTATTAATAATTACTTTAATTAGTCAGATTAAAAAGTTTCGTTTTAAAATCGAGTGAAAAGTGAGAGAGATATAGACAGAGAGAAAGAGAAGAGAAGATGGAGAATGCAACCTTCCGTATCATGGTTGCTGTAGAGGAAAAAAGATAAATATAAATACATTGTAATCCGATGTAATCCATTCAATCTTTCCAAACCTATGTATTAATTGACAGCCAAGAAGGCTATCAATCCAAGGGCCGTGAGTTAAAAAGCCTTTCATTCATTGACACACTAATAGGTTGGAGTTTAATAGCGTGTTCAACGATAATTATCGCAGAGATCAGTTCACCAGTTAGTTTTATAGCTTTCTCCTACCTGGTTTCCAGACACCACTCGTCCCAGGAAACTGGCTACCTTCCCACATAGATTATTTTTTGAATTTACAATCCCTAGATTTATAGTCAGCGTAACCAACTGAGCTATTGTGACCCGACCATTCGTCTTTCACCAAATGGGCTAAAAATAATCTAGGTAGCCAGTGAATACTGGTGTAATAAAGTTAACTATTTCACCGCCAAAGGCAATATTGAGGTTTTTTGCAAACAATACTGATTCAGGCGAGTCAGCTCGTAACGAGCTGTCTCACCTGAAATCAGCATTGTTAGCATTTTAAGTATCAAAATAGTCCAAACGTTTAATAACATGAGACATGGAGACGCCCGATGTTTAACATGGAAGAGTTTACTGTAAACAATTCGGCGCTGAAAGAGCTTAGAAAAACATGGATAGTTGAACGGGGCGCCGTGATATAACTGAATACTGTTAAAGACAGCGTTCAACTAGTCGCCTTAGATAGGGCTAGAGTCGGATTGACAACCAACTGACCCAATATCAAATCCGCAAGGTTTATTGTTTATTATATTCTGTTAAACAATTTGTTTTATAAAAATTTGTTTCTGTAGTTATTGTGTCAAAAATGGGCCGGCTAAGCCCAATGGAATAATTAAAATAAGCTTAAGTTTAAACTTAAACTTAAACTTAAATATACTTAAACTTAAACTTAAACTTTATTACCATAGTTACACATTAAAATCGAGCCTTGTGATTTAGGGTCTTGTTGCATCCATTACGATCAATTCGTTACTTGGTCTATAACATATGAGCCATCCTGCGAGAAAAGCAACAGTATGGACTCTGCGTAAAGTATCGACTCGGACCAGCCTAAGCATGCCGCGCAGGCTTACCCGTATATGCACTTTTCGCCTCCTGTGGATTTTCTGTTCCAGGAATCATTACCCTATACCTCTGTTCCCCTGAGACGGAATGTGTCGGCAAGGATCAGTCTGCGCGGACTGCGCAGACTAATCTAGATCGATACATTACGCAGATGCCATAATGTTGGTTTTCTCGCGGGACGGCTCATTCAATTCATTACAAAAACAATGGGCTCGCGATAACTCGAAGTCGAAAGGGGACCAATAAATTTATTCTAATGATCGACGTGTTCGAGTGATCTCTTGATGTATGCCTAATCCATTTATATATGTTCACCTTTGGAATCCAGTGTTACTTAAATGTGTATTATGAAAAGCAAGTAAGTGATAAAACCATATGAAGAAAAAAGCACATCAGAAGTTCCGATTTCTCATATGAGTAATTAAAACTGTTGCTATGCAGTTTTAAAGGGACAGATCCGTTCCAGGACTTTGTTCGAGTTAAAGGATATATTGGAATTGTCACATGTTTGACTTATTGCGAGTCTTAGAGTTGAACATTTTATAAGAGAACATAGCATATCATACACATTTACACAAATTAAAACAGTCTGCATCAAGTATGGTTATAAGTAATGCACTAATAACGCAAAATACACGAACATATTGCACACTTTTTGAGGGTGACATGTTACAGAAACGTTATATAAGCTTGCACATTAAACTCGTTCTGGATCTCGTCTCTCAGATAGTTTTTGCGCATTAAAAATATCAAATGACACAATTTTACTTCCTGTAACATGAACACCCAATAAGATACGACGTAAGATAAGCATTGTTATGTTCAAATTGTTCTTCTTTTTTTTTTAAACTCAGTCATAAATGTTTACAGCAACTGTTTGTTAGTTTTAATTTAATTGGAATTGTAAAAACTGTTACTCAATGTGATGTTATTGCTTTTATTATATTCAGAGACATTTCTATTTGCGTGCCAGTTTTGTATTGTGAGGCGAAAATGGACTTTGTTGCATGCACGAACAGGGAAGACTCCAGTGTGCATCTTCCCATTGTTCCTTCTTCTTCTTATTATTATTCCCATTTTCTTCTTCTTCTTCTTCCAATTTACTGGCCACCTTCAACACTATGAAGTTACTGCCGATGGACGAGAACAAAAATGTAACACATTGGACCCAGCATGCACAATATCTGGTGGCAAGTTATTTCAGTCAAGACATTTTCGAGGAAAGAATGGCCACTTGCGGTAATCGGGGCAAGACGACGGTATTTGGAAATACCTCGAGTGTATTTCAATGGTTACCAAATCGCTAACGATCCTGTACAACATCAAAAGTCTTTATTCACCCGACGGTCCTCCAGGCTCTCCCATACAAGGTCCTTCAGCATAACGCTGGGGCGGTTTCTGTATCGGTTTGTCACAAAGCGAGCAGCCCGTTTTTGTCCCATTTCTAACCGTTTGATGTCGTTCTTGTCCGTGATAAGTGTCCCATGAAGTGCTTGCGTATTCCAGGCCGGGCCTGACTAGGAACTTGTATGCTTGCTCCTTCACTTTGGTAGAACCTATGTCGATATATCGTCATAGTAATTCCTTAAATAAACCTAGATGTCAGTTGAATTACAGTCAAAATGTCGGATTAATAAAATATAACAAATCATGAGTCCGACTATGTTGAATTGTTGATTATACAGTATAAATACATAAATACTTATTGACGATGATATGATAATGGCTGGAAACAATATGTTGATAACTAAGTCAATAACTTTCAGAATCGGAGCATATGTAACGATTTGCCACTCGTTACCGCACATACATATTGCGCATCTGCTATCCGGATAGTTTCTGCTAAGCACACCTCCTGGTTTACAATGGACTTTAGCCGGGTACTTTTTTATGCGATTAACACATATACATGTCATATCAAAATCACAATTACCTAACAATGATAATTATATTGAGAGTCCAATTCTACTATCAAGCATTATCTACATTTTCTTCAGCGTGATATAACTGAAATATTGTTAAAAGCGACGTTAAACATCATACACACGAATTAATTAATTTCTTAAAGTGTTTCACAACGCATAGGTGAAAAGTCTTAAATGCATTGTTTTTAAATTCATTTTAAATCCCAACATTTTTAACAAGCGGTGTCAAATGACAATTGCACCACTGATATAAGCAATTTATAAGATGATTATGATATATTTTTATTATAAAACAAATAATCTGCCCAGACCGAGATTCGAACCCTGGTCTCCCGCGTGCCAAGCGAAATATGATAACCGTTACACTACGCGGCCTTCGCCAGTGCAACATTTTAATTTATGAAATAATTAAAGATCGATAAACGAGCTAGCGAATTATTTATAATTGAAGCTTTTTATCTTTATAAAACACACCTATCATTTAAATAATTTGATTCTCTTTTGGAGCATTTTATATCACTCGGACTATCTTCTGGGGGTTGTTCTGGTTAATTTAGGTTGAGAATCTGATGTATTTACGCAGGAATCTAAAATGAAATACTCTAGTAATTAGATTCCTGATTAATGTTACCGCTGAAAATATATTTTATTCGAAATGATTTTTGCAAATTCTGACGCCTAGGCTTACTAGGCATTTACCGTATTATATCAACTATTTATTTTGCACATTATCATTTCAATAATTATATTTTTTGATTGCGACTCGATTATCTGAATTTGTTTTTTAGTCGGAATCGAACAGCTGCATTTACTACACTCGATTTACAATATTAAGTAATCACCCATGAACTTTACGCGCGATCAAGTATGTTGAAAGCGTAGAAATACATTTTATTTTTTAATCATGTAATCCATATATTTTAACATAACATTTCTTTCGAGTGCTTTCTTTTGGGAAGTGATGTCGAATCAAATCCATATTCCGGCATCATATGCCAACAAGTAACTGCATTTTGATTTTAAGACAGGAACTATTTGGCGGTTCGAAAGGACCGACATGGGCGTAAGCTGGCAACAGTCCATTCATTTTTAAAAAATATTCCACAGATCATCCACTTTGATTGACAGTATATATACGATTTTCAACTACTATAGCAATTGGCTCTAACGAGCCCCTTGCTAAAAACTAAAAAACTGTTGTGCCACTTAATCAACCGGAAAAAAACGATTTCAGATGATTAAAAACCCCACTCCACACATAAGCATTGTGGTCGCAATTCCCACCAGTTATGAAAGTAATGCTGAATGTTGGATTTCTTATGGAAGATAAATTATGCTGGTGGCCATTGATTGCTCAAAGATTATTATTACACTATATGGACATATAGAGGGGCTATTTATAGTAACACGTGCGGGATTCCCCAAATTACCATTACAATAACTGTTATCATAGCGTATAGACAATATAGAGAGACCTTTTGAGTATTTTAACGTGGTATTGTGTGTTTTTCCTCATTTTTTTTGTAATAGAAATTCGGACGCCTGTGGTTAAACCCTCATATCGTGGTTCGTTATCTTTGAACCCATTCTTTGGAAAAGGTACTTGTTGGCTGTTGTGAACAGTATAGATCCAGATTAGCCCTGTTCACATATTGTTTACATGAGATTGTTAAAAGATTATGTCAACTAGTGTAGATTCTGATGGGCAGTGTGATCTGAAAATACACTGTATTCCAACGTCTACCTTTTCACACGGACAAGCTCATTTCGGCTGCTGATGTGAAAATGGGTCTGGTTACCCAGAAAATGTCGTGATATAACTGAAAACGTTTTGAAAGTGACGTAAAACACCAATCAGTCAATCACAAACACCTTGATTGTCCCTTTACAGTTGGTAGTTATATAATTAATTAACCCTTTCCCTCATAGAATAGATAATCTCTATATTGTATGGATGACCTATGACTAAAAGTGGAAAACATTCTGGCAAAAGGAGAAATTGCTCGTTTTGAGCAATTTCTTCTTTTGTCACTATATTTTCAAAAAGCCGTCTGCTGCAGATGCATCAGTGTTAAAGGATGATTAAAAGCTCGTTTTGAGCAATTTTTTCCTTTGTCACTATGTTCAAACAGCCGTCTGCTGCAGATGCATCAGTGTTAAAGGGTTAAAGGCTCGTTTTGAGCAATTTCTTCCTTTGTCACTATGTTTTTAAAAAGCCGTCTGCTGCAGATGCATCAGTGTTAACGGGTTAAAGGCTCGTTTTGAGCAATTTCTTCCTTTGTCACTTTGTTTTCAAAAAGCCGTCTGCTGCAGATGCATCAGTGTTAAAGGGTTAAAGGCTCGTTTTGAGCAATTTCTTCCTTTGTCACTATGTTTTTAAAAAGCCGTCTGCTGCAGATGCATCAGTGTTAAAGGGTTAAAGGCTCGCTTTGATAAATTTCTTCCTTTGTCACTATGTTTTCAAAAAGCCGTCTGCTGCAGATGCATCAGTGTTAAAGGGTTAAAGGTAACTTCTGATGAAAATATCCAAATAATACAAAATGCAATGCAGGGTTACATGTAAAAGCATTGATACCTGTAATGGATAAGTAAGGCCCGTTTAACAAGAACATCTATTAGAAATTTAACGGAGAGGCAGACTGGTCTGAATCGGGTCACTAAATGTAACGGAGAGGCGGACTGGTCTGAATCGGGTCACTAAATGTAACGGAGTGGCAGACTGGTCTGAATCGGGTCACTAAATGTAACGGAAAGGCACACTGGTCTGAATCGGGTCACTAAATGTAACGGAGAGGCAGACTGGTCTGAATCGGGTCACTAAATGTAACGGAGAGGCAGACTGGTCTGAATCGGGTCACTAAATGTAACGGAGTGGCAGACTGATCTGAATCGGGTCACTAAATGTAACGGAGAGGCAGACTGGTCTGAATCGGGTCACTAAATGTAACGGAGAGGCAGACTGGTCTGAATCGGGTCACTAAATGTAACGGAGAGGCAGACTGGTCTGAATCGGGTCACTAAATGTAACGGAGAGGCAGACTGGTCTGAATCGGGTGACTAAATGTAACGGAGAGGCAGACTGGTCTGAATCGGGTCACTAAATGTAACGGAGAGGCAGACTGGTCTGAATCTGGTCACTAAATGTAACGGAGAGGCAGACTGGTCTGAATCGGGTCACTAAATGTAACGGAGTGGCAGACTGGTGTGAATCGGGTCACTAAATGTAACGGAGAGGCAGACTGGTCTGAATCGGGTCACTAAATGTAACGGAGAGGCGGACTGGTCTGAATCGGGTCACTAAATGTAACGGAGTGGCAGACTGGTCTGAATCGGGTTACTAAATGTAACGGAGTGGCAGACTGGTCTGAATCGGGTCACTAAAGGTAACGGAGAGGCAGACTGGTCTGAATCGGGTCACTAAATGTAACGGAGAGGCAGACTGGTCTGAATCGGATCATTAAATGTAACGGAGTGGCAGACTGGTCTGAATCGGGTCACTAAATGTAACGGAGAGGCAGACTGGTCTGAATCGGGGCACTAAATGTAACGGAGAGGCAGACTGGTCTGAATCGGGTCACTAAATGTAACGGAGTGTCAGACTGGTCTGAATCGGGTCACTAAATGTAACGGTGAGGCAAACTGGTCTGAATCGGGTCACTAAATGTAACGGAAAGGCAGACTGGTCTGAATCGGGTTACTAAATGTAACGGAGTGGCAGACTGGTCTGAATCGGGTCACTAAAGGTAACGGAGAGGCAGACTGGTCTGAATCGGGTCACTAAATGTAACGGAGAGGCAGACTGGTCTGAATCGGATCATTAAATGTAACGGAGTGGCAGACTGGTCTGAATCGGGTCACTAAATGTAACGGAGAGGCAGACTGGTCTGAATCGGATCATTAAATGTAACGGAGTGGCAGACTGGTCTGAATCGGGGCACTAAATGTAACGGAGAGGCAGACTGGTCTGAATCGGGTCACTAAATGTAACGGAGTGGCAGACTGGTCTGAATCGGGTCACTAAATGTAACGGAGAGGCAGACTGGTCTGAATCGGGTCACTAAATGTAACGGAGAGGCAGACTGGTCTGAATCGGGTCACTAAATGTAACGGAGAGGCAGACTGGTCTGAATCGGGTCACTAAATGTAACGGAGAGGCAGACTGGTCTGAATCGGGTCACTAAATGTAACGGAGAGGCAGACTGGTCTGAATCGGGTCACTAAATGTAACGGAGAGGCAGACTGGTCTGAATCGGGTCACTAAATGTAACGGAGAGGCAGACTGGTCTGAATCGGGTCACTAAATGTAACGGAGTGGCAGACTGGTGTGAATCGGGTCACTAAATGTAACGGAGTGGCAGACTGGTCTGAATCGGGTCACTAAATGTAACGGAGAGGCAGACTGGTCTGAATCGGGTCACTAAATGTAACGGAGAGGCAGACTGGTCTGAATCGGGTCACTAAATGTAACGAAGAGGCAGACTGGTCTGAATCGGGTCACTAAATGTAACCAATAGGAGTTATCACGAAGATGGTTGCTGTGAAAGTACGGGCGTCTGAATAGTATTATAAACCATATAGAGATACTATTTATAGTAACAGAGTACTGTGTGGGATTTTTCAAAACTTTCTCATACGAAAGCATTACGGTCATTGTTAGTATAGCATATGCACCATATAGAAATACTATTTGTAGTATCTTAACACGGTTTTGTGTGTGGGTTTTTTAAAACAGAAATTCAAATGAAAACTCGGACTCCTCTGGTGAAAGCAAGTTAAAAATGTGATAGATGCGATGGTATCAAGTGCCAGCTACAGCTGTAGTGTGGAAGAAACCCAAATAACTAAAAAAAAATGTGATATAACGGAGGGTTTTAAGCGCATTTCACATATTTTACACGAATACGCAACTTTTGTTCTACGATTATTGGTCATCAGGGGACACTATCATGTCGACGCATAATATAAGTATTAAGCGGTTATTTCCCCTGGAAACGTTTTTATTCTTTATTGTTTATAAGACTTAATAATGACCAATCAGTCCTCCACTTGTCCCCAGAAATTTGTCCAAAGTTTAGTCATGGCTTATCAGTCCTGGTAATCAGCTGTATTAATTAATTTGCCATTAACAGGGATTCCCTACTGGGCGACAGTCCCCCATTAGTTATCTCTGTCCGATTCATGACACCATCACAACATCTGCATTGTTTGGCAGTAACATTGCACTGTAGCTTTATCATTGCATTCAGTGTAATATAAAAGCGAAGTCATATTTGTGATTGCTGTTTCTTTTAGGAGCTTTTGAATAACACTTATAAAGAAGTAAAGATGACTTAATAAAATGTAATAGATTTTGTTTACATTATGACTATTATTTGTTTAACCATTTCCATCATACGACAATTCTGCAGTAGACGCATTTAAACATATTTTGTCAAAATATAGAAAATCTCTATAGTTGAATGACTCAAAGTGGAAAACATTGTGGCAAAAGGAGAAATTGCTCGTTTTGTGCAATTTCTTCTTTTATCACTATTTTTTCAAAAAACCTGTCTGCTGCAGAGGCATCAGAAAGCGTCTATATGAGGGAAAGGGTTAAAATTGGATATATGATTTCAGCACAATTTGTTCGGCCTACGAAGTCATAGAGCTTACATGTTTGTTTTAAGTATTGCTTTTTTACCATACACATCAAATTTGCAGCAGATGACTTTGAAAACGCCTTGGCAAAAATATGGAAAATTTCCATTAGTGTAAGAGTAATTATTGAATAGAATTGTAGACAATATGACAAAAACAGAAATTTCTCATAATGAGCAAATATTCTTGTGTAACTTAAATCTTCTGCACACACCAACATTGGTTTGCAAGTGGGAAATAGTTAAGTAGATTTACGTTCACATATTAACCCTTTCCCACTGGCAGACACATTTAATGTCATGTTACTTAAAGAAATTTTGGTAAGAATGTGATTTTGATGTAAAGAAAATAGTTTGAACCTAAGTCATTACGGGTAAGAGATCTACATAAGGTATGCGTAACATAGTGTAAGAATAGAATGAGACGTTCATAAGATAAACACATTTGAGGCAAAAACATAAGCATTTTATTACCTAGATAAGGATACTGTTTTTGGTCAGATTGTCAATTCTAAGACTAGACCAAATTTAAGAATGTAGTTTCACAGGAGTTGTTCTCAACTCTTAACAGGTAAGTTGATTTTAAAACTTCTATTTCTTTCAATTTGGGATAATTTTAGAATAATTCTAAATGTTCATGAAAAATCTTGGTTTTAACTTGAAACTGTGCTCTATTGATAGGAAACATATACTCTTAATGTAAATGAAAGAATTGAAACAATAATGTCATTGCTAAACCTCTTTTAAGAATTTCTTCTGCTTATTTAAAAAAAAAATGCATTGTTATAATATCTTGTAATACAATCATTTTATGAAGTTCAAATTTTGAAATTAGCTAAGTATTCTTAGTTCAATTACTTACTATGTGTTATGGTTAAGACAAATGCGGAATACATTCTTAGTCTGTAAGGTATTTCTCACATGCAAGCATAAACTGTATATAAGCTCAACCACTACATCTGAAAATCCCTATTTTAAGCTTTATTTTCCAAAAATATTTGTATGTTTAAATTGCAACAGCAGTTCTGACTGTTTTTGATGCATAATATATTTAGACCATGCCTTTTGGTCTGTACATGTTGTGGAAAACGTCTTTAAGTTGGCAAATTAGTTTGGGTGAGATTGGGGGTAAGTTTCTAGAGGACTTAGAATCCCGAAACTTATAAATAAACCCCTGCGTCTGCTTGGATGCAGAATGAAATGCTGGTAGATACCTTTTATATGACAGCAATATTGATCACAATAAACACCTATATATATGTGTTAACACATACAATGAATCTGAAATATACCTGGGCGATGCTTCCTTACTCCAATGAAACTGCTAACCCTATCCCTTTGAATTTTTGTATGACCGCCCTCTATTTGCGACCATTTAACCCTTTCCCTCATATGGACGCTTTCTGACGCCTCTGCAGCAGATGGCTTTTTGAAAACATAGTGACAAAAGAAGAAATTGCTCAAAACGAGCAATTTCTCCTTTTGCCACAATGTTTTCACTTTTAATCATAGGTTATCCATTCAATTATAGAGATTTTCTAGTTTTTGACAAAATATGTTCAAAGCCGTTTGCTGCAGAATTGTCGCATGAGGGAAAGGGTTAAGATACTGATGCAGATGACTTTGAAAACATTGAGATAAAAAGTAGAGTTGCTCATGATGGACAATTTCTCCATTTGCCACCAAGTTTTCAAATATATTCAATAGTTATACGTTCCTATTTAGAGTTTTGCTGCAATTGTCAACAAATATTTTCAAAGCGGTCTGCTGCAGATTCGTTGTATAACTATAAGGGAAAGGGTTAAAGCATATGTTTGTAAGAGTAAACAATGTTGTGTGAGGAGAAATTTCGTTCCTTTTGCCATACATAGTGATTTCAAAACAATACTGCTGCATAGGCTTCAAAATCATACATGCAATTTCTTCAACTATTATTTAGAGTCGTCTGCTTTGAAAAATATGAACTGAAAGATCTATTTTGTAGAAGACTATAAAGGGACAATTTTAGTAGAGTTGAAATTATTTCTCTCCTTTCTCCATAATAATTTCAAAACATGGGTGTATCAGCAAATACAGCAAAATCCATCTCTGCATCTTCAAAAGTTCACCCAATACCTTTTTAAACGTTTTTTAACAAAAATTCGTCTACTTTGTATAAATACCTACCAATGCATTTGACTAATTTGATCCAAATGGACAATATCTGTAAGAAGTTAATGGAAATACTCTGTGAATAATTAAAAGACATATTGAACTTCCTGTATATGCATGTTGATTTCTGGTTGAAATTGCTAGGTTGCTTTTGCGAGAGCAAGTTTTTGGAAAAAAAGGAGAAAGTGATCGTTATAAGCAATTTCATCTATTTTTATAGTTATTTCAAAATTTGTCTGGAGCAAAGGTATAAAAAGTCATCTGTATCATGAAGGACTACAATATGTATCTATAACCAAGCATTTACAGTATAAATTTATCAATGCATAGGTTGTTGTTTCAGACAAATATTTTACTTTATTACAATTGAGTAAATCTACTCTAATTAAGAATGTATATATTTTAATTACAAATATTACAAATATATTGATACTAGAACATTTTGTTGTATTTCTACCAGAAAAATAATGAAAGATATCTCTTCGGATAAAAACACAGTTATTTAACACAGTTACTCAGATTAAACCAGCAATGACCAGAGACACTAGTTTGCTTGGGTAATAAATCATGACCTGCTGTGCTACAGACACCGTATCTAATTTTATGGGCCTATTATAACAGTATTTAAGATTGGACCAAAAGTTGAAAAAATCCTATTTCTCGGGGATGTGTGGAGAAGTGCAATATCTTGTTCGTGATAGTGTAATTTTACCTTTCATTGCTTTAATTTGAAATCGTTTCTAATGAAATCCGTTTTAGAATCTGAACATACATGTATCGAGTCTTTATAAATGATACAATTTATAGTTAACTTCGGGAAATTGTGTCCTAAAAAAACAGAATTCAATGTTACACAAATGTTCTTGGTTCTCTAAGGGATAGTTTAAGGGTCCATTAGGGTCCAATTCTAACAAACAATACTTAGCCCTTAGTAATACTTAAATGCTTTAAAGAATATTTTATCATTTTTGCATTCCAAATAAAAATGCCATTTCATAATTTCAGTTCTAAACACGTTTTGTTAGTCAGCAAGGTAACTATTCATGTCATTTCATGATTTACTTGAAATATATATTTAAGTATCTAAGTATTACTTAGCGCAAAGTAAGGATTGTGGAATTAGATCCAAAATTGCTTGACAGAAGTGCATTGAAACCTCCGAAGACTAATAGGCGAATAGAAACAGTGCCGAACGAGATCAGACTGCATGGATTTATTCATATTTAGTAGTTTATCGACTAAGACACTTCAGGGGCGTAGCTTTGCAATAATCAATGTGAAGGCCGTCTCGTGATAAATCAACTTTGTAGACTCTGCGTAAAGTATCGACCCGGATCAGCCTAAGCATGCCACACAGGCCTATCCGGATAGACACTTTTCGACTCCTGTGGATTTTCTGTTTCAGGAATAACTACTATATACATCTATCCCCCTAAGACGGAATGTGTCGGCCGGATCAGTCTACGCAGATGTCTACCGCCGCAGCTGCATTTTTGGGCATTTTGAGAAAAAATGTGTAGGCACGTGCCTACAGTACCCAAAGGGAGCTACGCCCCTGCACTTTATCAATTAACATGTGATTTATTTCAAACAGTAAATACCGTCGACTCAATTATAAGCAGCAATGCATAAGAATCGATAATCCGATATGGTTTTACAGGAGTTTCTTGAAACATTCTAAGACAAATTGGCGAACAGAAATAGTGCAGAATCAGTGCAGAAATAGTACAGAATCAGTGCAGAAATCGTGCAGAATCAGTACAGAAATAGTACAGAATCAGTGCAGAAATAGCGCAGAAATAGTACAGAATCAGTGCAGAAATAGTGCAGAATCAGTGCAAAAATATTGCAGAAATAGTACGTAAATAGTGCAGAAATAGTGCAGAAATAGTACAGAATCAGTGCATATCAGACTGCGGTTGCGCTGGCTGATCTGGTTCAAAACTAGTGGGAAAAAGCCTTACGTCTAGTTTTCGTTATTGTTTACATATTTTAAAAGCAGGTATCATGTCATCTCATAGGACCCTATCCCTTAACCCTACGCTAATACAACAAATCTGCAGCAGCAGATGAATTATTATTAATATATTCGTAGGGAAACTCTTTTTAAATGAAATTCTTAAGTAAAGTTAAAAACAATTGCGTATCAAAAGGAACAACAATGCACATCATGAACAAATTCTCCAATTTATACAATGTTTTCATTAAGCCGTCTGTTGCAGATGTGTCAAAATGCGTCTATATGTGATCAACGGCCGGTCATGCCAAAGACTTTAATAGTAGTAAAGTGCAGCTCCATTATAAGGCTGTCCAATATAACACATTCTTCACTATAACGGTACTTAGT
Organism: Serripes groenlandicus; assembly: GCA_031761405.1. Lineage (NCBI taxonomy): Eukaryota > Metazoa > Mollusca > Bivalvia > Cardiida > Cardiidae > Serripes > Serripes groenlandicus. The sequence continues at coordinate 15,097,657 of JASEVX010000009.1, read as the reverse complement.
CCAATTCAGGAAAATATTGGCAAACAGTCAAGATCCTGATGAGACGGCTCGTATGAATCGGCTCATCTGGTTCTTTGCTGTTTGCATAATTACTGGCTGATCAGCATAGCATTATAATGGAGTTGCAGTGTAATGATTGCTCTCAAATGGGACTCAAGACTGTGAGGTTAACATTACGACTGACTCGCTGGTGTCAGTAAATAATGGACCAAGAAACGCCGTGATATAACTGAAAACATGTTGAAAGTGTCGTAAAGGACCAACTACAATCTAAGCGATCACTCCGTATCAACCCCGCTCTGAACAGTCATCTAACCAGGGCAGTACGTATGCCGAAACGCCGATATATTAGTTAATACATTTCTCAAATAAACATTCATGTACCCGAGATACAGCGTCGCTTTACAGGAATGTATGATTGACTTATAAAGTAATAAATAGTTATCAATTTTCATTTGTGATAATAGCTGTCGCGGATTTGTGTTATATCTTTCCCGCATACCACACCTCTGTAGCAAACGACGTAAACGAACTTCTGTTATTGAAAATCTATGATAAAAAAAATAGTTTTATTGTTGAATAGATTTGAAAACATTGTGGCAAAAGGAGAAATATCACCGCTATACGTAATTGCTCCTTTTGTCACAGTGTTTTCAAAGGTTTTCTGCTGCAAATTTCGTCAAAATCGGTCTATCTGCAAGTGGGAAAGGGTTAACAGTTTTCTGACAAAGATTGTAAGTGGGTTTCGATCGCGTCCTTCGCATTCGAAAGCGCAGCGTCAATTGAAAAGGGGGCCATCTCCCGTTTGAAATCACCTTCAGTGACGCCGGGGGAAATTATGTGAAAGGTCGGGGGATGGATCCCCGGCCGCCGCATCATACCAAAGGTATTTAAACTGGTAGCAATTGATTTCCCTACTTGACGCTCAGGATTTTGGTTTAGCATTACGGCTGATGTCAGGATACATGGACCAGTATGACTGGTAACTTCCACCAGAAACACCGTGAAATAACTGAAATAATTGAGCCGTCCCGCGAGAAAACCAACATTGTGGACTCTGCGTAAAGTATCGACCCGGATCAGCCTAAGCATGCCGCGCAGGTTTACCCGGATAGACACTTTTCGCATCCTATGGAGTTTCTATTTCAGGAATCATTACTCTATACATCTATCCGCCTGAGACGGAAATGTGCCGGCCCAGATTAGCCTGCGCGGATTGTCATAATGATGGTTTTCTCGTGGGACGGCTCGTATATGATTATAGGCGTCGCTAAATACCATACACAAGGAAAATTAAGACGAAAAACCATATTTGATGTACGTTTACCTTTTCCAACTTAATTTATTTCAACTGGTTTTCTTCAACCCTCGATTTGGGAAACGTTATTACATATAACATGTTTATAGACTGTGCTTTAGTCATTATAGACACAATAGTACAAAATGTAAACCCAGATTAGACTGTCAGGTCACGTATGTTGATCTCGGTTAGAATCCTTTTGGTAATTGCGGTTCAAAGTCGCGCGTAACATAATACGCATAAGTTGTTAACAGCCATGCACATCATGAAATGGGTTAAACAGAACAGAACAGGTATTATGTTTTCAACTGAAGAATAAACAGTTAATGGTTCATATTCACAAATAGTCACACAGAAATGGTTAAGACAAAAAAAAAATTGAAATAGTGATTAATCAAGTTGTATTCAGTGTTATATATATATATATATAAACACACTTATCCACACACAAATGTTTATATACGCATTATACCCATATAATAAATAGAAAAAACATATCCATACTGACAAGGAAATTGTCTTAAAGGTCAAATTACGCCAAATACATTCGCTGTCACGCTGATCTACACCCAAATAGTCACTAAAAAAACATTATTTGTGTGGAAATAATTGTAAACCATCACCAGAATGCATTGGTCCAAAATGACGGTAGCCATATCGCCTGGTGAATGCTTTCTTACATAATGCATGACCCCCAAATACAAATTAAATGTATCTAAAATCTTGTAATAACGGTAGAAGACATACGTGTTTTATATCTTGATGTTTCTTAAATCAGTTAATACAATTTATTGATTCATAAAGGTTGTTTTTTTTAAACATATTACAGAGTTTTTCTTTACAATAATAAAGTTGGTTGCTCCCTGTTCGATTACGTCACCCCACGGTACATCATTTAAACCTATTCAATACTGACACCGCGTTTCCACGCGGCGTCAACAAATGGTAATAGCTGTCAAGCGTTGCACTCTGGCTTACAAGCACTACGACTGACTGGCTGGTGTTAAGATGCATGGACCAGTATTACTGGTAGCTTACACGAGAAATGCCGTGATATAACTGAACAATTGTTAAAAGCGCGTAACACACCAATCAATCAATCAGATTTCCTCACAAGCTTTCTCCCAAATTGTGATTTAGTCGCAACCTCAAAGAAACCGGAGAATAAGCAATGCTATGATACATTGACAAAAGTCTGAATTATTTTAATAAACGTTTGTTCATTCAAAAATGTAAGACTTACATACAGTACAAAGTGTTGATTCTGATGAGGAAGGAATGATGCGAAGACTGAAATGTGAACCTATAATAGTCACAGTGATCAGAGATCGAACCCGTGACCTGACGCATTCAAGGCGGTCGCAGTCGAGGAAGTCTCAACAACCTATTCATAAAACAGGTCGAATATGTGCATATTTCTTAGAATAGGGGTTAAATGTGCTATGCTCATAATCAGAAATTGATTGGTTGTTTTTTTTCCAACAAATTGTTTCCTTGTCTAAAAAGCGTTTTATAGTTATCCAAGTATTACTCATTTGCAGTACATAATAATTATTGTATGGATTGTTAACTGATTAGTCAATGAGGAAAATGGTTTAAATAATTATTCCATGGGTAAATATTGGTTCAGTCTGAAAAGTGTGAAATTGAAATATGGCCCTCGAAGACGATCAGAAACAGGTCATAAATCAATGGCCGACAAACCCCAATGTAACGTAATGAAAGTCCTATCTTTTATACCAGTGGTGATTTTTATGCACAGTATAACGGGAATATTACACAATTTGAAAGAAGCATTTCTTGATAAATCTTTCATATCTTTAAATATGGTTTTTTACCAGTGAAGTAGGCTTACGTACATACAACTCAATTGCAATTTATTACAGCTTATGAGCTATTAAACTGCATTAATATCGATCGATGAGTTATTCTTTTACCAGGCCCACGCTGTTAAGGGTTAAATGGTTTCGTCGTGGCACTGACACGCCCCTTGGGAAAAATGATAATGTTGTCTTAAAACAATTAAGGGCTGAAGATGGCTAACAGACCAAGAGAGCGATAAATATTCATCCCTTAATTCTAGACCCGCGATCTCAGGGCATCTGCTGTGGAAACATCTGATTGAAGATTAAAAAAAAAAAATAAGCGATCATCGATGAAATTGGTTTTATTTTGAGGATAAAGTTTTGAAACATTTTTGAAAATGGAAGACTATGTCGTTATGAGGAAGTTCTCCCGCATTATTAACAAGTTATGTTTGCTGGCGAGAAGAGAAAATTGTCAGTTTCAGGAAAAAGATTTAATTTTCGAATCGACTTTAACCGCGCCTATAGCAGACGCATGTTGAAAACCATCGAGAAATATGAAATTTCTCTCAAAATTTGAACAGTCTTGGTAAGGTAATAATTAGCTGAAACTTCACACTAAGTCAAATGTATTTCATCAGACCGCATCGATGGTGCAGTGGAAAAGCGTCCTCCTTGGGTGCGGGAGGTCGCGGGTTCGATCTCCAGCCGGGTCATAACCAAAGACTTAAAAATGGCAGTAATGGCTGTCATCTTTTGCGTTCATGGCTACGGGGTTAGCATTACGACTGACTGGCTGCTGTCAGGATGAACGGACCAGTAGTACTGAAACTTACATAGGAAACGCCGTGCTGTAACTGAACAATTGCTGAAAGCGGTGAAAAGCGCCATACAATGTATTCCATCAGATACTTTTTTTGGTATACGAGTAACGATGACGTTAAATATACAAGGGTTGATTAATTGTTTGGATTTTTAACAGTACTACTGGTCCATTTATCTTGACACCAGTAAGTCAGTCTTAAAGCTAACTCCGCAACCCTGTGCGCCAAGGGAGGCAACAATTACTCCTTTTCCTTAAAAAAAAAGTCTTCACACATAGACAAGACACTAAAATACGTGCTAGATCGACTTCTCCTACACGATTTCGTTTTGTATTTTGATTTGATCTACTTATACTTCATCAATTGGGTATCAACAATGTTATTAATCATATCGATCGAAGCAGACGACGGTTGACGCCTTTGTAGCAGACACCATTTAAAAACACTGAAGAAAAGAAAAAAAACAAGTTCAAAACAAAGCAATTTATCATATTCTGACATTGTTTTTAACTTCGTCGTATAAGTTTCATCATTTGAAATACCCGGAGTAAATTTTGTTCTTGAATTTTCTAAGCAGACGACAAAGAAATCTGCAAATCAGGGAAACAGTGTATCAAATGTTTACATCGTTGTATTTCTCGGAAGAACTTTTTGATAGATTCATTGGAAGTTTAGCCCTTTCCGACATTGAAACATACATCAAATCTGCAGCAGACGATTTTTGAAAACATTTAGGCAAACTTATAGGGAATCTCTTTAAATAAAAGTTAACTTATTGATTGAATAAAGTTGAAAACGCCCATAATGACTTTATTAGATGTTTACACTTTTGCCATAATGTATGCAAAAGTCATCTGCGTGAACGATTGTTCATTTTAACCCTTTCCCTCATATAGACGCTTTCTGATGCCTCCGCAGCAGACGGCTTTTCGAAAACATAGTGACAAAAGAAGAAATTGCTCAAAACGAGCAATTTCTCCTGTTGCCATAATGTTTTCCACTTTTAGTCGTAGGTTATCCATTCAATTATAGAGATTTTCTATCTTTTGACAAAATATGTTCTAAGTCGTCTGCTGCAGAATTGTCGTGTGAGGGAAAGGGTTAAGAATGCTGTTTTTCTCCTCTTTCAACAATACTTCACGGTGATACATCCGTGTTCATTACCAGCAATACCGGTAGTTTATTAATTGCATTGTGCGTTGCAACCGAATTACTGTTCTTCTCAAGTTGTATTGCATTGTATGGTATCTGACCTGACACAGGTGCTTCCGTCGTAATGCATTCCAATCAACCCCGAACGCCAAGGTTGGAATATATTACTTTCACTTTTAAAGTTTTTGGTTTAACTGTTTCCAGAGGCGTAGCTCCTTTTAGGCACTGTAGGCACGTGCCTACACATTTTTTCTCGAAATGCCCCAAAATGCAGCTGCGGCGATAGACATCTGCGTAATGTATCGACCAGACCAGCCTGCGCTGTCTGCGCAGACTGATCCGGCCGACACATTCCGTCTTAGGGGAATAGATGTATAGAGTAGTTATTCCTGAAACAGAAAATCCACATGAGGCGAAAAGCGTCTATCCGGGTAGGCCGGTGTGGCATGCTTAGGCTGATCCGGATCGATACTTTACGCAGAGTCCACAATGTTGATTTTCTCACGAGACGGCCTACACATTGATTATGGCAAAGCTACGCCCCTAGTTTCGCTGCCAAAATACTTTTTCAAACAATGTAGAGTCAGACTAGATAGCTCATCACGAGCTGTCTCTCATAAAATCTGGATTGTTTGCCACTTAGACATATTAACTTTTACCAAATTTCCTATTGGACGAAAAACGGAGTGGTCCAATCTGCAACATGGACGAGTCGACTTTGTAAAATTCGGTAGTTAAAGCCTTAACTGGATCCGGGTCGAACAATGGACTCCCGCACTCGAGTCTGAAACTCTTACTTCTACACTAGGGAGACTTTCCGCTTGTAAGAAAGGGTAAACGTTACTAAATGTAACCAACAATTAAACTGCATTGAATCAACAACTATCACTTGAAATGTTTACTTAATTTATTGCAAGTGCATAAACCAATCAGAGTAATTCATGTTCAATATCATCGCTTATCATCGCAAGGACAGCACATATTTAACCAACAATTATAGTTCATTGCATTGAATCAAACTCACATTGAAATAATTACTTGAAACATTGCAAGTGCATAAATCAATCAGATATGGTAATGTACAATAGCATCGCTTTATCATCGCAAAGACTGTACTAATGGTGCCTACATGTATATCGAATTATCAGGAAATTGAATTAAATCAACTTAAAATTGTATAATTACTTGATACATTGCAAGTGCATAAACCAATCATAGATATTCATGTACAATGGAATCGCTTTATCATCGCCAGGACTGTACTAATGATGCCTTTATCGAATTATCAGGCGTCTCCTATATCGTACAGCTTCTTTGAGAATGATAAGTGTTTTCTATTACCCTCATAAATTAGGATATACGAGTCAGGGGCTACATATGGAAGCTGGTAGGGCAATATAATTTGATACAATTAAAAGTGTTTATCATAGATAAATGGTCTGTACGTGATTTTCTGCTGGAGAGTTATTTTTTATTCTGTAAGCGTGTTCGTGCCCTTTCTTTCATCATTTGCTCAATGCAAAACTCTGGCATTCCCTAAAACAGACGATAATTCAACGCCTCCACTCCACTTTTAAGCAGACGACATTTGGGAGTGACACCTGTGATATTTTGGGGCAATTATATATAGAGTGAAAAGGAGTGTGTTCTTACCTCTGCTGATCTTTATCAACATGCTAAAGACATTCGGGCTCCTTTTTTGAATAGTTCATTCCTTGTTCCCCAAGCATAAAAAAGTCAAACAAAGGCCGGATATTTTTTTCACTTTTTCAAGTCGTACACATTCACGGTGACAGTTTCTGGTTGGAAGCCTTCACCAAACTTTATTGACTACCCAACCTTCTAGGCATGCCGGCGCACAAAATGGACCTGAAATATACTAGTATAAAATTAGAGATGCATATAAATTATACAGAAATGCTATAACTGAAAGCAAATCAAAGAATCATACGTCAGAGCTATACATGTACCTCAGTGATATACCTCAATGCTATACCTCAGTGCTATACCTCGGTGCTATACCTCAGTGCTATACCTCAGTGCTATACCTCGGTGCTATACCTCGGTGCTATACCTCAGTGCTATACCTCGGTGCTATACCTCAGTGCTATACCTCGGTGCTATACCTCAGTGATATACCTCAGTGCTATACCTCGGTGCTATACCTCAGTGCTATACCTCGGTGCTATACGTCGTTGATATACCTCGATGATATACCTCGATGATATACCTCGATGATATACCTCGGTGATATATCTCGGTGATGTACCTCGGTGCTATACCTCAGTGATATACCTCAGTGATATACCTCGTTGATATACCTCGATGATATACCTCGATTATATACCTCGGTGATATATCTCGGTGATGTACCTCGGTGCTATACCTCAGTGATATACCTCAGTGCTATACCTCAGTGCTATACCTTGGTGCTATACCTCGTTGATATACCTCGATGATATACCTCGGTGATATATCTCGGTGATGTACCTCGGTGCTATACCTCAGTGATATACGTCAGTGCTATAAATCAGTGCTATACATCAGTGCTATAATCGGTGTTATACATCAGTGCTATACATCATTGCTATACCTCAGTGCTATACTCAGTATTATACCTCAGTGCTATACATCAGTGCTATACTTCAGTTATGTACCTCAGTGCTATACTTCACTCGTGTACCTTAGTGTTATACTCAGTGTTATACCTCAGTGCTATACCTCAGTGATATACCTCGTTGCTATACCTCGTTGCTATACCTCAGTGTTATACCTCGTGCTTTAACACAGTGCTATACCTCGGTGATATACCTCAGTGCTATACCTCAGTGATATACCTCAGTGCTATACCTCAGTGATAAACCTCAGTGCTATACATCGGTGCTATACCTCAGTGCTATACATCAGTAATATACCTCGGTGCTATACCTCAGAAGCTATACCTCAGTGATATACCTCGGTGCTATACCTCAGTAATATACCTCGGTGCTATACCTCAGTAATATACCTCGGTGCTATACCTAAGTGCAATACATCAATGATATACCTCGAAGCTATACCTCAGTGCTATACCTCCGTGCTATACATCGGTGATATACCTCAGTGCTATACATCGGTGATATACCTCGATGCTATACACAGTGTTATACCTCAGTGCTATACCTCTTGCTATGCCTCAGTGCTATACATCAATGCTATACCTCGGTGCTATACCTCAGTGTTATACCTCAGTGATATACCTCCTTACTATACCTCGTTGCTATACATCAGTGATATACCTCGGTGCTATACCTCAGTGCTATACCTCAGTCCTATACATCGGTGCTATACATCAATGCTATACCACAGTTATATACATCAGTGCAATACCTCAGTGCTATACCTCAGTGCTATACCTCAGTGCTATACCTCAGTGCTATACACAGTGATATACCTTAGTGATATACCTCAATACTATACCTGTCAGCCCGGTGCCTGGCAAAATGATTGGATTCAGGAAGTAAAATTGTGTCCAGGCCATAGGTGTCTCATAATTCAAAAGTGGCTAGCCTTCCCATATGGGATGGCACTAAAGTCAAACAAATACTAAATACTCTAGTTTATACGAAAAAAAAACATGAATGGGTTTTTTCGCTTATAGGTAACAGGTGTGAGATTTTTTTTTTTTTTTTTTTTTCAATAACCCATGAAGCTTTCTGAAATGAAACTGGAAAAATCCATGGGGGCCGCCATTTTGGATATGTATAAAAAGCAGACGTATAACACAGATTGAAAATTATTGTCGGCTTTTTAATCATTATTTTTTTAAATCGTTTTTTTGGGAATGTATAAAATGAGCAGAAAAACACGGATTGAAAATTATTGTCGTCTTTTTAATCATTTGTTTTAAAATCGATATTTAAGATCATTAAAGTGCTGTGTTATGTGGGAATTAACATTTGTACGAAAAGTTAAAAATAAATGGAAATCTGTAAGAAATATGTTTTCCCGTTATTCAAAAAAAAACGACAGCATTAGCCTTCTACGTCCGAAACTAAATTTTGACTGTATCGTAGCCAAAGAAGGACGTGACGTCATTTCCGTTACACTTCATCTTGGCGTAACGTCAATGGAGCGACATCGTTTGCCGCAAAAAAGTGGTATCAACATGAAAGACCCCAAATTCCTATACATGAGCTATTGACTCACACACCGTCTCTAATAGGGAAAGGGTTTAGCAGAAATGTGACCCCTTACATAATTTGTTCCAGTCATATTGACTGGTTGAAAAAGGCAGTCGCTTGGTGGCACCAGAAAAGGGCTGATCTATTTGCTTCTTTACCATAATGCAGGTGATCGATTAAGGATCATCTTGGCCCTCATGTTTTAACCTCGTTCATTATAAATGTATTCCTTGATTTTCTGAAAGTCTTTACTTTATTATTTTCTGTTCAAATAATAGACAACAGCAATACGAACTCCAAATATGTTTTGATGATGCAAGAAACATGACATTAACATTATTATTGTCTAGTCAATTATTTAAAAATCCTTTTTTATGGCCAAAGTATGCTCTTTAATTTTTGTTTATAATTATCTTGCGTTTTTTTCGTAAATAGGTAGCACCTATAGATATATTAAGGCATAGTACGGACACTCTAACCAGAGCCTGTCTGATCATCGCTATATGAGGCACAGCTGCACCTTCGGTTGGAATGTATAAGTGTATCCCCCCATGTTCTTATACCATACCCTGATGTGATGCCGTTGAGGAAGTATTACAATTATTAATTCTTTCACTGCCGAATTTCACAAAATCGACTCTTCCATGTTGAAGATATTTGACCACTCCAATTTTCGTCCAATAAGACATTTTGTAAAATGTTAATTTCCAAGTGGCAAAGAGTGCAGATTTCAGGAAAACAGCTCGTTACGGGCTATCTCACCCGAATGTGTATTGTTTGCAAAAAGCCTGTAATTGCCTCTGACAGCGAAAGAGTTAAAGACGTAAAAGCTGTACCTCTGATTTTAAGAAAATCGTAGTAGAACTGGTTCCACGTCCATACATTTGTTATGATGATGATGATGAAATGGTGCTTGGCAGATTCGAGCAGCTACTCTAGCCATTCTCGGCTCATTAAATACATGCGGTAACATTTTCCAACAAATGGACACCTTTTGACGAATCCGCAGTAGACGCCTTTTGAAAACATTGTGGTAAAAGGGAGAACCTGCTTCTTTTGTCACAATGTATTCAAATGTATTCATTAATCAAATTGTCATTCACAAAAGATTTTCAAAAAATGTGCCGTCTTCTACATATTTGTTATATGCGAGAAATGATTAACTACAGTTCAATGTTAACTACAGTTCAATGTTAACTACAGTTCAATGTTAAAACACTGTTCAAGTAAATTTGTCTGTGTACTGAAAAAGAAACGATTGTTTTGGCATACATGTACATACATTTAGCGTGGGGTTATATTACATGTGTATTGACTTTCAAGATGCATTATAGTCATTTTATGTTTTGATACATCACTTCCATACAAGCTTCGTTGTTTTTATTCACATGTAGGATTGCTAAAACATCAACGATCCTGTTTATATTCGCGAAATTGTATAGTTCCATCAAGATGCATTATAGTCATTTTATGTTTTGATACTTAACATCCATACAAGCTTCGTTGTTATTCTATTGTTGTGAACATAAAATTATTATAATGCAACTTGATGGAACTATAGAATTTCGCGAATATAACCAGGATCGTTGTTAAAAGATTAACGATCCTGTTTATATTCGCGAAATTCTATAGTTCCACATCGCTAACTTAACAACCCATGCAAGTTTAAACCCGCTGTAAGGAAATACCCAGAAACAATGAATATTAGGACGACAACAAAGACAAAATCTAATATTCGTGTATCTGTTAGCGGTACCAATTCGAAGGTGACAAGTGTCAGGGCGGAGTTTTCTCAGAAAACACGAGTAAAATATCACTTCCCACTGTTTTCCTGGCAATAAAATCGCGGATTGTTAGTCCTAATCTATAATCACCATTGTATCCCTTCATCTGTCTATCGTTCTGAACAACTCGGTTTAAATGAGAATCTTACTTCCTTGGTGTAGAACATCTCTTTAGTTCTTGATGTGTTTTTATTGTAAACGGGATTTTGAGACTGCTTATTGTACGATTATCCCATAATTACTTTACCCTTTTCCCGCATACAACAAAACTGCAGGGGACGACTCTAAAAGAATATACCTGCAAAAATATAGAAAATAGTTTATGTATTGAATAATGTTAAAAACAATGTGTCAAATAGAGAAATTGCTCATCATGAGCAATTTCTCTGTTTGCCACAATGTTTTCAAAAGTCATCTGCTGCAGAAGCTTCAGAAAGCGTCTATAAGAGGGAAAGGGTTAAAGAAAAAAAGTGTATTATTGTAGTACATCAAGAAGTTAAAACACTGGGGAATAAACAGGTAAATAAATTACTGTGGTAGACGACTTGAAAAACACCTTTTAAACAATTCATAAACATCTGTTTAACAATTCATAAACATCTCTAATTAAATGAGAGTGCAATTATTGAATAGAGTTTTTTATTAAAAAATGTGGCAAAAGGAAAAAGTGCTCATTATGAGCGATTCTCCTTTTTCCCGCAATTATTTTCAATAATCGTCTGCCTGCATACGCGACAAATTCAGAGTAAAGATTCTTTAAGAGACAGGGTTAAGAGTTATCAGTGGAAAGCGCCAATTGATAGAGAGTCGTAATTACATTGCTTCTGCAGTTATTGATAGGCAAGAGCCATGTTTTCTGTTTCTGTCAGCGCACAAGTTTCATTAAGATCAATTAAGTTCCCATCTAAATACCGTGTACGCTTAATCGAAAACAATACCATTCATTTTCCACTCAATGAGTTCTGCGAAGACGAATCAAATCGGGATAAAAGAGGTTGTTTTAGTAATTTCAGGGCAATTTTCGTAAATTCGTATTGTTGTCCCGTTGATTTAGTTCCAGACAGTCGTAACTCGATACAATAACATATTTTAGTTATGTCTTTTTGATATTTAGTGAAGCATCGCGTTTCCCGATCCCTCTTTTCTGCCTTCTTAAACGGGTATGGAATGTCTCAATTTGTGAGCAATTTCTCTCTTTCCTATCGTTTGATTGATTGGGGTTTAACGCCGTTTTTAACGATTTCTCAATTATATCACGGCGGCCAGTTCACCTACGCATGCATTTCCTGGTTTTCTCACACCAGTTCTCCACACAACATTCTTCCCAAGCAACTGGCTGCTTTTCCACATACACTTAGCCCATTGGTGGAAGACGAATGACGCATGTCGCATTGACTTTTGTCAATCGTCGGAAAGAAAGTTGGCCGAGCCGGGATTCGAACTCACAACCCCTGGATTGAAAGCCCGCGTCGCTACCGACTGATCTACCGGGGCTCGGCCTTTTCCATCGTAAGGAATATTATATATATCAATACATTAGATATATACTAAAATCAGCACAGTGAATAACTAGTCATCATTATGCATACGACTGTTCGGTATATTTTAACCCTTTCCCTCATATAGGCGCTTTCTGACGCCTGTGCAGCAGACGGCTATTTGAAAACATAGTGACAAAAGAAGAAATTGCTCAAAACGAGCAATTCCTCCTTTTGCCACAGTGTTTTCTACTCTTAGTCATAGGTTATACATTCAATTATAGAGATTTTCTATTTGTTGACAAGATATGTTCAAAGTCGTCTGCTGCAGAATTGTCGTATGACGGAAATGGTTAATGAACTTTTTGAATAAATATTTTTTTGATTTTCTAATCAACTGACACATTTACACACAGATGTGTACACCAATTCAATTAAGCCTTTCCCACATACAACAAATCTGCAGCAGACGACTTTGAAAACATTGTGATAAAATAACCTGAAAAATCACCATAAAAGAAAGCTTAATTGATGAATAAAGTTGAACACTTTGTGGTCAAAGGAGAAATTGCTCATCATGAGCAATTTCTCCTTTGTTCACAATGTTTTCAAAACTCGTCTGCTGCTATTGCATCAAGATGCGTCTGCAGGTTAACCGTTTCCAACATACTGACGCTTGCTGACTTTTGAAAACATTGTGACAAAAAGGGAAATTGTTCAAAAAAGTTGATATATTTATACTTTAACTGAAGGAAACTGTTCATATTTTTGATAATGACTTTTCAAAGTCGTCTGCTGCAGCATTATTGTATGTGGGAAAGGTTACAAAAATGAATCTGCATGCGGGAAAGGGTTTAAACAATGATAGGGCCGATTTGAGAAATTCACGTAATTGTTTGGGGGGCGTCGATGTTACAATTAACATGCTGTCGTTACGTTCATTACTCTCACGAAATAAATTGTCCTTAATTGCTATCATGTCGAACCTTCGGGTTACTAATTACCGTGAACAAATTACCTATTTTATATGTATTTGAAAAGGTTTACTTATTCTGGGAAGTTTAACACATGTTGTAAGAGGTTATACTTACGCGTAATTATTCTAAACATTTCCCCCCTTAAAACGACGATTTTAACCCTTTCCCTCATACGACAATTCTGCAGCAGACGACATCAAACGTATTTTGTCAAAACATAGAAAATCTCCATAATTGAATGGATAACCTATGACAAAAAGTGGAAAACATTGTGGCAAAAGGAGAAATTGCACGTTTTGTGCAATTTCTTCTTTTGTCACTATGTTTTCAAAAAGCCGTCTGCTGCAGAGGCGTCAGAAAGCGTCTATATGAGGGAAAGGGTTATCAAAACTTGACCAATTTTCTAAAAATGACTGTATAATTATTCTCAACCATTTCCCACTTACAGCAAATCTGCAGCAGACGACTTTAACAACAAAATGGATATTTTCTAGAAATGAAAGAATGATTATTTAATAAATTCTAAAATATTGTGACAAACGGTGACATTTCTTATAATGAGCACTGCCTCCTTTTGCCATAATATTTCCAAATGACATCTGCCGTAAATGCGTCAACATGCGTCATCAAATTGGAAAAAGATTCGTCTAACTTTCTGGCGTAGACGATTTTTGAAGCTCCGCACATGGTCCGCTTTTTGGACAAGGGTTCTTGCTTTACCGTCTAACACCACCTCGGTGTCAGAGCGTCCACCTCGGGTGCGGGAGGTATTGGGTTCGATCCCCGACTTTAAAAGAACCGGTAGTAATAGCTGCCCTCCTCGGCTCTCAGGTTTACGGGGTTAGCAGTACATCTGCTTGGTTAGTGTCAGGATAAATGGACCAGTAGTACTGCAAACTTACCAAGGAAACTCCGTGATGTAATTGAAAAAAATGTTGAAATCGGCGTTAAACATCAAAACTATATATCTACTGTCTAACAGTGCAGCATCGGACGGGTCAGCGCATGCGCACAGTCTCACAAAACCTTCAGGTCAAATTACGCCAAATACACCCGGCGCGGCCAAACATTCCCTAAGCAACCTCCACCAGAATGCATTGACTATATGACATTGAGTTTATATGCATTGTTAATGTGTACAATATGCACTGGAATAGATTGGTTTGATCATTTTAACCCATTACTTCACATGGCTTTTCATAGGTCATCTGCTTTACAATCATCAGACAAACAATTTCAATAATCTAGAAAAATGAAAGAACGATATTGATAAAGAGTTGAAAATATTGAAATAAAAGGTGAAATTGCTCGTTTTGAGCAATTTCACCTTTTATTGCAATGTTTTCAAAAGTCGTCTTCAAGAGCAGGCGTCAAATGTCGTCTGTGTGAAGAAATGGGTTAAATATTTTGATCTTGTTTGAAAGTGAAATGTTGAAAACCTGTTTCGTCCCAGCCCAATTGCGTCCCAAATGACGGTAACTAACCATTTTCGCAATGTTAATTATTTCTTGCATAATACATGACCCCCAATTTACTTTGGATTATTTAAAAGCTCAAAGGTAACCTTTTTCAATGGAGTAGGGTGCTTTACCTGAGAAAGTGTGACAATTAAAGGTTGAAACTGGTTGATTTACATGAAAACAAAGAAGGAGTTAATGATTTTTTTGACGAAACACTAGATGATTATTCTCTCTATTTTTACGCCATTTGTAGCTAATTTTAAATGATAGCAACTCTTACCTAGTCAATCATAACGATGCATGGGGACAATTAGTCCAAAGTTCGACCCCGGTTCTGAACGAAGAATTTACATTTAGGCTACATTAGGCCCAATCGGGAGTTACCACTACTGATGTTTCACAGTTTCACAGGGTAGCAGGTTTTTTTGGGGAAGCAGTATACTTCTTAAAAAGAAATGTTACGTACAGGGGGGGGGGGGGGGGGGGGGGGGGGGGGGGGGGGGGGGGGGGGGGGGGGGGCGGGGGGAAATAGAGATCAGCCTGTATCTGTTCAAATTAAATTTATTTTCAGTCATATCACGGCGTTTTCCGGGGTAAGTAACCAGTACTTCTGATCCATTTATCCTGACACCAGCAGGTCAGCTTACCCCGCATTCCGAGCGCCATTATCACCACTATTAAATAGAATTAAGTTTCTTAATTTCGTTTAGACAGGCAATCAAGCGGCGTACATAATTTCAGGGTCACATGACTTGTCCCTCGGGGATTCTCGGAGTTTTGGCTCCAGTCGACCGTTTGTTAGCAGCAGTGCGTGCTTGTTCCTCGCAATAGCTGGACGCTTCTATTTCCGACCCACCCTCCCTTGTTTATGGTTGTTATATATTGTATTTTCCTGGGTAAGTAACCAGTGTTTCTGATCCATTTATCCTGACACCAGCAAGTCAGTCATAAGGTTTACCCCGCAATCCGAGCACCATTATCACCACTATTAAAGTATTTTCAATTTGAGTAGCTAGGTGTTTATATATGTAAAAACGGCCTTGCTAGTGAGAAGGTTTATTTATCAATGTGATGACCGTTCGTAAACGGAACAAGAGGTTGAGTCGGATCGAACGCTTCATAACCATTGCCCACATATAGATGCATTTTGACACATTATATTGCCATATACAAATATTTAACATTATACATTGTACAGGTATATCATATACTATTATATAGCTAGATGTTTATATATGTAAAAACGGCCTTGCTAGTGAGAAAGTGTATTTAGCATTGTGATGGCGCGTTCGTAAACGGTACAAGAGGTTGAGTCGGATCGAACGCTTCATAACCATTGCCCACATATAGACGCATTTTGACACATTATATTGCCATATACAAATATATTTTACATTGTACAGGTATATCATATACTATTATATAGCTAGATGTTTATATATGTAAAAACAGCCTTGCTAGTGAGAAAGTTTATTTAGCATTGTGATGGCGCGTTCGTAAACGGTACAAGAGGTTGAGTCGGATCGAACGCTTTATAACCATTTCCCACATGTAGACGCATTTTGACGCTTCTTAAGCAGACGACTTTTGAAAACATTATGACATGTTATTTAATAATTCTGAACCATTTTTCTATTACAACAAATCTGCAGTAGACGATTTTCACAAATCTATGGAAATGTTCTAAAACTGAAAGCATAATTATTAAATTAATTTTAAAACATTGTGACAAAGGGAGAAATTGCTCATGGTGACCAATTTCCCCTATTGCCCAGGGCCGGCCCTGACACAAAAAATGTTTGAGCCAATGCTTGAGCCATTTTACAAAAACTTGAGCCATTTTTGAGACATCTGAGCCAAAATCATGAGACATCTGAGCCATAAAAAATATTTCTTTGCAAGTTGATAGAGAGAGACAAAATACCTTATCATAGTTCACATTTATCTAAATGTTCATTTAGATGAGAATTTTACTGCAAACATAATGTTATTCATAATAAAAACTTTATATAAAAAAGGGGAACTAAATCAATATATGCTTTCGTTACTTTATTTGTCACATAATTGCTTAATGATTGTTGAAATCATAAAAAAAAAGTAAAAAAATATAAGGGGTACGATATTTTTGGCACACCCTGTACATTGTATTGCCACAACGTTTTCAACTTTTTTGTCCAATAAATAAACCTTCCTTTATAGAGATTTTCAATAGTTATGCCATGTTCAAGGTCGTCTGCAGTTGATTTGTTGTGTGTGAGAAAACGTTTATATGGGAACAATTTGAGATAGGTTACAAAGGGTACGTACCATGCACGAATGATTGAAATAAATAGCCGAGCCAATCCCTCTACGTGACTTTCTAACTCAAGACAGGGGCGTAGCTCCCTTTAGGCACTGTAGGCACGTGCCTACACATCTTTTCTAAAAATGCCCCAAAATGCAGCTGCGGCGATACACATCTGCGTAATGTATCGACCAGATCAGCCTGCGCTGTCCGCGCAGACTGATCCGGCCGACACATTCCGTCTAAGGGGGGGATACATAGAGTAGTGATTCCTGAAACAGAAAATCCACAGGAGGCGAAAAGTGTTTATCCGGGTATCCTGTGTGGTATGCTTAGGCTGATCCGGGACGATACTTTACGCAGAGTCCACAATGTTGATTTTCTCACGAGACGGCCTACACATTGATTATTGCCAAGCTACGCCCCTGCAAGATGTTTCATGTGGAAGACAGTGGTGCAGAGGTAGAGCGTCGGCCTCTCGTATTAAGGGTCCCGGGTTCGATTTCCTTGATCAGCGGGTTCTGACTTTCTGGGATTTTTCCGCACAAACGGCGCGAGTACTGGTTAAGTCTCCGGGAAGCAGATGATCGAGCTGAAAGCTTGTTTCGCAATCGATGTAAACATAAATAAGTTTAACCCTTTCTCACCTGCAGACGCGTTTAGACGCAATAGCAGCATACGACATTTGAAAATATTATGGCCAAAGGTGAAATGGCTCATTATGAGTCACAATTGGCCACAATGTTTTCAACTTTATTTAACAATTAAGCTATCTTTTATGGAGATTTTTCAAGCTTTTCATTATGTTTTCAAAATCGTCTGCTGCAGATTTGCTGTATGTTGGGAAAGGGTTAAAACTAAGATGTTTCATAGTTTTGCCTGTTATGTTTTCGAAGTCGTCTGCAGATTATGTGCTGTATGTAGAAAAGGGCTATGGTAGGGTTTACAAAGGGGACCCTTTACGAATGCCAAGGTTCGTATTATTGAAATCAATAGCTGAGGTAATCCCCATACGTGACTTTCCAACTCGAGTCGTTTACTCGGTAATGCCACCGTAATCTGTAAAACCAATTGAAATCCTATTTACTGTCGAATTAAGTTCATATCGTCCCGGTCTTATCTCAGGTAATATGTCACATTCACATCCACTTAAATACCTTTGCTCAAATCAGTTTTTATACGTTCTGCGTCAGGCCAACTGGAGTGTTTGCTGCAATGCAGTTATGGCATTATGTAAAGGTATGCCTAGGGTAAAGACATGAATTGATTATATTGTTTGATGTGTTTTACTCCGTTTACAACAATATTTCAGTTATATTTCAATGCTATACCTTGGTGATATACCTCAGTGATATACCTCGGTGATATACCTTGGTGATATACCTCGGTGATATACCTTGGTGATATACCTCGGTGATATACCTCGGTGATATATCTCAGTGCTATACCTCAGTGCTATACCTCAGCGCTATACCTTAGTGCTATACCTCAGTGCTATACCTCAGGGGCGTAGCTTTGAAATAATCAATATGTAGGCCGTCTCGTGAGAAAATCAACATTCTGGACTCTGCGTAAAGTATCGATCCGGATCAGCCTAAGCATGCCACACAGGCCTACCCGGATAGACACTTTTCGCCTCCTGTGGATTTTCTGTTTCAGGAATAACTACTCTATACATATATCCCCCCTAAGACGGAATGTGTCGGCCGGATCAGTCTGCGCGGACAGCGCAGGCTGATCTGGTCGATACATTACGCAGATGTCTGTCGCCGCAACCAGCCAGTCAAACCTGAGCGCCAATGAGGGAAGTCATTAATATCATTTTTTAAATGTCTTTGGTATGGCCCGTATAGACATGAAACAAGTTGAGATACGAGTTTTTAATATTCTTTATGCAAAAGAAGAAAAACAAAACAACATCCACTAGACTGTCTTACATTATGTCGGCACAGTGAAGGCACTGGTACATGTAGGACTCTGTGAAATACAAATGCCGACCTGAAGCTCCACTCTCTGCACATGTAAATTAATAATCCCGCGAGAAAACGAACATTGTGGACTCTGCGTAAAGTATCGACACTAAGCATGCCGCACAGGCTTATCCGGATAGATTTGTTTCGCCTCCTGTGTATTTTCTGTTTCAGGAATTATTACTCTATACCTCTATCCCCCTGAGACGGAATGTGCGGACTGTGCAGGCTGATTTGGGTCGATACATTACGCAGACGCCATTATGTTGGTTTTCTCGCTGGATAGCTCATATATGTTCGAATGATGGGTGGCATATCGTTTCCATTCGCGGATAGTCCAACTTAACCCTTTCCCACATACAGCAAATCAACAGCAGACGACTTTGAAAACTTTTTGTCAACAATCCTGAAAGTCTCTATAAATGAAGGTATACTTACTGCAAAATGTTGAAAACATTGTGACAAATGGAAAAATTGATCGTTTTGAGTAATTTCTCCTTTTGCCACAATGTTTTTAAAAGTCGTCTGCTGTAGTTGCGTCAACATGCGTCTGCATGATGTAAAGGTTTAAAGTTACCTTGCCAGTGAATTACTTTCTCTGATACCTCCGATTCGTGAGGATGTAAACAACAATTTTAAACACATTGATAGAGAAGGAGGAACATTGCCCATGGTAATAAGTTTGTTAACCCTTTCCCATCTGCAGACGAATTTGACGCAATAGCGGCAGACGACTTTTGAAAACATTGTGGCCGAAGGTGAAATTGCTCATGATGAGCAATTTCTCTTTTGGCCACAATGTTTTCAACTTTATTAACCCTTTCCCTCATATAAACGCTTTCTGACGCCTCTGCAGCAGACAGCTTTTTTGAAAACATAGTGACAAAAGAAGAAATTGCACAAAACGTGCAATATCTCCTTTTACCACAATGTTTTCCACTTTTTGTCATAGGTTATCCATTCAATTATAGAGATTTTCTATGTTTTGACAAAATACGTTCAAAGTCGTCTGCTGCAGAATTGCCGTATGAGGGAAAGGGTTAAACAATTAAGCTATCTTTTATGCAGATTTTTCAGGTTTTTGTCACTATGATTTTAAAGTCGTTTGCTGCAGATTTATTGTATGTGGGAAAGGGTTTAGATTGTTTGAGTCAGCGTTTACATCCTACTATCAATCAATCATGTATCCTAACGATATGATTTTGTCATACGATGTCTCAAATTGGAAGCATCTGTGCACAGAATACCAGATACGGGATTGAGTTGTACCAAACTTGAAAGATTGACATTAATATCGTGTTGAGCATATAGCTGTTTGTAGTGAAAGAGTCAGTCGTTATGCTATAGCTTTGTCTCTCTTTGTCATGTTAAAGACATTAATAATTCTAGGGATACTGTACAGTGTTGGTATGTATGTTTGGAGAGTTTGTCCGTCCTATCCTGTACATAGATTAGACACAGTTTGTTGTATTCGTTTGTTTGACCACCAACAGCTCCACCAAGTTCAAAAGAAATTTTAGTTTTATTCAAACACATACGCTCGTTTTGACCTGAGACTTATAGATTTGTTTTGATTCATAGCAAATCTTTATTTGGTATTAAAGCGACTGAAATCCAGATAGCAAAAACAAACAAAAAACTCGAAATTCGCCCTAAATGTTATTCTTTATGTTATCCAAGTAAAACCAGGGTAGAAAATGTATCGTTTTTTATCAATAAAGTGAACTTGAGTCGTTTTCAATTGTCCCGATGAAGGGGTTTCCTATTTAAAAAATACCTACCCCGTTACTGACAGGGTAGAAAAAGTATCGAAAACAAGAAAATCTCACCGATTATAGGGGTATGTATGTAATATGTCAGTTATCATATTTCAATGCCCCAAATACAAAAATAACACTTATTTTCTTATAATTTGATTTTTTTTTTCGACAGTTGGGTATCTGGAGTTCAGTTGCTTTAACAATACAAACTTATAGCCAATTATTAAACAAAATAACATTTAACATGATACAAGGTTATGTACAAGAAAAGTAAGCATTTTTAATGCAGTCCAGAGTAAAACCTCCTGGCTATTCGCGGTGGTAATGGTAGAGAGCATGCGGGCAAGGCACAGTTCCAATCTGACCGACATGTATTCACGATATCTTACAGGGATATAATAGCGTAGCGAATATAAGGATACGATTTTAAACAGATTGGGAACAGTTTCTAGTCCAGTCACTCGGTTGACATCACTACTTTTGTTGTGATATCACGCATACGAGCCGTTTAACCCTTTCCCACATAGAGCAATTCTGCAACAGACGACTTTGAACAAACGTTGTCAAAGAATAGAAAATCTCCATAATTGAATGGATAACCTATGACTAAAAGTGGAAAACATTGTGGCAAAAGGAGAAATTGCACTTTTTGTGCAATTTCTTCTTTTGTCACTATGTTTTCAAATAGCCGTCTGCTGCAGAGGCGTCAGTAAGCGTCTATATGAGGGAAAGGGTTAACAAAAGAAAACCAACATTGTGCACTCTGCGTTAAGTGTCGACCCGGATCAGCCTGATCATGCCACACGGGCCTACCTGGACCGACACTGTTCGTATCCTGTGGATTTTCTGTTTCAGGAATAACTACTGTATACATCTATTCCCCTAAGACGGAATGTGTCGGCCGGATCAGTCTGCGCGGACAGCGCAGGCTGATCTGGTCGATACATTACGCAGATGTCTGAAAACATATGTGCCGTCCCTCGAGAAAACCAACATTGTGGACTCTGCGTAAAGTATCGACCCGGATCAGCCTAAGCGCAGGCTAACCCGAACGAACACTTTTCGCCTCCTGTGGATTTTTCTGTTTCAGGACTCGTTGCTCTATACCTCTATCTCTCTGAGACGGGATGTGTCGGCCCGGATTAGCATGCGCGTAATGCGCAGGCTGATCTGGGTCGCTACATTACGCGAAGTCCATACTAATTGTTTTCTCGTGGAACGGCTTATATAATGTGGTAAATGGAGTAAAATTATTATATACCAAACCACGACTATACGGCAATATGTACATTTATAAAAAAAAAACATGGCTTTCAAATGTACTCACTTTATCTTCCAGAAGAGAAATAATTTAAGATTATATTTGTTCATAAAGAGCTATATTTCTTTGACCCGGAGATGCATTTAGCTCTACAGAACATATAGGTTACATTACACAAATAAATTCCTTCTGTATTTCCATGTAAATCGACCAGTTTCAGTCCTCAATTGTCACACTTTTTAAGCTTTCCTAGTGCAGAATACCATATATCATTGAAAATAGTTATCTCTAAGCTTTAAAACAATCTAAAGAAAATGGGGGTCATGTATTATGCAAAAAATAACTCACCAGGCGAAAATGGTTACCGTCATTTCGGACCAAATCGGTTCCGGACCAAAACGTAGTTTAACATTCTTTACTTTCACTTTCAAGCAAGGTCAAAATACTTCAAGTGATCAAATTAATCATTTCCAGTACATCCTATATACATTTACAATGATTTTAAACTTAATGTCATATATTCAATGCATTCTGGTGATGGTATACACTCATTTCTACACAAACAAAGGTTGTTTAGGGACTATTTTGGTAGATCAGCATGACAGCGGATGTATTCGGCCTTATTTGACCTATAGACTGGCGGTAAAGTCTCAACCGCGTCTTCACATTAAGGCAGATGTCACTAGGCAGTGCGCATATCTGTTTATTTCATATATAGTATTATTTCAAATTTCTAGACAGTCCCATTAAATTAATCTTTTGTTTGAATTATGACGAATTGGATGGGTCGTTTGGATTTTCATTCAGAAATCCCCTTTCTCAGAAATCAGCTCAAATATTTACATGAACTTCTTGTTGTCGAATACGGTGCAGGGTTGAGTACAGAGTGTTACTGATCTATGATGATCTCACTAAATCTGTATTCATCAATGCAGTTAAGTCGGGTTCCCTAACGAAGGTCAAACGTTAAGGTCAAAGACGGGGACAAATCGAACTGTATTCTCCGATAAGTCAACACAACATGTTTGTTACAGACAGTTATGATAAAGTGGGATTTTATAAATGAGCGTCTTAAACTCATGGGCAACATTAATGCATTAAGGTTGTTATGATATGATATATATATATGCACCGTTCCACGAGAAAACCAACATTGTGGACTCTGCTTAATGTATCGATCCAGATCAGCCTGTGCAGTCCCCGCAGGCTTATCCGGTCCGACACATTCCGTCTCAGGGGGAAAGAGAATGATTACTGAAACAGGATATCCACAGGGAACGAAAACTGTCTGTCCGGGTTAGCCTGCGCGGAATGCTTAGGCTGATCCGGCTCGATGCTTTATATACGTTTAGTGTACTGTACTTATTAACATATGGGCCCGTATTCAGGAATCATTCGAAATACTAATACATGTACTTAATTTGAATTATTTTCTAAATTCCAAAGTAGTAGCATTTCTAAATGGCTAATCCACGTCGAAACAACGTGGTTTAGCCAATCCGGAATTGAAGAACTTGTTGGAATCTAGAATATAAAGTATACAAATACGGGTCTGGATCGACATCATCAGAAATGGTGATTAATTGATTGATTTGGGTTTAACACCATTTTCATTTTTTTACGTCATATCATTTCGGCCAGTTCACCTACGCATTGTGTTTCATGGCTTTCTCACACCAGTTCTCCACACATCATACTTTCCAGGCAACTGGCTGCTTTTCCACATAGACTGTTAGCCAATTGGTGGAAGACGAATGACTCTTGTCAGATTTACTTTTGTCAAATGTCAGAAAAAAAATGTTGGCCGAGCTGTCAATCCAGGGGTTGTGAGTTCGAACCCCGTCTAGTTCAATATTCTTTTTGACATTTGACAACAGTCACTGTGACAAGCGTCATTCGTCTTCCACCAAACAGTCTATGTGGAAAAGCAGCCAGTTACTTGGAAAGAATGTTGTGCGGAGTAATGGTTTAAGAAAGCCAGAAAAACACACGAGAAGGTGAATTGGGACGCCGTGATATGACTGAAAAATTGTTGAAATTATGAGTAATTTCTCCCCTCGCCACAAGGTTTCCGAAAGACGATTGCTGCAGAGGTGTTTTAAAGCGTCTGAATGTTCGAAAAGGGTTAAAGTCGCGTGAAGCAGGATCTGGTTTTTTTTTAGGTAAATGGAAGGTAATAGGAGTGAGTGAGCATTGAATTCAGTAAAGGCATCGTAATTATACTTTTACCTTAGGGGATGATATCCGTCTGTCCTGTTTTACCGACAAATAACTCAACTAATAAAACTAAATAAAGGAGGGAATTGTTGGTAATGCATACTTCTCTTTTTTAAAGGATGTTTTAAGCAATTTAAAAACTATTAATATATTTGTTAGTGTTTTTCCATGTTTTATTAGTGACAATTAAACCCTTTCGCAAATGCAACACGTATGCAGAAAACGAATTTGAAAGCATGAGGGCAAAACTGAGTAAATTTTCTTTAATTGAAAGTATAATTATTGAATATAATTGATAACAATTTTAAACAATGTTTTTTAAAAACAATGCGTCCGAAAGAAATTGGTTTGCATGTTGGGAAAGGGTTAAATCTGGAATAATATAAAGTGACGAATAAGGTAACGGGTAAAATAAACAATCATTAGTATCATTCGTGTAAAAGAGACACTTAGAGTGAAAACAAGGCTTTATTAGTCTATAATACCAAGCATTTGGTTTGCTGTTCCGTGCGTAATGGAAAATAAATGACCCAAAGAAATAACCATTTTATATCGTGCTAGTTGATATTATGCGAGGACGCTAATGTGCGAGAAATGTAGAAGACATCCAAATATTGTGTGATTCCGATTTCTATCATCTTTGATCGGGTTCGTGGAAATGTTCCCGTATTGCAATACACATACTAATAGTGACAGGGTCACTTGTTAAAGTGTTCCGTTTTCCCAGGACAAGATGGCTTTTAACCGTTGGCTTTTCATTGTTATGCATTACTCAGCCTTGCTTTGTGTGTTTCAATGGTGTTTTACGCTACTTCAACAATTGTTCAGGTATATCATGGCGTTTCCTAGGTAAGTTACCTAGTTTCTTCGTTAAAGTGTTCCGTTTCCCCAGGACAAGATGGCTTATAACCATTAGCCTTTCATTATAAAACCCATTACTCAGTCTTTATTTTGTTTGTTTCAATGGCGTTTTACGCTACTTCAACAATTGCTCAGGTATATCATGGCGTTTCCTACGTAAGTTACCTAGTTTCTTTGTTAAAGTGTTCCGTTTTCCCAGGACAAGATGGCTTATAACCATTGGCCTTTCATTATAAAACCCAGTACTCAGTCTTTATTTTGTTTGTTTCAATGGTGTTCTAGCCACGTCAACAATTGTTCAGTTTAGGTAAGTTACCTAGTTTCTTCGTAAAAGTGTTCCGTTTTCCGAGGACAAAATGGCTGATAACCATCGGCTTTTCATTATAACCAGTACTCAGTTTTTACTTTGTTTGTTTGAATGGTGTTTTACGCCACTCTCAACAATATTAAGTAAGTTACCTGCACTACTGGTCAATATATCTCGACACTAGCGAGTCAGTCGGTATGCTTACACCATAATCCTGAGCACCAGAGATGCAAACCCATTACTACAATTTTAAAGGCTTTGGTATGACCCGGTCGGTGATAGAACAGCAATCTCCAGCACCGGAGCTGGACGCTCTACCACTACACCATCAATGCGGGTTTTCAAGATCATCGGCTGGGTATCGAATCCGCGTAATCCCGCACCCCCTAAGAAACGCTCTAGCACTAAACCACCGAGGCAGTCTAATTTCTTACATACAGTTCTCTTGGAAGATAGTAACAGAAGCAGGGGAAGCACTTCTAATACCTTTATTCAGTTCCTTTCAATATTAAACAACGTTTTTTCTAGATTTAACAACACGGTCTAATACCTTAATTCAGTTTCCTTTCAATATTAAATCAACATTTTTTCTAGATTAGACAACACGGTCTACATGTGTATTTAGTCGTATGTGACGTATGTCCAAACATCACTGATATAAATACATGTAATATATCGTTTGTTTGAAATGTACATACACACTTACCTTCTGTTTTCTAATCAAACGAAACTTTAAAAGATCGATGGTTTCAGAAGAGTTCAGTCTTTAAATTCTGATTACGTTTAGTACAATATTTATATTTTCTTTAAATTCAACATTGTATAAGATGACACTGAGATACTCTCGTCGGACTGAAGGTCACTGCATTAACACGATTTGGAATAATTATGTATTGTATCTATACACTCATATACATGCACGAACAAGATAAAAAAACACATCTACAGTGATGAAAGAAAATATGTTCGTAAGAAACACCAGAACGTTACCAACCTACATGTAAAAGTATA
Organism: Serripes groenlandicus; assembly: GCA_031761405.1. NCBI lineage: Eukaryota > Metazoa > Mollusca > Bivalvia > Cardiida > Cardiidae > Serripes > Serripes groenlandicus. The sequence goes on along the minus strand of JASEVX010000009.1, from coordinate 15,071,043 downwards.
TAACTAAATAGCATTTGTGTAAGTAAAATGTAAGAAAAATGATCACCTCATGTAGATCACCTCATGTAGATCTTTTTCTACAAGTGTAATGATTTCTCAGGTTATATCAGTGATTCGCTAATGTATAATTCTAATAAATAGATCGATATCATTTATTGTTTTAACTTAACATAGTGTACTAGTTACATTCATTTATTCATTCATATCTTTATTTCCTCAAAATTACAAGAAAGAGTGACATGTACATAATAATTAATTACAATCAATGTATTAATAAGATAAGTACACAGAGAGAGAGAGAGAGAGAGAGGAGAGAGAGAGAGAGAGAGAGAGAGAGAGAGAGAGATGAGAGAGAGGAGAGAGAGAGAGAGAGAGAGGAGAAGAGAGAGAGAGAGAGGAGAGAGAGGAGAGAGAGAGAGAGAGAGAGAGAGAGAGAGAGAGAGAGAGAGAGAGAGAGAGGAGAAGGGAGAGAGAGAGAGAGAGAGAGGGAGAGAGAGAGAGAGAGAGAGAGAGAGAGAGAGAGAGAGAGAGAGAGCGCGCGTGAGAGAGAGAGAGAGAGAGAGACAGAGAGAGAGAGAGTGAGAGAGAGAGAAAGAGAGAGAGTGTGTGTGAGTTCTTGTAAAACTATGAACAAAGTAGGAATGGAAATAAATTTCCATCCTATAGTTCAGAACAAAGTAGACTATTTACACATATTGCCATAGCATGTACAGTAGTACTCATAGCATATACGAGGATGAACAAAACATAGATATTTAAACTATATACTAATCAATTGTTATGGTACAACGCAATATCAAAACGTTCAATCTTGGTCGATTAATTTCTATGAATAAAAGAGTCAAACGTAGAAAAGATGCTTCTCGAATATATTTAGCTGAATTCATCAATGTTTTCTTGGTTATCACTTTTTAAAAGTTCAACAAATTTATATGTTTTATTTTCCTGTAATTAACATAACAGACACATGGCATCGCAAGTGTGAACTATTTTGCCTAAAACTTTATGATTCACGAAATTCGATAAAAAATTACCAGACACCTCAAACTATGTTATACCTTTTTTTATCTGCAACAACATTGTCGTCAGTTAATATGATGCATGTGTTGTCATTCAATAGTTTTAAGTTCAAAATGGATAGCCCATGCCCTTCTGATGCATTTGTTCATAACATCAATTCCCGAAAAACAAACAGTAACATCTATTTCCTGAACATATGCCATTTGAGGGATAGCTTTAAATGAACAAAGTGCTAAGACCAGCCCCCCCCCCCCCCCCCCCCCCCAACTAATTTTAATAAATAATTTAAATGTCAGCATGGCATTAATTCAATCTCTCTGTCTACCATAGCTCCCCATTACTGCACATCATTCTATTTAGACTTTGAGAGATATCTTGAATGTTATTGATTTTATATATAGTTAGTGTAAGTGTCACTTAAAATGTGTAATGTATGGCATTTTTCCTGCCTCGTGAAAGACAACGGTAGTAATGACTTCTCCACCTTGGCGCTCAGGATTTTGGTGTTAGCATAACGAACGACTTGCTGGTGTCAGGATACATGGACAAGTAGTACTGTGACTTACCCAGGAACGCCGTGACATAACGAGAAAATGGTTGAGAGACACCTAACAAACCAAACGAATTATTTGTTAACTTGAAACTTTTTAAGAATCTGTTTATGTTATGTTTTATTTGGTATGGTTAATCGACATATATATACATTACATTAACTAACCTCCCATACGCGCGCCACCCTCCTTTATCTCTTTCTTCTCTCTTTACATCTCTTTCTCCCTCTTTCTCCCTCTTTCTCCCTCCCCTCTCTTGCTCTCTCTCTCCACTCTCTTTTAAGTATCTGTTTCTCGTATTATAAATTACAAAGCTAGAGTAAGCTGATCTTTTCTGAACATGTTAAATATTCACCGTGCTTCCTGTAAATCAATCTTTATTGGAGAGGACCTACAATAAGCTATGAGCTTTCAGTCCAATCCATGTCTGCATTGTGTATTTCTTGATGTTACCTACTATGTAAAAATATATGAGAATTAAATATGTTTAAACTAAACCAAACGAATTCAGCCTACTGATATAACTAAATACTAAACCGAATTGAGTTGTAAACAACGGAACACTTCATCGAGAGCTTCTGTATCATTTGTTGCTTTGTCCAATAAAAAGGCTCTACAAATAATCGGAAATCTGCATCCTGGGGAAAACACGAGAAACGTTTTGGAGCGATCTTGTACAGCGCTATTCCTGATTATGTCTTCTTAAATTGCTCCATCAAATAAGTGTCCCTGAAATTTAAGTGTCGCCAGCAAGAAACGGGACTTTGCCGTCGGGAATTGGCGGTGCCAGAGAGTACCAGAGTCGGATGTAATGATAAATATGCAAGCTACATTGCTATTTTTGTCATTTTTATCAAATGCATTGTTGTGTATTTTAAAATTGGTTTAGACTTAAACATCGACAAACGTATTATTATAGAGTGTTAACGGTAACATACACAATTGATGGTTCGATACGACATCAGATGTGTTTTATGTGGGAAAATACTTGCCTCATAAATACATGGTTTTACCGAACAGCAAAGATTAAGATAAATGAACTTGTTTTATTTATATTGTTGTAAATGAAACTGGGTTTTTATTATATCCCCTTGTCCGTTCTGAATACTCCTCTTTAAAATTATATCACTGTCATGATATTTACCGTTGGCCCTTTCCTATATAAAGACGCTTTCGGAACCCTATACAGCAGACGACTCTTGGAAACATTATGGCAAACTGAGGAGAATCTATTTGTCACAATGTTTTCAACTCTATTCGATTATAATATTTTCATTTAGAGAAATTGTCCATAGTTGTGTTGTAAAATGTGGGAAAGGGTTATGGGAATGCTTTGTTGTTTTCTAAAATTGTGTTTGACTTAAACATCGACTCACGTATTATAAAAAGAGTGTACACATGCTCGCTTTAATGGTTCGATACGATGTTTGAACATCAATTACGCCTAAATACGAATCAATATCAATTAATAAAACGGTTTTATATTTAATTTGATAATGATTATCTATAGACGTTTTACGACAAACTTACTAATTGCCACATGCAGTTACATGTCAACGCATCTGCAGCATACTTTTAAAAAACTTTCATTCACACATGATTGCCTAGATGATTTCTGCTACAGATGTGATGTATATGGGAAAGGGGTTCGGGTATCATAAATTGTTTTGACGACACCAACAGCTAAAACTATTGAATTGATTTTATTTATATTGTTGTAAATGATTCTGAGTTTTTATTATATCTCCTTGTCCATTCGGTGATCAATACTGCTCTATAAAACGATATCGCTGTCATGATATTTCCTGTTGAAATCACAGTTGCGAACGCTTCTAATGACATTCCTGCATGCGTCCACTTTTTAAATCATTGTAAAATGTCCGTACTTGTATTCTTTCCATCAACCATACTACTTAAACAAATAAACTGATCCTGAATTTCGGGCAAGGATTTGTTTTATTATGGCGTACAAACAGTGCCATCAAAACTAATATGCATTAGACGAAAACACATAATTTACATAAAATGAGTTATATTTTACAAAACTGCACGGACGTCATGGTGGCAATATACATTTGCCTAAGGGTCAGCATCAGGTCTACATTGTCGAGTAATAACATCGACAACAACTGCGACAGGTCAATATTGTCGAATGATAACGTCACTATTAACTGTGACAGGTCTACATTGTCGATTAATAACGTCAGTTGACAACAACTTTCACAGGTCTACATTGTCGAGTTATAACATCAACAACATCATGCCCTTCACGTGGTCAGGTCAACGTTGTCGTGTAGTAGTTGCAACAGATGAATGTCATTAACTGTGACGATTCAATATTGATGAGTAGTTACTTCATCAGTATCAGGCCCCTGACACATTGACAGGTTAACTTTGTCGATTAGTAACTCCAACAATACCATGGCATTCACTGTATTTAACCCTTGTGTATCTTCACATATATAGTAGGACCATAATACAATGTTTTAAATTAACTACACTCCTACAACCACATTCCGTTAAACTTAGTTTGATTACAAGTGATTACTTAATTGTTTCTAATATATTTTAAATGGTGCGTTACTCTAAAGATGTGGTCTTTATCGCACCTGCAGAATTTAACCCACAATTCTTTGCAATTAATTGTTAATTTGTATTTGTTATTTGGCAGCATCAGAGTTTATTTGCCCTTGTTTTGTCTCGTGACCGTTTTATTGTTCTTTAAACATTAAAACTGTATCCGATGGTATTCTAGCAGACCTTAATTTATCTTCTACGGTGTTACATATTTGAATACCCTGATCACTTAACCCTACTTCCCTTGCGTAGAAAGACTGTTGTGTGGAGTTATAGTGTGAGATAGCTAGGAAACACATGAGTAGGTGAACTGGCCGCCGTGATATGACTGAAAAACTGTTGTAAACGGCGTTAAACATCAATCAATCAATCAATCGATCAATCAATAACCTACTTCCTAATACAGATGACGTCTATTGTAGGTGACTACGTTTGAGAAATGAACCACCTTTCCCATATTCACAAATCTGCAGCAGACGACTTTGGAAACATTTTGTGTCAGAAATATCGACATTCTCTATAAATGAAGGAACAATTATCAAATACAGTTGAAAACATTGTGGCATAAGGACAAATTGCTCAATTTCGCCCTATACGACAGTGCTTCTAAACTCCGACTGCTGCAGAGGCGTAAGAAAACGTCTGTTTAAGGGAAAAGGTTTACGTGAAGGGAAGGAACTGCTTATAACGATCAGTTTCCATTATTCGCACACTATCGAATCGCCCTCTTTGTAGATGGATGACGGTTGTCTAACATCCAAAATTACCCAAACACATCGGCATCGTAAAGAAGAAATTTTATGGACGATGAATCCATAAAGCACTTCTTTTTAGCCATTAAAAATTACAGCCTCATCTTGATAAACGGGAAATAGAGATCTTTATTGTTTCTAACACTGTTACAATAGACTCAATTTTCCTAAATGTCTTCCTCTATGCTTGTGTACAGTTTTTACTGCATACTATCAGATTTCGGAATAAAAGAAATAAAAAGTGACAGTGTTTTTGAATATATTTGTGACGTGTATAAAGGTTCTGTGGAACCTATATGAGACTGTAATAACTCCTTCAGTTAGGCTTCGACTAAGCTTCAATACGCACTGCGAAAGTAGGGAGGGGTGTATTAGCATTGTCCGAACACATTGACGCAAAGTCGAGTGCTTGGTTTGTTAGGTCAATCGGAACTACTCCCTAGGTCTATTGTCTGAAACTTTGCTGTCAGAAGATATTGCATTCTTCTCCCAGATGCAGCTCTCCTCAATATGAAAACCAACATTGTCGACTCGGCGCCAAATATCGACCCGGATCAGCCTAAGCATGCCTCACAGGCTAACCCGAACAGACACGTTTTGCTTCCTGTGGATTTTCTGTTTCAGGAATCATTACTCTATACCTCTATCTCACAGAGACGGAATGTGAAGGCCCGGATTAGTCTGCGCGGACTGCTAATTTACTGTATGTTGATTGAAAGGATTGAATACAAATTAAATTTTTAATCAATCATTTCGTCCAATATACAGTAAAGTACGGAGGTGACGACCTTCAAAATGTATAAGGGAAAGATGAAATTCTCTTCTCTGTTTTTTAAAACTCCCTTTAAATGAAAGTACAATACTTGAATAGAGTTGCAAACATGGTGGCAAAAGGAGAAATTGCTCATTGTCATTTTGTCTTAATGTGATCATAATTCGTCTGCTGCAAATGCGCTTGCATGATAGAAAGTTTTAAGGACAAGTTCATCATACCATCACGTACCATCACGTATCATGTTTAAAATTAACCTTTCCGTTGAAATTCTATTTTGGGGTTTGACTGGAAAAAGGGCCGGTAATTATATTGTTTCAACGCCGAATTTCATATCGGTAGACTCGATTTTTCATGTATAAAAAGGGTTTGACTATTTTCATAACTTAAATGCAAACAATGACGATTGCAGTTGAGACAGTTCGTGAGTCTGTATTGATTGCGGAAACCTCAATATTGCCATTGGTGCCGAAAGAGTTACAAGAACATATATAAAATGAGTTGTAAATATTGTGACGAAAAGAGATATTACTCCTTGCCCTTTTAGCATTGTACTTTCAACGTTCGTCTCTATCATATGCGTCAAAACGCGTTTGCATTATATTAAAGGACAATTAAGTGCGACGTTTATTATACCGACACGTATCATGTTTGAAATGTGGCTCTCTGATACACTTGTAAAATTATGCCGTTTTCACTGTGACTATACTATTTGTTAAGGTCAAATTACGCCAAATACATCCGCGGTAATGCTGATGTACTGATCTCAGGCCAAATAGTCCCTAAAAAGAAAAGTTGTTTGCGTAGAAATTAGTTTATACAATCACCAGAATGCATGGAGTATATGACATTGCTTTTAAATTTGTTGTAAATGCGTATAGGATGCACTAGAAATGATTGATTTTATCACTCTAAGTAGTTTGACCTTGTTTGAGAGTGAAAGAAGAGAATGCTAAACTCTGGTTTTGTTCGGGCCCGATTTGGTCCAAAATGACGGTAAACATTTTCGCCTGGTGAATTCTTTCTTGCATAATACATGCCCCCCCTCCCCCCCCCCCCCCCCACCCCCCGCCCCCACTCACGCCCTTCCCACCACCACCGCCCCGTTTTCCTTTGATAGTTTTAAAGGCTAGAGGTAACTCTTTTCAATGATATATGGTGTTCTACATGATAAACGCTCAGAAAGTGTGACAATTAAGGAGTGAAAGTGGTCGATTTACATGGAAACAAGGAAGTAATTTATTTAGTGTATTGTAACCTTAATTGTAAATCCCGATAATAATTACCACATCGCCATACGTGAACATGCACTTATAACCTGTATATATATGAATGGTGTTGTGGCTTCTATGATTCGTATTTCATTTAAGTCATTCCACGAGAAAACCAACATTATTGACTTTGCGTAAAGTATCGACTCAGATCAGCATAAGCATGCCGCGCAGGCTAACCCGGACAGACACTTTTCGCCTTCTGTGGATGTTCTGTTTCAGGAATCATTACTCTATACCTCTATCCCCCTGAGACGGAATGTGTCGGCCCGGATTAGCCTGCGCGAACTGCGCAGGCTGATCCGGATCGATACATTACGCAGAGTCAATAATGTTGGTTTTCTCGTGGAACGGCTCATTTAAATCATGGCGTTACTTCGTTAACTTACCGGTACTGGTAGTACCTTTATTCTGACACCAGCGCATTAAACAGTCGTTTCAAACAATACAGATTCGGATGAGTCAGCTCGTTAACGATCTGTCTCAACCGAAATCAGCATTGCTTGCCTTTTAGTTATCACAATATTCTAAAACTCTTATACACGAAGAATGGAATCACCCGATTTTTTTGAACATGGAAGAGTCTACTTAAGGTAGTAGGACCCTAATGGGCATCATTTCAAACTATGATCAACTTGATCATTTCTTAAAGTATCATTTTCTGAATTCAAAAACAAAATTTAAAAGAAATTTACTGTCAAATAACACTTTTATTTTAATTTTAATTACCCTACCCCCCTTTCAGAATTTTCGATAAAAACGACATCACCCGAGAGACAAGAATATTATAATCCTGAAATAATTAATCGAAGGACTCAAATCTGTTACGTATGGATTTCAGAAGAAAGCAAAGGGAATGCTATCAGTATGCTGTTTTAAAACCTATCTAAACAGAAGGCTTCAGTTAGATGATACCAAGGAACAGGCGGGAGAGCAAAACAATTTCCACCGGGGTATCTTTAGCAGCACCCTGGGGTTATTAAGAGCCATCGATGGCGCTAATTCGCAGTGATTGGGTTACGAATCGTAAAATAAACGGACAATTATGACGTCGAGGGAATAACATTTAACCCTTTCTGCTTTATCAACCAACATGCGGACGCATCTTTAGCGTCCCTGCAGCAGACCACCTGTGGTTAGCTTTGTGGCTAATGAAACGGGGCTCCTGATGAACAAATTTGTCTTTTTCTCAAACGTTTTCATTTCTATACAATATTTATTATTTCACTTATTGAGATTTCAACAGTTTTCATACCTTAATGAGTTCACAGAAGTCGTTGGCTGCAGATCCGGAAATGTGTTAACCCTTATATTGACGGATTAGGTATTTACCATGTGTGTATAATACATCCCAAACGGAGATTCTTTATTGTTGTTTTTTTCTGTAAAATATTCTTGTAACTTGCTTGATCTCATTGTGTTTGAGTGTTAAAATGTTCATTAATGCCCAGCAATGTCATGATACGAATCCCTTCAGAAAAAGCTCCCCATGTACGCGTGTCATAGAGCTGCGGGAACCAAGGGGAGAATCAACATTTAAACGTGCATCTTAAGAATTGTACAGTCGTGTCGTCGGGAAAAGAGAGGAGACTTTTCATCCACCTACGTACAGGTGCTGCTAAGATTAGACCGCTCATTCACACAGTCTCGTTTGAGCATTACTTTACAACACCATCTTGCATAGCCCTAAGGAAACAGTTAGACAACATAACGGGTAGAATTGAGCAACTTTGAATTATTATGGGCATCAAGTGCTGCTGCATATTATTATCCATAGGCCCTTTTCGGATGTTGCAATCCGACAATATTGGCATGATAAAGATTGCTGATAATTGTTGACGAGCAACTAGAGGTGTAATTAGTAATTAAGAGTCATTAGGCATATTGTAAACCGTGGATAGAGCCATTCCCGAGATTGCACGTGTGTCAGGTTTTTATGATATGGGTAAAAGCCGGTTATTGATTGTGTTTTTACTAATTTGTTATCATTGAACACAATATATATGCAGCAGACTACTTTAAAAACATTACTGCAAAAGATGTGAAAAACTGCTATAATCGAAGTTATATTCATTGCATAGAGTTGAATATATTGTGGCTAACGGATACATAGCTCATTAAAATACATGACCAATGCCTATTTTGCCACGATATTTTCAAAAGCCGTCTAACGCATATGGGAAAGGGTTAAATGTTTTAATGTTTGTAATGAAGATCATTCGTGATATTGTTTTAGATATCTTCTGCTTGCTGTTACGTCGGTAAGCGACGTCTTTACGTTCTGCTTGGTTTCTTTTCATTTCTTTTGTTTTCAGTTCAATGTCCTCTTTCATTTACTAAGATATTTGCTTTTTTTGTTTTTGGAGGGGTTTACGTCATTTTCAACCTAATTTCAGTTATATCACGGTGACAGTTCACAGATTCATGTGTAAAAAAACATTTACAAGGCTATGAAATGTGCGCTGCAAAGGACACACCAACATAACCTTTCCGCAGTGACTAGGGCCCGAACCTGGGACGTCCGGTTTCAAATCCCCGACGCTAAATACTCGGCCACGGCGGATTCCTACCTAAGTTATATTGGAGTCATATCTGCGCACGATAAACCATATTAAATCAAGTAAAAAAGCAAAAATACGAAATCAATGGTCAAATCATGCACTGTTTATTTCCACCCTCGTAAATGAATCTTACATTCGTAGTTTTGAGGATAAAACACCCAGATCAGCATGATTTGGCTACTGATCGTCTGATTAATTGATTGATTAATTGATTGATTGATTGATTGATTGGGGTTTAACGTCGTTTTCAACAATTTTCAGTCAGTTCATCTAACCATGTGTTTCCTGGCTTGCTCACACCAGTACTCCACAAAACAGCTTTCCCAAGCAACTGGCTGCTTTTCCACATAGCTTATTAGCCCATTAGTGGAAGACGAATGACCCTTGTCGCATTAACTTATGTCAAACGTCGCAAGGATTGTTGGCCGCGCAGGAGTTCGAACTCACAAACCCATTATTAACAGCCCGCGTCAGCACCAACTAAGCTTCCGGGGCTCGGCTGTTTTATCTGAAATATGCACTGTAAATGCAAGGAGTGATAACGAGCCCATTAAGCCTACCTATATCTATCAAGTAATTGTTTTCAATTAGAAAAGGCTTAGACGGTTCATCTATGGTAGAGAGACAGCAATTAGGCATAATACCGGTCTTGCCAAAACATAAAAAGGTGGTAGATAAAAATTTATCGCGAAAATGCCGATACCCCTTAGCCCTTTCACACATACGAAGAATCTCCAGCACAATTTGGAAAAATATCTCGAAAGGAAAGTATAGTTTATAATTGCGTTGAAAACATTGTGTGACAAAATAGGAAATTATTCATTATGTTGAACTTCTACTTTTGTCATAATCTTTTTAAATTTATCTGCTACAGATGCAACAACATGTGTTTGTATGTGGGAAAGGTTTAATTGTTTATCATGTAATAAAAATTAAATTATATTATCTTGGAAACAAAGGCCTTGCTCAAAACAGTTGCTGTTCCCAAATTATGTTCGGAAAGCCGCCGGTTTCAACATAGCGTCTGATAAAAGGCATTCAATGAATATCCACCTTCGAACATTTGAGCTCGGTGACGATTAAGACCATATAATGTACATCCTCACAGTTACATCTGGCGCTGCATGTTCGCCAATTAGTCACAGACGCTTATTAAGAAACGTTTGACAAGCCATGCCCAATTTGATAAAATTACATTGATGCAATGCAGGATGAATACTACGGAGAAAAGTGATGTAAAATTTAGAGAAATAAAAGTGTGATATTAAAACAGCATGAGAAGATCACCGGGAATTTATAAACTGATGTCATGTTTGCTCCATTTCCCACGAACGTTTGAATGATCGACGACTACACCAGAGTCGACCCTATAAATATGATATGAAGGAACCAGGTTAATTAACATATCACGTGTTCAGGGATGGCATGCCGGGATACTGTCTTGTTGCTCAATTTATTTCTACAATTAGTGGCCATAATTAATTTGCCAAGTTAATTGATAGCAATTTACGGCCGTCATTAGGCGATAAGTTTTGTAATAAATAAGTCTACTGAGATATGGACGGATAAGGATAACACTGGACGGTGTCCAAATGATAGACTAGCAGAGGTAATTGAAGAACGTGTTGAAACGATGATTATTGTTTTAACCTTGTGGCACTTCCAAATGTTACAGACAGCATTGGTGAATTACTCATATATATGGGTTCTTAGGTAATATCGGTGAAGTATATTCATTGGTTGTATTGGTCATAGACAATAATCATATAACACATGTAACAATAAAGATTAGTGTTAGATTTTGTTTAAAAGCTTGTAAAATATTTATAGGCGTGCTTTGTTTGCCTATGCTGCTTTAGTTAATCTGTTATGTAAGTTATATTTCTAAATGTCGTAAACTATATAGTATAATTGAAATGTTGATATATTTATAAATTATGTATGTGTAATACATATCGAGGGCTTGGCGTGAAACGGTTTTAACTTAAAATCTATTTTGAAAACACTGGTTTAGGGGCAATTTTGACCCCTTTGTAAACAATACAAATTTAGGTGCCATTGTATCAGAATTTTAAAGTCATGAATACCATGATAAACACACGTTGTTTATAGTTTATAGTTGTTTATAGTTTATAGTTGTTTATGGTCGCGAATGACGGGATTAAGATATTCTCTAGGAATATTTGTAATTACGAGTTTAGTTGCTTTTGATTGTTAAACCTTTGATAACATATGTATTCGATTTACATGAATTGATTGATTGATTGATTGATTGATGTTTACGCAGCTATCAACACTTTTTCAGTTATGTTAGTTATATTACGGCGTTTCCTGGTTGCCAGTACTACTGTTCCATTTATCCTGACGCCCGTTTGTCAGGCGTACCTCTAAACACGCAAACCTTGGCACAAAGGATATCCAGCCATTTCAATCGTTTTTTTTTTTAAACTTTCATATGACCCGGCCGGGATTCGAAAACACAACCTCCCGCACCTGAGGCGGACTCTCTACCACTAACTACACCATCGATTCACATGGATATTTTGATGCTTCACGAGCATCCTCCAAAGTCTTCTTCGGGAATGTATTCAAGTTCCATATACATTGATCTAAAATGTAAATGCCTCATCCGATCGTGTCACATTACATCGATAAATAATAAATTGAAAGGTCCCGAGTTCGAGTCCCGTGATTAGCGGGTTTTGGCTTTAGGATTTTTCCACACAAACAGCGCAAGTACTGGTTAAATCTCCAGGAAGCAGACATCGAACGTGATCTATATTAGCTGAAAGCTTGTTTCGATGTGAAATAAATAAGTTTAAAATAAAACCTTATAAATCGAAATTGAACCTTGTGCGTTGACCTTTCCATGTCAAGCCGCCCCTTAACATGACAAGGTAAGAAATGTGTCCATCAACACTCGTTTAGCTAAAATATAATCGTCCAGGGTATATTATAAAAGTATCTTCGTGTCAATCATCTTCGAAATGAATACATTGATCAGGCAAATTATATTGTCCTGGGTAAAGTATATAGATGTTAAACATCTTCATGTTTAGTAATTTGTCATTTTTTTTTATATATGAATACAAATTCTGGCACAGCTATCTAGATCTAGTTTAGGCGCTTGTTCGGCGATTAATTCGCTTGGTATCATCTTGTGTTTAGAACTATTTCTGATATCTTAATCGTCGATTTGACTAGATCCCCCGGGACGATACCAATTTAATTACGGAGATAACCGACTGACGGGTTGATAAATGTGACACGAGCCCCATACAGGGCCGATAATCGTGGGTCAGTGGTATTCTAAACTTCATGGGGAATTGATGGCGTGTACGCTGATAGAGGACACCGCCTAACATCCTTATCGCTTTCGAGCGAGTAGACGAGTATTGACGTAGTCGCAGCAGGCGACTCTTGTAGACGTTGTGGCAAAAGAAGAAATTGCTCATAATGAGCAATATCCCATTTGGCCACAATATTTATAACTCCATTCAATAACTGTACTGCCCTTTAAAGCGACTGAAATCCAGATGGCAGGAAAAAAAATATCGAATTCGCCCTAAATGTTATTCTTTATGTTATCCAAGTAAAATGTAGCATTTTTTATCAATAAAGTGAACTTGAGTCGTTTTCAATTGTCACGATGAAGGGGTTTCCTATTTAAAAATACTTACCCCGTTACTGACAGGGTAGAATTTGCGATGGAAAAAGTATCGAAAACAAGAAAAGCTCACCGATTATAGGGGTATGTAATATGTCAGTTATCATATGTTAATGCCCCAAATACAAAAATAACACTTATTTTCTTTAAATTAGAAATTTCATTTTTTTTTCGACAGTTGGGTATCTTGAGTTCAGTCGCTTTAAAGAGAATATTCATAATGAACCTTGATGTACTCGAAGTCGTCTGCTGAAGATGTGTTGTATGTGGCAAAGAGGTTAACCGATTTAATCCAAAACCAACCTTAGAGCTTTTCTGTCAAATGAGCCGGATTTCGAGAAAACCAACATTGTGGACTCTGCATGTCTGCGTAAATTATCAGCCTGGATCAGCCTAAGCATGCCGCACAGGCTAACCCGGACAGACATGTTTCGCCTCCTGATGATTTCCTGTGTCAGGAATCATTACTCTATACATATATATGCCCTTGAGACGATTTGTGTCAGTCCGTTTTAGGCTGTGTGGACTGCACAGGCTGATCTGTGTCGATACATTGCGCACAGTCCATAATGTTGGTTTTCTCGTGGAACGACTCAAATGTAGAAAGCAACACATTTGCGCATCTTCAGAGCTCTAAAATTGGTTTTCGTAGATAACGTATGTTTAGCAAATATAACTCTACTCTACAATAAATACTATAGAAAGGAACAAATTGGCGTATCTCCCTTGCTATCAGTAATATATTTAGCAAATTGAACATGTTTAGCGATTCAAATTTAATATTGTCATAAAATCGACCCAGCTGCTCACATGGATGTGTATGTATTATAACTGTTTCATATACCAAAATATTGTTACAGATTTGCCTATTATCTTTCACATTTTCTATTAGTACTTCCAAATCAGATTTCCTCAAAATTCGTAGCATGGAATGAATGAATGAATGTATATTGTTTTATGGCGCATCGACAGCTAAGGTCATTTAGCGCGCAATTAAATTTAATTATTCATGATCCCTGGGTAAACAAACCAGTACTAGGCTAGAAAATGTGCCTTGCCCCAAGGGCACTCCACCATGACCGTAGTGCCGCGACTGGGGATCGAACCCGGGACACCCGGTTTCGAAATCCCCCACGCTAACCACTCGACCACAGCGGATTCCTCTCGTAGCATGGAAATGAGCAATAATTTCCCTTAATTTAGTGTTCATACGTTTGTAATATTGTCTAGATATATGCAAAGACCTAATACATGTGTTATTAGGTCTTTGATATATGGTAACTATGTACATTTTCACCACTATATGTGGACATTCTTTTATTTGGCATCTCTTTGTTACTATGACCTAATATTAATAACGTACTTGTATTGTATAGTTTTGAGAAATTTACGCCTTTGCCACACTATTTTCAAAGGACCCCTCATGTGTTTGAATGCGCCTGTATGTGAGAGGGTTAACCCTTTCCCTCATACAACAATTCTGCAGCAGACGACTTTGAACGTATTTTGTCAAAACATAGAAAATCTCCATAATTGAATCGATAACCTATGACTAAAAGTGGAAAACATTGTGGCAAAATGAAAAATTGCACGTTTTGTGCAATTTCTTCTTTTGTCACTATGTTTTCAAAAAGCCGTCTGCTGCAGAGGCGTCCGAAAGCGTTTATATGAGGGAAAGGGTTAAACATACATGTATTTTGAAAATATGTAGAACATACGAATGACGTAGTTTACTTAAGCAGTTTAATCTTACATAATATTTATAAATTATTAATATGTGTGTTAGCTATATTAAAGGTGCTGAACTCCAGATTATAGATAGTATATTAAAAGGTTTAAAACTGTTCAAAAGTTGTCTTCAAATATTATTCTGGGATAAAATTAAAGTGATAATATAACTTTCCAATACAATAAACATCTAAATATCGATCGCAAATGTTTCATTTTTACTGGGTAAACATAAGCCAAATTGTGTATATTTTCATGACTTTCAATTAGCCTTTTTTCATCATTTACAGTTAAAATAGTCTGCTGCAGATTTGTTGTATTCGATTATGGGAAACTGTTTCTCTTTGACTTGGGACGATGTTGTATCAACACACAAGTACTGTGTGAACAGACCTGTATTGGTCACGTGTACTGTGTGAACAGACATTAGTCACGTGTTTACAGTCTATTTCTATTGAATATGTTATCACTGACATACTTGATGCATGTATGCGAACAATTGATTCACGCCACACGAAATACGACATTAAGAGGTGTTTTCAAAGCAATGAAGAAAAAGATCAAATTTCAGTATTGTAAAGTCTTCTTGTAGCTGTAAAGCATCTCCTCTATAGCAGAAGATTTTTGGAAATATTTTTGCAACAGGTAAAATTGCTTAAGATCATTTTTCCCCTTTGAAACCATGTTTTCATAACTTCAGCAGTATTCCATAATTGTTCTTGTGTTCATCGAGAATTTCCATATTTGTTTTGCTTATTGTCTTTAAAGTCGTCTGCTGCAGATCTTTTGTACGTGGGAAAGGGATAACTATTAAATATTTATAATGCTTTAGGTGTGATAAACCTTGAACATTCTGCTTGCACGTACAGGCTGACCTGAGTATTCGATGATCGCAAAATACAGAATAATGATTTATGTAATACGTGCCTTCAATAGACCCACTAGAAAATTAAGAACATTGTAACACGATACTTTCAGCACTTTGAATTTTAACACATTTTGCTATAATGGCAATGAACATTATGAGGACGGCTTTTCCGGGATTAGCATGTCATATTGACGAAATCATATCCCGCACATAAAATATAATAAAGTTTGGTTTGAACAAATCACGGTGATTTATCTATGATATCATATGATCACAAATAGGTGTTAAAGAGATTGACATTTCCTCACTTAATTGATAGCAAAACCCTTAAGTTTAAGTTTAAACTTATTCATTTTACATCGTTGGAGAACCAAACTTAAAATGTGTATTAATCACTCTCGATGTCTGCTTCATGGACCCAATACTCGTTTATGTTTAAAAATCCCAAAGGCAAACTCGCTCATCACGGGATTCGAAGTCGGGATCTTTAGAGCCGACGCTCAACCACTGAGCCACTGTCTTCCACAAACCCTTAATATTCCACTAAATAGACAAACACTATATCTAAATGGAAAAATCCATCGATTGTAAACCGTAGCAAAGAATACTTTTGTTAAAAGTTAAAACAAAATCACTATATTCGCAATAAGAAAACACTATATAGTTCTGACTTCTGTTATTTTGTTGTCATTTAAGCGGAAGTTAACTAGCAATAAAAGCCTCTGTGAAGTTTGGCTATCATACGGATTGTATCATTGCTGTTAAAGTCAAACTACTGATTGGCTATTACATTGATTTGAAAGTCCTTTACAGCTGTGGATCGTCGAATTTGTCCAACCTGTGTTTAAAGACCACCTATGGGAGTAGAGCAACCTGGTCTTTGTCCATGGATGGTACTGAATTACAGGGTCATTTATGCAGAAAATAAGTAATTAGGAAATTACAAGTTGGGTTGCTATAGACAGAGAATTATTGCTAAGCAAATGGGGTCTTAGTACTGGTTTGACTATTACGGCAAGGTTGTTGGAATTGGACAGAGGTCACTGACGTTCTGGGCACATAAATTTACCTCTTAACGGTTAGGCATATACTTGAATTGCATTCTCTTTCACTGCCGAATATTTACAAAGTCGACTCTTCCATGTTGATAATTGGACTTCTCCATGTTTTGTCCAACAGGAAATTCGGTAAAAGTTAATGTCCAAGTGGCTTACAATGCATAGTTCACAGTTTGACTGTATATAGGTTGTGGCTTCTTTCCCTGACGCAAATTAAATGGGTGAGTTGGCGGCATTCAAATTGAGACCGTCCTCGTGATAAGGTACTAGTTTACGTGTGTAAACAAGGCAGATCCGCACAAACTGGTCAAGATCTACATTGCTCACTTAGAAACTATTAGTTCAACGTATGTTACATGTCTGAAACGGATGTATCTTTGTGGGAGACAATGGCTTATTTTATGGCTGTATAAATGTTTAAACAATTTGTTACTGTAATAATGTTGAAACCGGGGTTAAGTCTCGCAGTAACATTTGAAGCCAGACTTATCAGCTAATAAGACCACCAAACCAATTTAACACCTGTTGTAAAAGCAGATCGATAGCCTGTATCATATAGCACAGGTTGGTAATCGCTACTAACCCCTCACTACCTCGTAATGTAGTCCCTTGCAAATCCGTATGCATTAGTTAATGTTTTATAGGAAACACGGTAATAAATAGCACATTGACAGAATAATGTATACGCACTCCTTGTGTATTTTTGTTTTGTTATTATGTTTTACACCGCCTTCGACAATTTTCCGTTATATAGACTTACTATGGTCAATTTCTCATGTTGATTTCAACCTGACTTCAGTGCATCAACATATAGACGCTTTCTGACGCCTCTGCAGCAGACGACTATTGAAAACAATGTGCAAAAAAAGGAGAAATTGCTCAAAATGAGCAACTATTTTATTTGCCACAATGTTTTCACTTTTATTCAGCACTTTAATCTGCAGTTAAAGAAATACTTCCATGATTTAGCCTAGAAGTATTCAAAGTCATCTGCTGCAGATTTGTTATATGAGGGAAAGGGTTAAGGGGAAAAAATCAGACCTTGTTTAAGTCTTTGGAATAAAGCGATCGGTGTAGTTTGCATGGTTTCATTGATAGATTGGTGTGTTTTCGCCGCTTTCAACAATGTTTCAGTCATATTACAGCGTTTCCTGAATAAGTTAACAATACTACTGGTCGCCTTATCCTGACACCAGCCAGTCAGTCGTAAAGCCAACCCCGCAACCCTGAGCGCCAAGGAGGGCAGCCATTTCTACAATTTCTAAAGTATTTGGTATGACCCGACCGAGAATCGAACACACGATCTCCCGCACACGAGGCGGACGCTCTATCACGCACCAACGATGCGGTTCTGAGGGTTACAATTAAAGTCGATTGTAATGAGATCGCGTATATTTCTTTCTTGCTATTTTTTCGTGTGATTAAACCTTGCGAACCAGACCAGTCAATCAATGATCTGCCGTGTAAGAGGACTCGATGTTAATTCTGAAAGATCACAAACGAATGTAGGCATATACTAATACGTTCAACATGGTAACATGTCGACTGATCCGATTCGACGCTGATTTTATTGCAAATACATGTAAAAATAGTTTTTTTAGATAATAAAGTATGACTCTTTTTAAATTTGACCTAATCCGATCACTGACCAATATTTACCAAAGGAAATACAGTAGAACTGCATGACTTTATTAGCCCTTATCTTACAGTTCGCATATAAAACATCATTATAAAAGACGAACAAATGGCTCGACTATAAAACAGTCGTTACTACCTATTAAAAGGCGTGCAGTAAGGTTAGTTTGAAAGAAGTCGAATGAAATATCTTGGCTTCAATTGGACATACGAGATCCTCTTATAAAATGCTGGTAAGAACTTAAACGTTTTTTAATGGGAGGCTAATCGAGGCCATTACAGCGCACGTGGTTCAACAATCGTGTCTGTGTAATATCTCGTGCTAGATCGCGCGTGAAATCGCGATAAAACACGAGATATCGAGCAATCTGAACTTTCTGTTTTTTAAATAGCCTTCTGTTTATACAATCCCTTTTCCAAGAACAATAGGTGTCCGCATTTTAAAGTTAAACCTACTTTCAAAAGTAGCATTCCACTGACAAAGAACGGTTAAATGTTTATAGTCATATTAACCGATTCATACGAATATAACAACGCGCAATAAGAATGCATGGACACATTTCTTCTAGTGTATGTGCTACATACTGTAACGCCCGTTTTTAGTTGACGAAGCAGTCTAGGATGGTAAGTACGATCCATGTTTTCGTTGTTAATGAACTTTAAAATGGGTTGAGCGTTACAGACCACCTAAGTGAAAGTTTGGGTAAAAACGCAAACAACCATGATCACTATTGAAATCAAAAGTGGCACACATTTTTTCGAACGAAATATATATATGAACCAGTGATTGAGAAAAGATACAGGTTTAGTTTAAACATATATTATATTGTATTCAATAAAAGTTACATAGTATACACATTGCAAAAGGAAAAGGATAGGAACGAAAGCTTAAAGCTAATAAAGTTCATCTCCGACTGGAATTGCGTACTCATCGGTTGTTTATTTTATTAATGCTTAGTTATAGATCACTATAGTCTAAAAGAAATATGAGCCGTCCCGCGAGAAAACCAACATTGTGACATTGTAAAGTATCGACCCGGATCAGCCTATGCATGCCGCGCAGGCTAACCCTAGCAGAAACGTTTCGCCTCCTGTGGATTTTCTGTTTCACTTGTCGCAGATGCTTTTACAATCCGGATTGTAAACATCAGATACGGCGCAAGTATATCTAAGTTTAAGTTTAAGGTTATTAAACTTTCACCAGAAGGTCATAGACTCATTTGGTAAGTTTAGCATACAGTAGTGAAACATACAAAATAATATAACAAAACATTGGTAAATACATGTGCTCATATGTACATTTTAATTGTAGCAATTCGTTGCATATACACGCTTGATTATATGTGCCTAAATATATACACATATATATATATATATGTTTGTATCGTATACATGCGGCACATACGCAAGCAAGACACGAGATGCAAATTGAACTAAAATATAATGACATATAGTAGTAACATGTATATTACACATAGTAATACTAATGATTAGACACTTCAAATGTCAAAATGTAATCACTTGTACCATATTTTATCAAAGAATATGGCATTTAATTAATACATTTCTTCGAATTTTTATCAGAAGTTAGAGTGGAAGATATTCCATTTATAATTAAATAAGCCAAAGTGATTAAATAACCTTGGTAGTTTGCTCTCAATCTATAAATATACAATGCTATATCGGAACTACCAGACGACGGTAGATGCTCACCAGAAATAAATGGTTGGTGAAGTTAAATAGCTGATAACAATCAACACAGAACCATTCCAAAACCTGCACATGCCAGTTCCTCCAATCTGTTACCAATTACGAGCCCTAAACTCTTCCAAAACTACATTTTTCTGCTGCTTGTGAATTGTCAATACGTCAGAATCGCTCGGAAAGCGCGTCAGTGACGCAGAGATATCAAGCGTCCGCGATACATAGATTGTGACGGGCGAATTCCATAACGCGATTTCAATTACTCCTTTAAGCCGCATTAATGACACTTGATTGAATGTTAACTTCTACACGGATTCTCTTTTAACACATTAAACGATCGGTGTCACGTAGAAACGACATATTCGTTTAGTGTAGAAGGGGAAGACATGTGTGTACGGACATGTGTATGTTTAACACAGAACTCTAAATGTACCGTTTATGTTTGCAAATGTAGATGTTATATATACTGTCCTTGGCTCATGTTGATCTAAAGAAGATTGCATTTGAGCCGTTCCACGAGAAAACCAACAGTGTGGACTCTGCGTAAAGCATCGATCCAGATCAGCCTAAGTATGCCGCACAGGATTACTCAGACAGACAATGTTCGCCTCATGTGGATTTTCTGTTTCAGGAATCATTACTCCGTACCTCTATAATCCTGATACGGAAAGTGTCGGCCCGGATTAGCCTACGCGGACTGCGCAGGCTGATCTGGATCGATACATTACGCAGATACCATAATTTTGGTTTTCTCGTGAAACGGCTCAGATGTGGTCTTCTTTAAAATCAACATGAGCCAAAGGGACAGTTTCTATTATCGCTACATTTGCAAACATAAACGGAATGAGTATTTGAAACGAGACGATTTGTTCAGGCTATACATTGTTACTAAATGTAGTTGGGGTCTACTTCCCTTTGACGGACACCCAAAACCTGTCAACATTCGTTCCATTTCTTGGTAGGACCGAAGTCGACGTTATTTTCACACTGGTATGCATGTGGTTTACACGGGTGTTGAGCGAGAGAAGAGAGGGAGAGGGAGAGAGCGTGATAAAGAACAATTGACATACGCATGCTATACAGCTTAATTAAAAACATGGAGAGATTAAATGTATGTTACTTGCGATACGTATCAAGAAAGCTATTACCGCCAAACCCATGTCACTAACCGTTATCAAACCACGAGGTTGTCTGGCTGGAGGAAATACTTCTGTGTTTCTTTATTTTTTTGTGATACGGTTTACAGTTATTTTCAACAATATGCTTTTTGTTTTGGTCTTTTTAATATTAACACTTTATTTTAAAGGTACAGAACTAAAAAAAAAAGATATTATAGTTAAAGTTTTAAAACTGATCCAAAGTTGTCTTTAAATATAAGAGTCATAATTCTTGGGAAAAAGAAAAGAGTAATAATTCCACTTTCTAGTACCATAAACATCTAAATATTGATCGTTTATGCTTCAATTTTACTGGGTACACATACCCAGTAAGCCAAATTTCGTACATTTTCATGTCTTTCAATTGACAGTTTTTTCAACATTTACTGCCAAAAAGGTTTTGAACTACTTATTTCTTACTTTGTTGTCACTATAAGAACTTTTTGCAGAAGTTTCAACATTTCAAAAGTTTGATCTCCATCTGGAGTTCAGCACCTTTAAGAATCGTGTATATAACTCGACAATATTAACCCGATCCTGACTTAAATCATAAGACATGTAAGTAGCGTCATGCAATTTGCGGTCTTAGTGACTCTCCGATTGGACATCATTTAATTGTTTGTTAGTTTGAAAATAAAAGTATTCAAAAACGCGTACTGATTTTTTTTTATTGGCGACATACGTCCTTAGAAAACAATGGCGTTTTTCAAGTTACCAAAATGTTTTCCTTTCTTTCTCAAACATGACAAACCTTTCATCTGCGTCTTCACGAATTATCGACGCCCGACGAAAGCAGTTCAGCTATGGCTTACGCTGGTAATCTGTTTTTAATGACATGCTACAGGACATACATACGTAAGAGAACTGGCCGCCGTGATGTGACTGAACAATTGTTGAAAACGGCGTAAGACCTCGATCAATTAGTCAATCAAATCGTCGATCAACCGTTCTAGCGATCGGCCGAAAGCTGTCCATTTCCGACTACACCGAGTGTAACCAGCGACAATTTGTATATGTAAACACTTACAAACATGACCACGTCGCAAAACTAAGAAAATAAACCAATCTTTGTTCATTTAACGCTAATGGCATATTTCTCTCAAACTGCATCCTGAGTAGTTTTTTTTAAATTATTGAAAACCTTGTTTGAGCATATTTTGTGAAGGGGCAAAGAACCTTGGTATGAAATTTCGCGACATGGCGCTAAGCATTTAGAGCGACATTAAAACCATTTCAAATTACCGTAAAGGGCAGCAAAAGGTCTCGGAATTAGCACTCGACGGGATGTCAAATGGGATATTAATGCGCATCCCACAAGGGTCGCGGGTAAATATTTGTAAACCGAAGTGTCAGTAGAGTTATGAAGGATTGAATTAATAATCGGATCAATGGGCCGATATAAGGGCAATTCAGATAGCAGAAAGTGGCCCCGACACGAATAGAAGGAATTTCAGAGTACCGCCGATTCAAATTTACATAGAAGTCCAGATAAGTAGAACTATCTGCCCCTTTACCAAGTATCTGTTCTTCTTCTTCTTCTTTTGTTTTCTTCTTCTTCTTCTTCTTCTTCTTTCTTCTTCTTCTTCTTCTTCTTCTTCTTCTTCTTCTTCTTCTTCTTCTTCTTCTTCTTCTTCTTCTTCTTCTTCTTCTTCTTCTTCTTCTTCTTCTTCTTCTTCTTCTTCTTCTTCTTCTTCTTCTTCTTCTTCTTCTTCTTCTTCTTCTTCTTCTTCTTCGACTTTATTTTCTTCTTCCTCTTTTCTTTATCAATAACCAAATTAACAAAAAGGATATTAATTATAAATACATTTTACATATATATAAGGATTTGTTTTCTTTTGTAAAGACAAATTATAAACAATAAAAAAAAAACTATTCAGTATTCAGAAGACAACAATTGCAAACAAAATATATTAAACAGTAATTACGCTAACCGATTATACGGTAATATTGTATTTGTTATTTTTCTCGAATTTGACAAGAATTGAAATAAGAACTATAATTAATTAGAAAATATAAATACAATATTGTTTAAACCTAATATCTCTGTTATGAGTAAACTAAACCCTAGATGTCTGTACTAAAAGGCTATGTTCTGTACTCAAAGGCAATCTTGCTGTACTCAAAGGCTATGTTTCTGTGCTCAAATGCTATGTTGCTGTATTCAAAGGCTATGTTTTTGTACCAAAAGGCTATATGTCGTTGTACTCAAAGGCTATGGTGTTGCACTCAAATGCTATGTTTCTGTACTCAAAGGCTATGTTGCTATACTCAAAGGCTATGTTGCTGTACTTAAAGGCTATGTTGCTGTACTCAAAGGCTATGTTGCTATACTCAAAGGCTATGTTGCTGTACTCAAAGGCTATGTTTCTGTACTCAAAGGCTATGTTGCTGTACTCAAAGGCTATGTTGCTGTACTCAAAGGCTATGTTGCTGTACTCAAAGGCTATGTTGCTGTACTTAAAGGATATGGTGTTGTACTGTAAGGCTATGTTTCTGTATTCAAAGGCTATGTTGTTGTTCTCATATGAATCTTCTCAGTGAGGCAATTAGTATGACTACCACAACATAGAGTTTGTTGGGCAAATGAAGTTATGAGACAATGCAATGGATTCCATTTTCCCAAATAATATCACTAACTAATCTTAGTTAGTATGAGTCGAATCAGAGCCTAGAGGACTGCTATCAGTATTTTGGCTGTAGTGAGATTTACGCCGCTTTCAACAATGTTTTAGTTACATCAACGCGTTTCCAGTGTAAGTTACCAGTACAACTGGTCCATTTACCCTGACACCAGTCAGGCGAAATGCTAACCCAACAACACTGAGCCACAGCCATTTATAAAGTATTTGGTGTGACCCGTCTGGGATTTAAATCGCGACCTCCCGCACCCGAGGTAGACGTTCTACCATTACACCATCGATTACAGCTAAACATGGAGCTAACAATGCCAAGAATGTACAAATGCATACTCCTGAGTTACAGCACATGGTAGAAGCTTCACTGTTTAAATAGACCGCCTCCATGGTGTAGTGGTAGAGCGTTCGCCTCAGGTACGGGAGGTCGTGAGTTCGATCCCCGGCCGGGTAATACCGAAGGCTTCAAAAATGGTAGTAATGGCTGCCCTACTTGGCGCTCAGGGTTGCGGGATAAGCATTACGACTGACTAGCTGGTGTCAGGATAAATGGACCAGAAGTACTGGTAATTTACTCAGGAAACGCCTCGATAAAACTAAAACAATTGTTGAAAGCGGCATAAAGCACCAAACAATCAAATCCCTGTTTAAATATGTGCGATATTTATTTGAACGACGCGTTCATGAAGTTTCTCCCTGATTTCTTAACCGGTTCTAACTATATCTTTATTCTGACACCAATGAAACAGATGTACTGTTTTACTTCGCAACCATAATTGCCAATAAAGGAAGTTACTACAGCCATTTCTAACATTATTCCGTACATGAGGAATCTGCAGCAGACAACTTTAAATGAGAGTATAAATTATTAAATATAATAGAAAATATTTTCTCAAAGGGAGAGAGAAATTGTCTCATTTCACAACAACGTTTTCAAACTTCTGGTGAAAATATGTTATTATGCGACTACATGTGGCGTTGGAGTCGTTTTAAGATACTCGAAAGGGTCCTTTCCATACATCGCGTCGCGAATAATTTCACCCAAACAGAGTAAATACTCTCCTAGGTTCTTCCAGGATCAGAATGGTATGTGTTGTTGTATAGTACGGTTTAAAATGACCGCAAATGCTTGGTGAGTATGTGTTCAGTGGTTTAGATAATTTAGAAAATGAGTTTAACATTGTAAACCCTTATCCCGTTTTAATACCATAAATCGGTATCATCAGCAACGAGTGTGGACAAGTTCCAGCATGCATGTGCTGATCGCATCACATGGCCATACCCCTGTAGCTCAGTTGATAGCGACAAGTGCTGTTAATTCGGGGATAATGAGTTTGAACCCCAGCTCGGCCATTTTTTTTGTTTTCCGACGTTTGACAAAAGTCATCGTGACAAGCCTCATTCGTCTTCCATCAATGGGCTAACAGTCTTTGTGAAAAGGCAGCCAGTTGCTCGGAAAGTAATTTGCGTAGGGAACTGGTATGAAAAAGACAAGGAAACACATGGGTTTGTGAACTGTCAGCCGTGATATTACTGAAAAATTGTTGAAAATGACTTTAAACCTCTTCTAATCAACGCTCTCATTACATCCAGACGTATATAGGCATCCGCCGTGGCCGAGTGGTTAGCTTCGGAGGTTGGGAACCGGGAATCCCGAGTTCGATCCCCACTCGCGGTGCAATGGTTATGGAGGAGTGCCTTTAGACAATGCACATTGCCTAGTCTAGTACTGGTTTATATACCAAGGGATCTTGCAAAAAGTGAACTGACGCCGTGATATGACTGAACAATTGTTGAAAACGCCTTTAAACCCCATTCAATCAACGATTTCAATACAACCGGACGTAAACCATAGTTGCAGTAACACTCACTCCTAATACGAAAAAGTCTTATTTCTATTGATATTTGAGCAGTCCCGCGAGAAAAGTGTGGCGTCAGTGTAAAGTATCGACCCGGATCAGCATAAGCATGCCCTGCATGCTACCCCGGGCAGACGATTTTCGCCTTCAATGGATTTTCTGTTTCAGGAATCATTACTCTATACCTCTATCCCTCTGAGACGGAATGTGTCGGCCTGGATAAGTCTGCGCGGACTGCGCAGGCTGATCTAGTACGATATATTACACAGAGGCCGTTATGTTGGTTTTCTCATGGAACGGCTCATTTATGTTATGTTATGTCTTTTCCCACACATCGGCGCATGTTTATGCATCTATAGCAGACGACTTTTGAAAGCATTCTGGCAAAAGGAGAAATTAATCATAATGAGCAATTTCTCATTTAACCACAATGTTTTCAGTTCTTTTCAATAATTAAATTATTTTTTGTAGAGATTTGCCACATTCTTGCCTAGACATTATTTAACTCGTGCTAAAGGATTAGTTATTGTGAGAAAAGGTTAAACGATATGATTATGACTGTAACGGTAGTATTTGAAAGTGTGTTTGTTATTGTATTTCGAACAACGATGCACTTATTTTGTACAAGTTGAAGCATAATATATATTATATTCAACTACTGGGTGTTACGAATGATCATTATATACATAGCGAACACTATAGACCAAGATTTGACAGCTAGCAAATGCCGTTATTCGTCGCGTATATTTTGGTGGATACGAAAATGCTATTCAATGCCACACTTTGCTAGACATGTTCCATTGAATGTCACAGAACCATAGAGCGTCTGTAGCAGACACATGTTAACCCTTTCCCACATGTAGACGCTTTCTGACGCCTCTGCAGCAGACGACTTTTGAAAACATTTTGGCAAAAGAAGAAATTGCTCAAAATGAGCAATTTCTCCTTTTGCCAAAATATTTTCAACTCTTTTCAATAAATCATACTGTCATTTTTTGAGAGTTTATCACAGTTTGGCATATATGTTTTCAAAGTCGTTTGCTGCAGATCTGTTGTATGTGGGAAAGGGTTAAAAGATCGTAAAAAAAGCACTCGAAAGCATTCTAAAAATTTCCTTGAACTCTACCATCAAAGCGATAAAACATTGAGACCTGACCAAACGTATAAGAATACTGCATATATCCAAGCTGGTCCTTCATTTCTTTACACATTTAAAACAGAAGTTGTTCTTTCAATTACGGTCAATTAATGGACTTATCTTACTTGTATCGACTGTTAAAGCACCGAGAACAGATTAGACCCAAACACACGTTAAACATATTAGTTACATGAACTGGTTAGAAATGTCTTTCAATTTGTATAGATTATGATAAGACTGGGCAGATGGTCAGTGTGATCTAAGCCTGCAATATTCATGAATGAGAACGTGTATATAGGATCTGCGATCAGCGATATTGTGCGCGTCTGGATGTGGAACATTGGTAAGTTCCGACCGCAGAGATAAACGAAAGTATATAACATGCTTAAACTGGACTGTAGATATGTACATATTGATCTTATTATGCAGGGGTTACAGTTGTTTTAGACGCGGACCAGAATTTAAGATTTAAAATGGTGTTCATCTTATTAACCCTTTTTAGCTACAATGGCGATATTGAATGTGTTTGCAAACAATACAGATTCAAGTCAGTTCGTAACGAGCTGTTTGGCACCTGCAATATGCATTGTTCGCCTTTAAGTTATTAAACACATTCAAAACTCGTCTTACTTGAAACTTGAAAAATGGATTCGCATGAATTTAACCCTTTTCCTATCTATTTTGAAGCAATAGCAGCAGATGACTTTTGAAAACATTGTGGCCAAAGGTGAAATTGCTCATGATGTTCAATTTCTCCTTTGGCCACAATGTTTTCAACTCTAATTAACAATTCAGCTATCTTTCATAGAGTTTTTTCAGGTTGTTGTCACTATCTTTTCAAAGTCGTCTGCTGCAGATGTGTCGTATGTGGAAAAGGGTTAAACATGGAAGAGTCTATATTTAGGAAATTCGGCACTGGAAGAGTTCATTTACTCATCACGGATCCATCAAACGTAATGGTTACTTTTACATCAGACAACTTTCTGAAATTAAATATCCATTTTCTTTTCTTTTCTAACAATGTTTTACGCTAAATAATAAAACTTCACCTCATATCGCGAGTACTAACTCATTAAGCATACATTTGAAAACATTGCGGAAAAAAGAAAACAAAAGCTTCCCCTTTTGTCACTCTGTTTTACAACTCTATAAGATAATCATACTTTTTATTTATAGAGATGATCCATTGAAGTGTTTTAAACTCGTACGCTGTAAATGTGTTGCATGTTGGAATTGGTTTCCATTTAACACCTCCTTAAGAGCAACTTCTCCATTTACCACGCTGTTTTTAAATCTACACAATAATTATTACACTTCCATTTGTAGAGATCTTTCTCTTTTTTTTCCAAGATGTTTTGAAACTCGTCTGTGATAGATTTGTACTATGCGGGAAATTGTCGAACGTTTAATTAACCCTTTCCCTCATATAGACGTTTTTTCTGACGCCTTTGCAGCAGACGGCTTTTAGAAAACATAGTGACAAAAGAAGAAATTGCTCAAAACGAGCAATTTCTCCTTTTGCCACAATGTTTTCCACTTTTAGTCATAGGTTATCCATTCAATTATAGAGACTTTCTATTTTTTGACAAAATATGTTCAAAGTCGTCTGCTGCAGAATTGTCGTATAAGTGAAAAGGTTAGCTTATTTACGTATCCTTTACGCAGATTCAATAAGATCCTAAATCGCCTGACGTGTCACAGTTACACTGTTCTTCCTCTGGTGGAACTCTGATATGGGCCAGCGCATTAAAAGATAAACAATTTGGATTTTGTGTACAGCATAGATCCAGATAAGCCTGCGTGACCGCACAGTCTTATCTACGTCCCTGAGTCTAATCAAGATCTACACGGTCGTCCCCGTTTAGGGAAAACGTTTAACACCTAACGGTGATGTAAAGAAGGTGTCTATCAGAACTCGAAGTAAGATTATTGATGAAGACGTCTGTCTATAAATCTCTCCCCGAGGCAGTCTGCTAACCACACATCTTACCTATCAGTGAGCGAGGGGGGCGGGGCCTGGATAGAACACGTGACGCAGACAAACCGCTTCTGGGGGAAGATTGCGGAGCAATTGATACTGTACTGGTATTTCAACCTCATTTGTAACTTAATTGATTTATAGAAATACCTCTAAGCTCGTTAATTTCGGTTATTGGTTCGCGAATCGCTTAATCGATCCGGATAGAAAGCCGTAATTTGTACAAAATTGGTGCTACTTAACACTTCGACTGCGGCGCTTAGATACGAACAAGTGGTCTCCTCGACGCAAGTGACTTTAAGAGTTTTTACTGTGAAACAAAGACGATTATTAAAGCTAGCTGTTTGAAGTTTCTGTATTGCGAGAGAGGCGTGCGCCACGACAACATCTACAGATGTCACTAATTGGCGATTTCTGGTCCATTTACGCCTTTCGTGAGATTTAAATGGACTTAAGGAGAAAATCGGCTTTAATTGTTGGAAAACAGCCGTGAAAGATGCTGGAGAAAAATACAAGTTTGTCAATAGAATTAAGACTGTGACTCACGGCGTGTGATTATAAGGGAGTTTAATACCGAATCCTGATCAGGCTGTGAAACAACGGAGATTTTTTTTACTAATTCTGATCTGTATGGAAATAATATGTGTTTAAATCGCTTGAACTGTTGAACGCTGTAGGATCAAAACGCAGATCAAATGCGGCTTATATGGAGTGGGTCATTCATGGTATACTGATGCTTTATTTAGACAATGTATGTGTGAAATTGCCCGGAATCTGAGTTGGTATATACATATGATACGCCGCTATCATTTACAGTGACGAGGAATAGAACACTTATCCTCACCTGATTCTGAATTAAATGAAATATCAAATGAATAATCGATGGATTTTATATAATGGGTGTTAATTGGAACTAACTTACAACAAACTAATTTAACAAATGTGATTCTTTTCTAACAGGATAATTAGAATTTGTGAACTTTTGTTATTAAGAAATAACATCAAAGATTCATCTATTATAAAAACAGATGTGTCGCGGAAATTAAGTAATGTACATTATAAATTATTTTGGATTCCTCGGAGTAAAATTAAGATTTTAAAGATGTACTGTCATTGAATTTTGACGGTGATAATCGAATGAACAATCCTACATTAACTGTAATATTAAACAAGTTTTCAAACTAATTTGTGTTGATTCCTACTGAACGAACTCCTTTTCACACAATGGATGTTAACTGTTACACGAGTTTATCAATCAAGATGGACGGATTGATTCCCTACGGGAATGCATTCTTTTACGGATTGCCGACAATCAGCGCTCCGATCAACACGTGGCACCCCCACATCTACACAAACCCAGTCAAGAAACCCACGCCCTTCTTCATATCCAACATTCTCGATCTGCGAATGTCTAAGGAGTCCGAGGTTCGAGCCCAAATGAAGCCACATAATCAGTTAACGGGGCCGGTGAATCAGCTGAACATTCCACAGAGGTTGTGTAACACGTCCGGAGTTATACAGCAGTATGATCCGGACCAGGGGTCCAGCCCGTCCCGGTACTCGGACCGCGGACCTCCAAGATCGGCGAACGGAAACTCCCCCTGCTCCTTCATGAGGGATCGAGTTGACTCCCCGGAAGCCGGTAAGAATTCATAATTAATCGTTCAGTGGACCAGATTAAGATGGAGTCCACTGATCTTCGCTCCACAGTATCCCTCTTATGACTCATTTAACAACGTCGACTTTTCCATGTTGAAAATTTAAATCACTCCATTATTCGTCCAACAGGAACTTTGTTAACTTGTAATGTCTATGTGGCAAACAGTGCTGGTTTCAGGAGAGACAGCTCGTTAAAACTTTCATAGCGAAATGGTTAAACCATATATTTTAGTACGCACTAGCATTCTCTCACTGAGGCGTATCTTTTGAGTACCCACAACATGAATTTTGGAGGTCGCATATAAAGTTTAGGACTTGAAATACGCCTCCGTTTCTAGAAATATACCGGAGCTTTAGATTGATGGGAGGTAGCGGAATATTCCCCCACCCCACAATATCCCCCACCCCACAATATCTCTCTTATTAACCATTTTCCTCAAGCAACAATTCTGCAGCAGACAACTTTGAACATATTTTGTCAAAATATGGAAAATCTAGATAATTGAATGGATAACCTATGACTAAAAGTGGAAAACATTGTGGCAAAAGGAGAAATTGCTCATTTTGAGCAATTTCTTCTTTTGTCACTATGTTTTTCAGTAAAAAGCCGTGTGCTGCAGAGGTGTCAGAAAGCGTCTATATGAGGGAAAGGGTTAAAATTAACAAACAAAACCCCCAAAAAATTCTTTTGAATACCAACAATCTTAGTTTTGGAGGTCAAATGATAATTTTAACGACTTGAAAAACGCCCCTTATCTTTGTTTTAGCCACTATATCTATCTTATTACAAAACTTAATCCTATGAGAATTATTTTGAGTAAGAACAACCTAGGGTTAAGAGGGTCAACAATGGATTTCAGATTTGTGAAATATCAACCTTATGGAGAGTTCCGAGTAATCAAACGATCACATACAAACACGCATCTACAACATACGTCTTTTGAAAACATTGTGTCAAGGGGAGGATTTACTCATGCTGTTTTCAACTCAATTCAATAATTTTACTTTAAGTTTTATTTGTTATTATTATTTATTGGGGTTTTACGCCGCTTTCAACATTATTTCAGTTATATCGCGGTGACAGTTCACTTATTTATGATCCCTTGGTAAACAAACCAGTACTGGGCTAGAAAATGTGCCTTGCCCAAGGGCACTCCACCATGACCGAGGTGCCGCGACTGGGGATCGAACCCGGGACACCCGGTTTCGAAATCCCCGACGCTAACCACTCGACTACAACTTTCAGTTTTAAACTCTATAACTTAAAGTAAAATGTTTAAATGGAATTGAAAACATAATGAGGAGCCATCCTTTCCTTTTCATACAATGTTTTCAAAAGCACAACTCTTAGATATGTAATTATTCCATAGTTTTGCCGTATGATGGCTTATCGAAGACAGTGGTACAGAGGTAGAGCGTCGGCCTTTTGTACCAGAGGTCCCGGGTTCGAATCCCGTGATGAGCGGGTTCTGCCTTTGGGATTTTTCCACACAAACGGCGCGAGTACTGGTTAAGTATCCAGGAAGCAGACATCGAGCGAGATTAATATAAGCTTAAAGCTTGTTTCACAATCGATGTAAAATAAATAAGTTCAAATTTAAAAAAAAAAAAAATTAAATTAAAGTCACCTGCTGCATGTTTGCCTTCATTTTGAAAATGTTAATCCAACGACCACATTTCCTGTTTTAAGGCTCTTCAACATTAAACAACATTTACAGGACATGACAGAAAATCACAACAAAAGATAAGACATGATGAAGCTGAATGGCATTATCAACCTGGTCGTGATCTGTGTGTAAATATCGGCAAATCAAATCGTCATTGATTTTGATAATTTCCATAAGTGTCCACACGATGTTCTCACAATTAATTGATCAACATTTGTTTACGAGGACAGGATAAATGATGCTAAAAATCAGATAGATTGAATAGGCTGATTACTCAGCCGATCTCGATTTATTTTTTTATAAACATGTACATCGACGTTGTGTAGAGGGGAACGGCGCTTACTTTGAGAAGTTGTGACGTTGACGTCGTTTTCTGAAGATTGAACTGCGGGGGCTATACTGACCTCATATTATTAAACAAGCTGTAGTTTTCTTTCTATTGTATGTATCTTTTTGAAATTGTCTATGTTATTTACAGCTGAATTAAATTTTATAGCGAACTAACGTTCGTTTGAAAATGTAAAAGAATGTTGATTATATTGAACAATTCCACGAATTTCTAGCTATACCCTCGTATTTCATGTTTATTCCATTAGTCGTATGGTATAGTGCCTTATATGCCAATGGCGGCAGATGTAATTTAACAAAATAAAATAATAATTTTTAAATTATAAATGTATAATATATATGTAAAGTGTTTGATGTACCACATGTCATTTAAATTTACTTATATACTTTTATAATTATATATTTATGACGTACAAGAGTTTTCATAATAATACGAGTGTTTGCCATTTATCCGACAAATGAATAAAGAATAATAATCGCAAATAAGTAAGTAAGTAAGAAAGTAAATATTTTATTAAAGTGACATGTGTACATGTAACATGGTATACAATTATAGAATTTTAAACAAAACACCCGGCCCAATGGACCTATAAGTCACCCATACAATAGTAAGTAATATAAAATATGCACGAGATTAAATTGCAGTGTTGTCTACTCATATATCAATATGTAACAAAGTATATATATATATATTCCATTAACCTATATAAAAAACCGACACCAATGCACTGCTGATTTATAAAATCGACTATGTGAGGGAAAGCATCAACTCAACTTCATGAGCAATCGGCATATGGCCATTTACGAACAACTTAAAATGAAATATGACAAAGACACACAGCAACATACATACATGTACAGTCAAAAATAGAAGTCAATACATATTAATAAACATGTTATAACTAGCAAACTAACGTTATAGGCATGAATAAAAAATTCTACTTCATTTTGTTCAATACACAGTTTTCTGTTTTTAAAAGCTTCTTTAATAAAACATATTAACCATATACCAATTCAATTTTATTCGGCAAAATCAGCATTTACACGCCTTTGGCCAATACAAACTCTAAAACTGAACACATATGGCAAAAGAAACAAGAAAACATAAAAAACATACAAACAATATGTACGTACACAAATTTTGATAAGATTGATAATTCACTTCGTGATCATATTTTACTTATTTTGCGACGACAGTTGTCAATGTATGTTCTTACATGGTCTCTGTTTGTTTCTGTAATTCCATTGTACTTATATATATATATATATATAGTATGATGTTATGTTTGGTCATTTGCATAGTTTTTGTATTATTATTTTCCAAGCAAACACGGATTTATATGACAATAAATATTTTGAACTTGAAAATAAACACCCCATGTGTCCTCACATCATAATCTAATAAGATACAGAAATACAATTTGTGTTTAACTCTTTCAGCGCCGAATTGTTTAAAGTAGACTCTTCCATGTTCAAAATCGGGCGCCTCCATTTCCCATGATATACAATTTTGGACAATGTTGATAACTAATTGGCAAACAATGCTGATTTCAGGTGAGACAGCTCGTTACGAGCTGACTCGCCTGAATCAGTGTTGTTTGCAAAAACCCTAATATTGCCTTTGGCGCTGAAAGAAGTTAACACTTTCAGCGCCGTATTATGCTAAAGTAGACTCTTCCATTTTCAAACTCGGGCGCATCAGGTTTCCATGTTATAAGAGTTTTGGAAAATGTGGATAACAAAAGAGCAAACAATGCTGATTTTAGGCGAGACAGCTCGTCTCGAACTGACTCCCCTGAATCTATATTAATGGAGAGAAAAAGACGATACTGCCATTGACTCTGAAAGAGTTGTTAAAGTAAAAGTAAAACATGTACTTAATCTAAAAATGTAGCTTTTATTTGTATATATATAATAAATACTTTTCTATTTCCTATTATTTTCCTCGGTGTTTCCTTTTGATATCATCAAAAACACACAATATACCTCTGCATCCGTGAGACCTAAAAACTGAATCGAATTTCGAATCGTTATATCATATTGTAAACTATGTTGTTCAGCTTCGTTCAATACACTTGAAAACTTAAAACTTATTGTCTATGTAGGTACATGTAAGTAAGTAACTAAATTATTAATCTATCGAGGTATTGTAAAGATAGATCCAAATTACATTTTTATTTTTTATTATACCGCACACTTTGATTAACTAGTATTTAAGTATGCGTTTAGTACAATAAACTACAGGTTATAGCCAATTGTCGAAAACTTAACAATCCCTATTTAAACAACAAATCACGCAAAGTTGACAATAATACAAAAATAAGATGTGATACGCACAAATTACAATACATCAAATACAAGAATAAATGAAAAGTAAATAGAACATACGTGTTCTCTAATAAGATAGTTACAAAGAGTGGAATCACAGTCAGGAATTCAATAAGTATGTGTTTAAGTAATACTTTTAAACGGAGCCGATCAAGTTAAGAAAACATCCATAATATGTTCTGTGATTGAACTATTAAACTCTGTAGTTAATATACATTATAAAAATCTGTCAATGGACCCAGATTCGTTTATAACCCTGGTCACTACAGATAGTTCTACTTTTTTTTCTAAAAGTCCTTTATTTCATTTCACGTTAAGACGATTGGTATCTGTCATAAGTCTAAGAGTAAATTTAATTTTTAATTTAATATCTATATGCTCAATCTTAAAATTACGTTTTCGGAATGCTTGCCATTTTGTTGTAGTGTTAAGAACTGAAGATTGAATATCTTATAAGAAATAAAAGCTTAAGACACAAGAAATCGAAACAATTATTGACGAAACTGATACAATTCCAGTTAAATAAACTATTTTCATTTGATCCTAAATACTGTTTAGTGTTAGTATCATATATCATTTCTTTCTAAATCATTGATTTCCTTTTTTGAAATGTTCCCAGCATCACTGTTTTGATGGCACGAAAACACTATCTTAATGTCTTACAGATCTGTAGAATATGAAAGATTAAAGTCTTAACCCTTTCCCTCATACGACAATTCTAAAGCAGACGACTTTGAACATATTTTGTCAAAAAATAGAAAGTCTCTATAATTGAATGGATAACCTATGACTAAAAGTGGAAAACATTGTGGCAAAATGAGAAATTGCTCGTTTTGAGCAATTTCTTCTTTTGTCACTATGTTTTCAAATAGCCGTCTGCTGCAGAGGCGTCAAAAAGCGTCTATATGAGGGAAAGGGTTAAGAACGTGAAGGCACATTTAGTATTTTGTTTTTTAATTTGTTGCAACTTCCTTGATTCAATTTCAATTTGAATTTATCTATGAAGAGAATTCAAATAAAACATAGTCTAGTATGAATTAAAAGGAACAGAACGAACACATAAAACAACAACGTAATCATATAACTTAAGTTAAAATGTATAACTTTAGTAAATTTGTAGTCGAAGCAAAAAGAACATAATAATGATATTCAGTTTCATCATGAAATTCTGGAAAAATTCTGTAGAAAAATGGGGGAAATGCTCTCAATTAGTGATTTCTTCCTTTCCTCCATTTAATTTATCTTTATAACTTAAGTACATTTGTAGTAGAAGCAAGAAGTATATAATAATGATATTCAGTTTCCTCATGTTATTCTCGAAAAAAAATGTAGAAAAATGGGGGAAATGCTCTCAATTAGTGATTTCTTCCTTTCCTACGTTTAATTTCCATGTGTCATAAAATCAAGACTTTCGCTACATTTTCCTTCTTGTTGAGCTGTTTTTAACACTTTCCGATATACAACCATGTTTTCAAATGTCGTCTCAAGCAGATGCATCAGAATGGGAACAGGTATAAAATTGAGACGTTCATCTGGCACTTTTGGGACCGCCTCGGGTGCGTCAGGTCGCAGGTCTGAATCCGGTCGGGTCATACCAAATACTTTAAATATTAGTAGTTATGGCTGGCCTCCTTAGTGGTTGGCATTACGACTGACTGGCTGGTGTCAGGATACATGGACCAGAAGTACTGGTAACTTACAAATGAAACACCGCGATATATTAATTGATTGGAATTTAACGCCGTTTTAAACAATTTCTCAGTCATATCACGGCGGCCAGTTCACCTACTCATGTGTTTCCTGGTTTACTCACACCAATACTCCACATAACAATCTTCCCAAGCAACTGGCTGCTTTTCCACATAGACTTAGCCCATTGGTGAAAGACGAATGACGCATGTCGCAATGATTTTGTCAAACGTCGTAAAGAAAGTTGGCCGAGCCGGGATTCGAACTCACAACCCCTGGATTAACAGCCCGTGTCGTTACCATCTGACCGTCTGAGCTACCGGGACTCGGTATAAATAGAAAGTGATTGGAAGCGGCGTAAAACCCAAAATAATCAAGCAATCGTCTATTTCGTTGAGAATATTCGAAATATAAGAATCTCAAACATAGTGTATGCTGTAACGGACTTAATCATGATTGGGTCGATTCGTT